>JAKOOJ010000011.1:25689667-26022167 GCA_022577455.1 Arizona elegans
CTTCACTAAGTCTGTTACAAATGTAATTGTTACCTTCACACAACATTAGAAGCTGCAAAGTGGGGGGGGGGGTCTACTGGGGTGGGGTGGGGGGGAGAGAGACTGTCAAAGAAATCAAGATGGCAGCTGCAACCATGTGATCAAAGCCCCACCTCTTTTCACACGCATCACCTTGACTTTCTGATGGAGTGGTGTGGTGGCTTAGAGGTGGAGCTCTCACCTCACAATCAAGAGGCTGTGAGTTCGATCCTAGGTAGAGGTAGATATTTTTCTCTCTGGGCAGAATGAGAATATATCTGCTGAACAAAAATCTGCACTGGTGACAAGAAGGGCATCCGGCCAGTAAACACTCCGCTAGCTCCATTCAGTTGCCCAGACTCCACTGTGTAAGGGATTATGGGGTTGTTAAAAAAAGATGATGATGATGCTCTTGACTTTCTGATATACACACCCAGGAGTCATCCCTCTGAATACAGGTAGTCCTTCACTTATAACAATTCATTTAGTGACCATCCAAAGCTAAAACGGCACTGTGGTTGTTTTTTGCTGGAACCTGGAATTAAACATCAGTCAGGATGCTGCACGTGGCCATAAATGTGGGAATGTTGCCAAATGCCCCAAAATACGATTATGTGACCATCGGGGGATGGGGGATCTGGCTGTCAGGACTGGATCATAAATACCTTTTTTTTTTTTTTTTACTCCGTTGTATCTTTGGTCTCTCAGCAACCAATTTTAAGTCAAGGATTACTTGTATACATTGCTTGGAAAGTCAATTTCTTCATTATGGAGTTTTTAACAAGAGTGCTTTGCTCTTCAGATATAAAGAACTGAAGTGTTATAGAAATAAACGTAAAGGTATACAAATAACGGAGAAGCCAGATACAAATAAATATATCCTGGCTTGATGCCCAAACCTTCCCCCCACCACCACTCAGTACAGTTCCCAAATTAGAAATAAGTTAGTTTGGGAGGCTGCACCTAATGCAATTAAGGGAGGCGGGAGAAAGGAAAAATTAACCCCCTATACTTAGCCGTTCCTTCCCACAACCACTTTAAAGAAGAAGGGAGCATTTCCATGTTTGTTTGGATGATTAATTCATAGGGCTGGCCATCCTGCCAGAGCAACATGAGACGTAGGAAAACACAACCCCAAATAATATCAAGACAATATAAAAAAACCTACAGATGGCCAAGGTCAAAACCAATCTACAGTAAACTCAGAACCATAACCATGTGGTTTCCCACTAACTACCCAACCAGTTGTGAAATCTGAACCAGTTTGCCACCGGTTCGCTGGCCGCGCATGCGCAGTGCGAGCCAAATGCGTGCTGCATGCACACGGATGCATGTTGCATGCCAAACGTGTGTGGTCCGCGCATGCACAGTACACACCAAACATGTGATGCGCACTCACGCATGTGCAGTACACGCCAAAAGGAGGCTTGGGAAGATAAATTGAGCAGCGAGGGGGGGGGGTCAGCTGTGCCACACCATTTAGATTCCTAGAAAGCAGGATTTCCTGCTTTCTAGTGATTTTAAATCATGTGGCACAGCTGATCATCGGAAATACCGGTTCAGAGGAATCGGTAGCTTTTTTTTTTTACTATCAGTTCACCCGAATCGGTAGTTTTTATCACTACCAGTTCACCCGAACTGGTGCGAACTGGTAGCATTTCACCACTGTACCCAACCCTCCTGCTTGGGAAGACATCCATGTTCTTGGTGTTTTCTGAAAGGCTGGTTGGGAGAGTTGGGGATCAACTGAATCTCCGTGAATCTGGTGTTATATTAAATCAAACATTTGTTTGGCCTTTGGCTTAGGGTGTTGTGTGGATCAGTCAGGGAGAGGTGTAAATCACAGGGTATGTTACCAACTACGGCTAAAGGTGTATTCAGTATGATCTGGTTAAACATACTATCACTTCCATCTGAGGCTGTTTGAGGCAAAGTCTAGGAACAAACAAAATGGCTACCATGAGAAAGAATAAATCTTGAGTCCAGTTGTAGCTCTGGCCATGCTCAAATATCAAGGGGTTGTGTCACTATCTTTGAGAGAAGACTGTCAATCTCAGATATCTCTCCAATCCTAGAGAGTGTTTTTCAAGGCTTACCTGCCTCAGGTAGATGGATATGAACCCATGGTGCTCCTCTATGCTAAATAGGCTAAATAGGATGGTCTGATGGGATTCCCATTAAGATGGATGGGAGCTACGCAAAGGTTGATTCCATTTGATCCATGTCTGAGGTGAATAACTGTGTGAGCAGGACCAGTTTTCATTGTGGCATCTACCTCCAGTCCTGGGGTGTTTTGGGCCAGAATTTCTCTCTCTCACTCCCTTCCTCCCACTCTCCCTCTCTCTCTCCCCCCATCTCTCCCTCCATAAACACTCTATGTCTGTCTATCTCTATTATCTCCATCTCCACCACTATCTCCATCTCCATCTCTCTCTTTTGCTTTCTCTTTTTCTTCCTTTCTCCCTCTCTCTCCCTTCCCTCCCCCTCCCCCTCCCCATCTCTATCTTTCTATTTCTATATCATCTCCCTCTATATTATTTCTCTCTTTCTCTATCTGTATCATTCTCTATCGGTCCATCCATCCATCCACCCATGTCATCTAATCAAACAAATCCATTCTAATCTAATAATGTTTTATCTAGCACCCCTCCCTCTCCCCAAGCTTTCTCTTTTCTAACAATTGATCACTCCGTGGATGTCCCTGCCAACACAAGAGACTCAGGCTAAAAAAGCAAATGAAGATTATTGCAATATCCAAGCCAGCATCGGGAGTGCTCCCTGATGACCCTGATGGCCCGGCCAAGGCCAGAGACCGTGCAGTGCAGGGAGGCAGGAAGGGTGATTAACAGGCCTGGAAAGGCCTCCAATGATGGAATCAGCTTGCTGTGAAATTGGTGTCGAAGGTTGGGAAAGAAGGAGAGGCCGAGGGAAGGCCAGCAGTAAGCAATGAAGAAGAAATAGATGGGTACTTTGTCATCAGGTAGAGCTACTTTGAAATGGGGAAAGAGGGTTGTGACTTGGGGTGTGGAGAACCCTCCAAATCACCACACAAACAGCCATGTTTGTGGAATATAGCTAGCATTGAGTAACCAGTCACTTTTCACATCTCAGGGCCTGTTTGATTTTATGTTTGACGAAGGAACCCTTTGTACAATGTAAATCAGAAATATTGGACTTATCATCAAAAAGCTTCTAAGAAACACTGTCAACTCGGTCAAATAGAAAAGGGGGGTATTAGTGGGAATACAAAACAGGAATTTTGTACTGGAGCTGGAGTTTGCGTCTACACCAGTTTGCCCCAGTCAAGTGCAGATGTGTTTAAAAACTAGGGGCTTGAAGTCAAATACCTCTCAAGTACCAAAATTCTCCAGTCTGGTGGTTAAGATGTCTGGAAGTTGAAATAGTTGGAAATTGTCCAGACTGAGAAATCTTTCCTTAGATTATGATTCCCCTGAGTGGCAGCCAGATTTGCTGAGGTAATTTTAGTCCAAGGCAACTAGAGGATGTGAACTTGGGAGAGACTGCACAGTTCAGCAGCCAAGCCCTGAGATGCTTCCACATCAGTAAATGTCTATGGAGATTCTCAATCATCCAGGTCATGGTTGTCCCAAAGGTGCTTTTTCAAGAGACAACGGGACTTTCTGGTTTTTCTTTGAAGACGTTTTGCATCTCATCCAAGAAGCTTCTTCAGACAGTTCTTCAACTGCCAACCTTTCTGATCGACCTTTCTACATCAGTGTTTCTCAACCTTGGCAACTTGAAGATGCATGGACTTCAACTCCCAGAATTCTGGGAGTTGACGTCCAAGTGTCTTCAGGTTGTCAAGGTTGAGAAATACCGTTCTACATTGTCCAATCCAAGTTCATCACAGATTCCTACCACCTTGCTGTTTGTGAGGCCCAGTCGGTGCTTAGGAGTAGAGCAAAATGAGAGTTGCATGGACAAAGCTCAGGTCTCCGAGTAGGATGGAGGAAAATATCTGCCTAAATAATTGTTTTAATATTTTTAATATTTATTTGTATAGACTCTCTCTGTGAGGGAGATGGACAGTTTTAAAATTGGATGGATGGATGGATGGATAAAAAGATGAATGGATAGATTAGATAGATAGATAGATAGATAGATAGATAGATAGATAGATAGATAGATAGGTTGATAGATGATAGATAGATAGATAGATAGATAGATAGATAGATAGATAGATAGATAGATGTAGGTAGGTAGGTAGGTAGGTAGGTAGGTAGATAGATAGATAGATAGATAGATAGATAGATAGATAGATCATAGACAGACAGACACACAGAGAGACAGAGACAGAGACAGAGACAGACAGATAGACAGACAGGCAGGCAGGCAGACAGACAGGCAGACAGACGTCTCTGTGTAGAAGGACTCTCCTTCAAAATTAAGTTGCGCCCCATGGGCAGGTTCTCCCATGCTGCAGCTTAATGAAGGGTCAATGTAACATGAAATCTCTTAAAATATCTTAACATTTGCCCATCTGGCTGCCTGTCTCTGAGGACAATCCAAGCTGACGGATCTCCAGTTTACTCTTGTATTAGAAGCCAGTCAAATTTGCACTGTGGCTACAGTTCCCCCGAGGCTAATTCTGGGGACTGCACCAAGGGCTAATAAATTTGCCGATGACGTGCTTTTGATTTTGTTTGGGGAACGAAGGCAGGGATCCCGAGCGAGTCATACATCAGCTTTAATGCCTTCATGAATAAATGATCAAATTAGAAAAAAAAAGAGAGGAGAAAGAAGCATGATTAGAACTTAGTAGCCATCAGATCAAACTGTTTTCTCTTTTCCCCAAGGTGCAGGGTTCCCTCTGGAGTACCTACAGAATAAAATTGTGGATACCCCAAAGGATAGAACAGAAATGCTGGTCTCGTTTTATTTCCTACGAGGAAGGAGGAGAAATTTACAACCCAGAGAGTGGACTAGGAGACAACATATAAAGGTAAATGTAAAGGTTCCCCTCACACATATGTGTTAGTCGTTCCTGACTCTAGGGGGCAGTGCTCATCTCCGTTTCAAAGCCGAATATTGTCTAGCCTACAGCTCTTCCTTCTGTCTCCCAAGGCTATTCGCACACACCATTACACATAAAGAGTCATGGTGTCAGTCTCGGATTCTTCAACCTTGTGTGCGGAAGGCACTTGGTCCCCAAAGTCAGCAGCAAATTCTGTACTCAGAGCATCTCCGGAGCTTCGCTGGTGGCCAAGAGACAGGACACATGGATGGAAGAAGCAGGATTTCTTTTCCTCCTTCATGAGGACTTGTGCATTAGGCATCTCTGAAAACCTGGGAGGTAACTTTATTTACTCAAGTTATATCGCTGCCTGAAGTTTATATTTTTATATACATATATATTCTTCTTAGGTAGATGGATAGATATTGTATCAAAGAGATAAGCTTCCTCGGATGATCTTTATTTTTTTAAGCTTCTGTATGCCTGATATTTGGGCTTCAACCTCCGTGGCTAAGACACTGAGCTTGTCGATTGAAAGCTTGGCAGTTCAGCGGTTCGAATCCCTAGTGCCATGGAATGGGGTGAGCTCCCGTTCCTTGTCCCAGCTTCTACCAACCTAGCAGTTCGAAAGCAAGTAAAAAAAAATGCAAGTAGAAAAATAGGGAGCACCTTTGGTGGGAAGGTAACAGCGTTCTGTAGGAAGTTAGCACCCACTCTTTCCTGGAAGAGTGAAATATTTTAGGAAATATGAAAAAGGCAGAATATTATATTTCCCTGGATGAGAAATAGAGAAGCATATTTTACAGACAAAGCAGCTCCCACCTTCCTGCACCCCACCCTTTGACAATGGGCCATTAAGGCCTGGGCCAGTCTATTCTACATAACAAAGATCTGCCTCCTTCAGGCAGAGCCATAGTGGGAATTGCCAAAGATCCAACAAAGATGGGATTAGCCCTCTACACAATAGCAGCAGAAACTCACCACATGTGACCTGGGAAGCATGTGACCATCAGCCAGCAAGGCTAGCTAAGACCCCCACCCCCTGGGAATCTGACAACCAATCAGGATACTCTTTCTGGGCCCCAGGAAGTTCAAAGCCAGAGAGAGCATAAAAACCAGATAATTTACTGTATCTGCCCCTTTTCTGTTCAGGAACTCAAGCCATGTGATCCTGTCCACCATTAAACCATCTTTCCAAGCAGTCTCCATGTTTCCAGTGTCTGTTTCCCCCCTTGGAGCAGAACCCAGAAGGATATTTCTTCCAACAGTTCCATGCACCTTTGGTGTTTAGTCATGCTGGCCACATGACCACGGAGATGTCTTCCAACAGCGCTGACTCTTCAGCTTTGAAACGGAGATGAGCACTGCCCCCTAGAGTCAGGAACAGCTACCACATGTGTGCGAGGGGAACCTTTACCTTTACTTTTTATGCCTGATATCTGGGCTTCAACCCAGAGATTGAGCACTAGATGGCAACAAGAGATGCTGAATAGAAAACTGCCTTTGCAGTTCTGATCTTTATCCAGATCTTCACAGCCCCTGTTATAATTGGAGATTTGATAACCAAGAGTGCTTATGGAAAAAGGGCTTCCGTATTTTAAAAATTACCCTCTTCCTGGTGCTTTGAACTATAGTTGCAAATGCAAGCTCATATGCTAAAGCCTCCGGAAAAGACTTCAGGGGATTAATTTGTTCGTGCCAAATCAACCTTAAAAAGGCCCAGGATTGTGAGCTAGTCGGATAATGTTAATTACGGAGGCCCCATTTATGATGGATTCATCCTGTGCAAACATTCGGGGGGGGAGGGGGAGCAATTCTGATGAATACTTTATGTAGCTTAATAAAACAGCTGAGCTCTGGAATTCCAAACAAATTTGAAAAGTTTCATTCATATTAAAAGAGCAGCATGAAGGTTTAAAACGCTTTTGGCCTCCACATTTTTATTTTATTTTTTTTTAAAGGAAGAAAATGAACACTCAGACAAAAGTCGAAGCCCGGGGCTCACTCGGTGCCTAGATCCTCAGGCGCTCCACACACTCCTATCAAATGCTTTCCAACATGCTCTTGGTATGAAACATTTATAGATTGGCAAACCGGCTTCAGGCACGCACAGAGGGGAGCAAAGTGGCAGGGGTGGGGGTAGAGGGAATGGGGAAAAAAATGTAGCCACTATAGTTGCATGCTCAGGATTTCATAAACTTGTGTAGAGCGCCATCTGCTGGATGATTCCCTGCTTTGAATCCTTAGAAGGGATTCCCAAAGGGGCTTTTTCAAGAGGCAACTGGATTTTGTGGTTTTTCCGTAAAAGTCCAGTTGTCTTGAAAATCCGGTTGGCTCTTAGGAAAAGCCCCTTTGGGACAACGATGACCTGGATGACGACAATCTCCATAGACTCCATAGACATAGACTCTCCATAAAGGTAAAGGTTCATTTCGCACATATGTGCTAGCCGTTCCCGACTTTAGGGGGTGGTGCTCATCTCCGTTTCAAAGCCGAAGAGCCAGTGCTGTCCAAAGATGTCTTCATGGTCATGTGGCTGGCATGACTAAACGCCAAAGGCACACAGAACGCTGTTTCATAGTTTCATAGTTATTAGGAATATTTAAAGCACAAAAAATGTAGGGTTTCGGACATTGTAAGATTGAATATGAAATAGACAAATTATTTTTCAAGTTCCTGCCCTATTTCCCAGGCTAGCCTCAAGTTCTGAAATTCCTTGGTTTCACATCTAAGTTTTATCTTACTTAGCTTGTTTAAAATCAGGTAAACTAGGCACCATCATGCTTCAAATAATTCTTTTTTTTTTTTTTAATTTGATTTATATGCCGCCCTTCTCCGAAGACTCAGGGCGGCTTACAATGTGCTCAGCAATAGCCTTCATCCTTTTGTATATTTATACAAAGTCAGCTTATTGCCCCCACAACTGGGTCCTCATTTCACCTACCTTAGAAAGGATGGAAGGCTGAGTCAACCTTGAGCCTTGGCGAGATTCGAACCTGCAGTAATTGCAGGCAGCTGGTCTTAATAACCAGCTTAATAACAGGGTGCCTTAAACCCCTGTACCACCAAGGCTCTTTTTGAGCTGGGGAAGGATGAGTAGAAAGACAGACAGAGAGAGACAGACAGAGAGAGAGAGAGACAGAGAGACAGACAAACAGACAGAGACAGAGACAGAGAGAGACAGAGACAGAGACAGAGAGACAGAGACAGAGAGACAGAGACAGAGACAGAGACAGACAGAGACAGAGACAGACAGACAGAGAGAGAGAGACAGAGACAGAGAGAGACAGAGAGACAGAGACAGAGAGACAGAGACAGAGACAGACAGAGACAGAGACAGACAGACAGAGAGAGACAGACAGAGACAGAGACAGACAGACAGAGAGAGAGAGACAGAGACAGAGAGAGACAGAGAGACAGAGACAGAGAGAAAGAGACAGAGACAGAGACAGAGACAGAGACAGAGAGTGTATAGGTAGTCTTTGACTTATATTTGTTTAGTGACTGTTTGAAGTTACAATGGAACTGAAGAAAGTGATTTATGACTAGGTAGTCTTTGACTTATATTTGTTTAGTGACTGTTCACACTTACGACCATTGAAGCATCCCCATGGTCACATGAACAAAATTCAAAGGCTTAGCAACTGGTTCATATTTATGTTGCTAAGTGAAATGTTTGTTAAGTGAGTTTTCCCCCATTTTACGACCTGGAGTGTCAGAAGTGAGAGCAATCAACCAATGGCTTCAGAAGTTGTGGGAGCTTCATCACTGGAGACTTTCAAGAAGAGATTGGACTGCCATTTGTCAGAAATGGTGTAGGGTCTCCTGCTTGGGTAGGGGGTTGGACTAGATGACCTACAAGGTCCCTTCCAACTCTGTTGGATCTGTATCTAACAGCGAGCGGCTGTTATTTTCAGGAAGAGGTGAGAACTCGTTCTTCAGACTTGGGGGGGGGCGGTTTTGCTCCCAGAGGTTTCACACGGAGTGTGGTTCATAGAAATTTGTGGCAAATAAGTGCATCATCACGAGACTTCTGCTGCCCGAGGAGGAAGTGGTGTGCAGAAGCATTTCTGCTATCCTTCTCTTCCTTATTACCCAATACCGCAGTGCGCTGAGTGCTTCAGGGAACTTTAAGCATCTGTACTTCTCTGTACCAGGGTTTCCCAACCTTGGCAATTTGAAGTCCAAACATGAGCATAGCTAGCTGGCTGGCTCTCTACATGGGGCTCCCCCTGGGGTGCACCCGGAGGCTCCAGCTGGTCCAGAACGCGGCCGCGCGGGGGATTATGGGGGCGACGAGGCACTCCCATGTGACACCTCTCCTGCGCGAGCTGCACTGGCTTCCTTTGGACTTCCGGGTGCGCTTCAAGGTGTTGGTGACCACCTTTAAAGCGCTCCATGGCTTAGGGCCGGGGTACTTACGAGACCGCCTTCTGCCACCAATAGCCTCCCACCGGCCAGTACGCTCACACAGAGAGGGCCTCCTCAGGGTGCCATCGGTCAAGCAATGTCGGCTGGCAACCCCCAGGGGGAGAGCCTTCTCTGTGACGGCGCCCACCCTCTGGAATAACCTTCCCCCAGAGTTACGCACAATAACAGACCTCCGGATTTTTCGTCGGGCCCTGAAAACTTATTTATTTCAACTAGCTGGGCTGGCTTGACTTAAATTTTAAATTGTTTTAAATTGGGTTGTTTTAATTTATGGCCAAAATATTTAAATTATTTTAATATTGTTTTTTAAATTTTGTATGCTCTGTTTTTACTCTGGCTGTGCACCGCCCTGAGTCCTATTTGGAGAAGGGCAGTATAGAAATTTAATTAAATAAAATAAATAAATAAATAAATTCTGGGAGTTGAAGTTCCACATGTCTTTAAAGGGTTTGGTTTTGGAAAACTCTTAGGTATACACCAGGGGTAGGTTCCAATTTTTTTTACTACCGGTTCTGTGGGCGTGACTTATTTTGTGGGTGTGGCTTGGAGGTCATGTGACTAGGTGGGCGTGGCTAGCTGGTCAGAGTCATTTCTGGAAGGTCCTTGCACTTACGACCAGTCCTCGCACTTACGACCCAACTCATTTGTTTGCTTTTATCACTGATCAGCTGTAGGACGGCCCTTTGGAGCCCCACGGCAAGAGTTTAAACAGTTTGTTTTCCCTCTAGTCCTCAGCTGGGACTCAGGAGGCAGCAATAGATTGGGGGTGGGACCAAATAAAAGGTAAGAATAATGTGGGGGGGTGGGGGCGGGGGGGGGAGAACCAGTTTGGTGACGTCATATCATCACCGCTACCGGCTCGGCCGAACCGGACTGAACTGGGAGGAACTCACCACTGGTATACACGCGTAAGCATCAGAGGCGGGTTTCAGCAGGTTCTGACCAGTTCTAGAGATCCGGTAGTGGAAATTTTGAGTAGTTTGGAGAACCAGTAGTAAAAATTCTGACTGGCCCTGCTCCCATCTATTCTCTGCCTCCTGAGTCCCAGCTGATTGGGAGGAAATGGGGATTTTGCAGTATCCTTCCCCTGCCATGCCCACCAAGTCATGCCCACCAAGCCATGGCACACCTACCAAGTCACACCCACAGAACCGGTAGTAAAAAATTTTGAAACCCACCACTGGTAAGCATCTACTTTTAACAGAACCATCTTCAGTGTGCACTTTCTTCCTTGGAAGTCATAGACCAGATCTAGTCTTCTGATGTTCAATAGGTATCATTGGTATGATTTCTTTATTTATTAAATTTATATAACAATAACAATAGGACTTATATACCGCTTCATAGTGCTTTTTACAGCCCTCTCTAAGCAGTTTACAGAGTCAGCCTATGGCCCCCAACAATCTGGGTCCTCATGCTACGCACCTCGGAAGGATGGAAGGCTGAATCAACCTTGAGCCAGTGAGATTTGAACCACCGAACTGCAGCTAGCAGTCAGCTGAAGTAGCCTGCAGTGCTGCAGTCCACCTCGGTGCAGTTCGAAGCATCTTTTACCTATTTTTTCCTTTAAGGCTGGATTCAGTCTTTAAAAGGGGCTTCAGAGGGCATAGAAATGGGAACGTAGCTCTTTAAAGCAGCTGCATCTCTTCCTGGGAACACGCGGCCACTTTAAAGTGGCTAGAAGGCCACTGATTCTCAAGTGGGTAATCTCATGTGAAACTGCTGGATTGAAGCACTTTAATAAGAGAACAGCACTGAAGCCTGGAACAGTGGTGGGTTCCTCCCAGTTTTACTACCGGTTCAATGATCGCGCGCTTCATGCTTTGCACGGGTGCAGTTTGCAAAAACTTTGCACTTCCGCGTTTTTACTGGGGAGAGCACAGCTGATTCGTGCAGCAATCCACTCTACCACGCTAATCAGCTGAGAAGATAAAGGTAAAAAAGGAGCCCAGGCAGGCAGGTGGGCTAATCTGAACGTTAGGAGGAACTGGTTCGCTACCAGGTGATCGTCAGTGCTACCAGTTCGTGCAAACTACTGCATACCGGTAGCAACCCACCACTGGCCCAGAAGGAGGGGGAGTATTTCAAACATCAGAAACAATGAGCAGATGAGTATTTGAGCGCCAAGATACTCTGTGTCAGCATTCTGATGCTGCCATAAAAAGGAGGAGACGAGGCTTGACTTTTCACCTACTTATTTTCTCTGTAGATAATATCCCCTAGGAGATGGGATGGGAGGGGGACATTCCTGTGGGGTGAGGTCAGAAGCTGGGGATACTGACTTGGAAGATGGCCAATGAGAAGATGAGAATTGGGGAACGGAAAGGGAAGGGTTTGGGGGTCAGAGGGTTAGTATTGGCTTCGACGAAGTCGGGGCCAGATCTGTCATACTCAATAAATGGAATATTTCAGCAAAGATTAATTGTTTGGGAGTGCAATTTATTTGAGATGACATCGAAACCTGACACTGGGGGGGGGGGCATTTAACCTTTCAATTTTGCATTGTTGGGGGGCGGGGAAGGATCTAAGAAACTCTCAAGGACCCCATTCAAAAATGCGGAATAGTTTTATGCATTCAGTTTTACTAGAGTCATTATCTCAGCCCTTCATTTCTTGATATTAAACTTGATTGATGAAATTCCAAGTTTGGAAGTTTTGCTTCCCTGGTCCTGCTGTGCTGTTTCGGGGCTTAAGCGCTGGATAGGCAGTTCCTCTCTCCAAAGAGGATACAGAAAGAGTCAAGAGAAGGTGCTGGAGTCTAAACAGGAGCTGGCAACTTCCCAGGACTCGGATGCTAATCCAGAAAAAGAAGAATTCCCTTAAAACCTTCATGCTTCTTTCCCCTGCGAATTGCAAGGTCTGATTTCAGCATAATCCGTCTGGACTTCTTCTGGAATTATATCTGGCTGAGGATTTGGCGCTTTGAAGGAAAGAGTCGCATAATGGATTTCTTCAGGGTCTCCGGGATCTCCATCCACGGATTCATGGGTGCTTCTTGGTTTGGGAGGGACGCCATTCACGCCCTGCGCAGCGAGGTCCGAAGTATTGGGTTTCTGTTGGAAGAGAGGAGTTGAGTGGAAGGAGCATCTGCCACCATTAACACACCACTTAAAATTTGAGCTAATTTTACAAGTCTACCGCAAACCAGGTTGCAGTTATTGTTGGTTTGTTTTTTTTTTAAAAAGAGAGAATAAGCAGAAGCAAAATAAGAAGAATCTGCAGAAACAGATAAGCCTAAGGAAACCAGTTCTGCAAACTGGAAAATAAAAATAAAGATTGCTTAAGCTTGTTTGGGCGATAACATTTCATATTAAAAAAAACTCTGTCTGAACTCAGATGGACTGAACGTTTCATTTCCCTCCCCTCCAAAATTCAATTTTTGAGATTTATCATCCAGAACTTTTTTAAAAAATACCCTGCATATTGAGATTAAAGCATTTTACTGAGGCACCAAAATGTAATCATACTTCTTCATAAATAGTTGTGATAGACTTCAGAAATAGTTCTCCAGATGTTTCTAAACTACAGCTTACAGCCATTCTTACTTACATGGCTAATGGTTGGAAGGGAGGGAGGAATGTTGGAGAGATCCTTTAGCAATGTCTTAATCTTTTTAGAAAATAATAGTACAGGAATATTGGAATCTACCACTATGTTGGAATCTACCACTATAGTTCATACCACAGTGTTTCTCAGTGCAACTTTAAGATGTGCGGACTTCAGCTCCCAGAATTCCCCGAGCCATTGACTCTTCTGATATTATAACTACTGGGTCAATAATAGAGAGACTTGTTTTCTTCTGCAACTATTTGCAATTCAGGACTTATCTCATCATCCATATGTAGTATTGCTACGTCAGGAATTTTCCTATAAGCAAAATCAAGTTTACTTGTAGATTCTGCGTTTCTGATAAGTTAGAAGGAAAAAGCTCAGCCAGGATATGATTGAGATTTTAGTGAGTCGGATTTTCTTCCCGTAATACTTTCTCAAATGCTAGAATTCAGTGGAATTGATTGCAAACAGAATTAATGAAACGAATTGTGATTCAGCACCAAGAGAAATAACTCATTGTTCAAAAAATTAATTCAGGGAACTCATTGCCCACAATGGGTAGCGAAACCCACTGACTTTGGAGATATAAAATGTGGGGGGGGGGGGAGGAACCACTTCTGTGAAGGAGATCTATTCACAATAGGTAAACTAATCGACATAGAAGTTCCTCCACTTCGCTCTCTCCACTTGAAGGAATCTCTGGAGGTTCTGAAGGCCCTGGCTGAGTCTCTGTCTCTGGCACCACATCCTCTTCAGCCTCCTCTCTGTCCAACGTGAGCACCAGCTGTGCAGGCTACTGGCGTGACACCACACCAGCCTCCTTATCGTCGGGATCAGCCACGATCCACACAGGCTGCTGGCGGGCCACAACAATTCAGGTGACCCTGAGGGCACAGATAAACCTCCAAGTGGCCTCGATGACTCTCAGAAAGTGTGCTAATGATCAGACGATTGCAAGGAATATAAACCCTTCCATTCCCCACCATTCAACTAGAACTGAAGAAGCTCCTTGGATGAAAAGTGAAATATCTTCAAGGATCAACGAAGAAAGTCCAGTTGCCTCTTGAAAAGAGCACCTTTGGAATAACCGGATGACTAAAAATCTCCATAGGCAATGATGCCAATAATAAAACCGTTTTCTCTTCTGATGCCACTTGCAATTCAGGGCTGGTTTCTGTTGTGGCCCGCCAGCGGCCAGCAGAGCTGGCGACAGACTCAGACAGTGAGGAGATTGGGGAGGAACGTGGGCCAGTTCTGGAGTCTGGGAAAGGCTCTGACGAGGGCTGTGCATCAGAGGCAGAGAGGGGGCCATCTGACAGTTATCAGCTTCTTTCGGAGTCGGATATCAGTGGGGCAGAAGAATAGCTGGAACCTGTTCCAAATGTGTGCATGCACAGAACTTCCAGGAGAAGGGAACAGCTAAGGAACAAGGGTGGACTCAGAAGTAAAGCCACAGGTTGATAGTGAATGGCCCCTCACATAGGGAACAAAGAAGAGTGAAAGGGAGGGGAGTTTGCAGGAGACAATTAGTTCAATTCATTAGAGTGAAGATCTGTGCCTGACTTCTTGCCAAGTATTGTCTGCTACAGAGAAGCATTTGGAAGATATCAGCCTGGCAGCTCTCCAAGCCTGGTCAAGGTCTGTAGCTGTGAAGCCTCTTGAAAGATTGTTAACCGGGACTTTGCCGGAGAGGAATTTCCCTTTAAACTAAATAAAAGGGGTTTTATCGGAATGAGGAGTCAGCTTCGTGCTTTTGGGAAGCCTTAGTCAGAACAGTCTCGTCGTGCAAAATCAAGTTCATCTCAACCAAGAGACGGACTTGTGAGATGGGACCGAAGCCAAGAACCAAATGCAACATGTTAAGTCTGTGAGAACACAATGTCCCCAACTTGTAGGGGAAATGACTTACATTTCAAGACTTCCTGATGGCAGGTCAGAAAAAGGTGAGGCCGTCTATTTGGCTAAAGGGAAGTGCAGCTGAAGCCCAGCCAATGCTGAAGGAAGAACAAAGCTTGCTCTGTGATCTAATGCAGGGCTCTCCGACCGTGGCGACTTTAAGCCTGGCAGACTTCAACTGCTGGCTGGGGAATTCTGGGAGTTGAAGTCCGCCAGGCTTAAAGTCGCCACGGTTGGAGAGCCACGTTGGAGAGCCCTGGTCTAGTGGACCTCAAAGCTGAATCTCCCATTTTTTCAGACAACCGCTGAAAGTTATTGAGTTGCAGAGATGAGCGAGAGAAAAGAAACAGTGGGCTATTCAGTCCCAGCTGTCAGAGCAGTCACCCATTTGAGATGCTCTGTTTTGGTTGCACGATACCCAAATGTCCTTGCTTCAAATTGCAGTCGGAAAGGAGGCATTACAAACCTTGGCATTCGTTAAGGTATTTCCTGCTTTTAATTCGATCACCATTTTTTTCTTCTTCCGATACCTGCAAAAACAAATAAATAATAAATAAATAATCTTTTACATGCTGATTGTCTGGGCTCGGTTAAAGTTCCTTGTTACGAGCAATAAACATTGGGAAATATACTTTTCTCTCCACATATAGACATCACTAGCAAGAATGTTGATTCACAGGACTGGAATTATGTAACAGGATGTGCATGAAGGAAGCTAAACCACTGCCCAAAGAGGGAAAGGACTTACTTTCCCCGAGAATCACAATTTCCCCAGCAGATGATTACATCCCTACACTAATTCTAGAAACGAGACACAATATTCTCATTGTCATATATGAAAGCATAACTATAGCAGAATAACAGAGTTGGAAGGGAGCTTGGAAGTCTAGGTGTCACCTAAATCTAGGTGTCACCAACCTTTCAGATCTCAGGAACCACTAAATTCATAATTTTAAATCCCGCGGACCACTAATACGATCTTCCTAATGACCAGCTGGGTGGGGGTGACTAGGTGGTCATGTGACTGGGCGGGCGTGGGCAACTCGATGCCACTCAAGTCGAGGGGCACCTCGCCGGCCTCTACTCGCCCCTCCCCTCCCAGCCACTCCTCGCCTGCCCACCGGGCTCCTTAGGGCCCCAACAGGAAGCAGTTGTTGGAGCTAAGCAGCCACCATGAGAAAGAGTTGGCAAAACAGCTGGCTCAGTTCAAATTGGATCTGACCAAGAAGGAGGCTCAGTAGAAGCACCTCACTGAGGATTACGAGCATAGGCTTTCCAAGTAGAGGGAAGACCTGTGGAAGTGCAAGGCCAGGTATAGGCGCCTGGAGGCTCAGCAGGCTGAGATGGTCAGCCAGTTCCAGGCCATGATGCAGTCCCACTGGAACGAGGCCCTCTGGGTCCGTGCCACCAGCAGCACTTCCCTCCAGCCTTTGCCCAAAGCCCCGCCCCATCAGAATTTCTGCCCCTCTCCAACCTGCACAAAAAGACTCCAGTGGGGGATACTGTATGCAGCAACACAAATGTTCATTGCACATATCTGGCCCAGAGGCCATAGTTTGAGGACCCCTGATTTAGTGCAATATAACAAAATACAACTAATTTTTCTGCAGACCACCAAACTTTTCTCATGGACCACCAGTTGGTGACTGCTCTTCTAATCCAAACCCCTGCTCAAGCAGGAGACCTTATACCATTTCAGACAAATTACTGTCCAATCTCTTCTTGAAAACCTCCAGTGTTGAAGCACCCACAACTTCTGGGGGAAGTGGTTCCACTGATGAATTGTTCTCACTGTCAGGAAATTTCTCCTTAGTTCTAAGTTGCTTCTCTCCTTGATTAGTTTCCACCCATTGCTTCTTGTCTTGCCCTCAGATGCTTTGGAGAATAGCTTGATTCCCTCGTCTTTATGGCAGCCCCTGAGATATTGGAAGATTGCTATCATGTCTCCCCTAGTCCTTCTTTTCATTAAACTAGACATGCCCAGTTCCTGTAACTGTTCTTCATATATTTTAGCTTCCAGTCCCCTACTCCTCTTTTTAATAATAGGCATGAAACAGTCAATGGCAAAAATGGAAACAACAACATTAACATATTGCACTGTTAGGAATTTTTTTTTTTAAGGTAGGATAAACAATAAAGAGACAGAATTTCCATCCCATGCAGGAATTCAAAAATAAAATTGAGTTTAAAAGAGTGATGGTGTTCGCTGCCTACCACCTTAGATATGTGGCAAGCAAATTCTGAGAATTAATAGAAAAAGCAGAAGTAAATAGAAAAAATGGTAAATTGCCCAAAGTCACTTTTCTTGAGATGGGTGGTTATATACCATATTTTTCAGAGTATAAGATGCTCCGGACTATAAGACGCACCTATCTTTTTTGGTGAGGAAAACAAGAAAAAGAAATCTGCCTCTGCCTCTGCAGCAAACAGCAAATAGCCTGCTTTACTTTCATTTTTGTTTTCAGCATAGCTTGATTAGCACAAGGAAAAAAAAAACTGCTCCCAGCAATTTACCTCCTTACAGCAAGCAGCAGAGGCACCCGCAAAACAGCTGAGAGCAAAACCGCTGAGAGTCGGGAGGCCGATCCAATCAACCTGTGCTAATTAGGATGTGCTGAAGCTGAAACGAGCTGTTTCTTTTTGCTGTTTGCTGCAAGGAAGTAAACTGCTGGGACGCAGAGGCCAAAGGCTGGGGGCCAGTGGGTGGGCGGGGCTACATTCAGTGTATAAGATGCACCTAAATTTTCACCCACTTTTAGGGGAGAGGAAAGGTGCGTCTATTACTCCAAAAAATATGGTAAATTGGATAGATAAATAAATCTATCCCAAACCAAACCATCCAAATTAAGGTTTAGTGTCTTGTGTGAAAACTCAGTCTGTGAGAACAGTTTTCCTAGGCCTTTTCTCCCCTTTGAAAGTTCCTTAGTATAATTTGATTCTAACATAGCATATTTAATTTGTTCAGTTATAAATAAGAGCAACTTTGCCGGAGAAAATTAAATACTTTGTTATTGTCAGAAAAGAAAGGTTGTGTACTTTATGAACGGAGATTATTCAGACTTAATAATACTCCAGATAATCATCAACTTAGTATGTGGGGAGCTAATAAACCGAAGTGGGAATTCATAGATTTCTTCATGTCTGAATGAAAGAAAAACAGCCAGAGAGAAAGAGAGAAATATATTAGTGGCAATAAAACACTGACAATGGTACATAAACTCATAGGAACAAAATGAAAAATTTAAGAAGCTTCTAAAACATAATAGGACATTTATATATGTCTTAGTAAGTCAACTTTTGAGAGGGAGAAAGCGAGAGAGAGAGTTAATCTTTATAGTCAGTTCTTATTTTAATGGCGTAGGACGATGGAGAAGGAATTACCAATGCATAGAGTTATAATATCATGCAAGATTGCTGAGGCTATAAAAGTTGGCAGGAGGTCTCAAACCGAGGCTCCCAGCTGTTGAGTTGTGTGCTACCAATATCTTGATGCCTCCGATCAAAGCACGGATGCTGTGAGAAGGCTCCATCTCTAGATGGACACATTTATTTGGAGGGGGAAAGTGTCTGGAAAGTTCCAATAAATGACTTACACAAATTTGCAAATGTTTCTGCAAAAGCAGAAATGTTCCCAAGGGAGCTGAAAAACAAAGTGCCCGCCTGTCTATCTCTCTGTCTGTCTCGCTGACTCTCCGTCCATCCATCCATCCATCCATCCATCCATCCATCCATCCATCTATCACTGATGATGTTACCTAATTAGGGTAATGAAATGTCTGCAATAAAAACAAGCAAACTCAGAGAGCTGCTTATCTATCTATCTATCTATCTATCTATCTATCTATCTATCATCTATCTATCCATTCATCCATCCATCCACCCACACACCCACCCACCCATCCATCTATCCACCCACCCACCCTCCCTCCCATCTATCTATCTATCTATCTATCTATCTATCTATCTATCTATCTATCTATCTATCTATTGTATCTATCTCTATCTCTTTCTATCTACAGTATCTATAGATAGATAGATAATTATCTATATATCTCTATCATCTATCTATCATCTATCTATCTCTATCATCTATCTATCATCTATCTTCTCTCTCATCTATCTATCTATCTATAGCTATCTATCTATCTATCTATCTATCTCTATCATCTATCTATCTTCTCTCTCATCTATTTATATCTATTTCTCATCTATCTATCTCTATCATCTATCTATCTATTTATCTCTATCATCTATCTATCTTTTGTCTATCTATCCTCTCATCTATCTATATCTATCTATCTATCTCTTATCTATCTAGCTCTATCAACTAGCTCTATCATGTATCTAGCTCTATCATATCTATCTATCTATCTATCTATCTATCTATCTATCTATCTATCCATCTTCTCTCTCATCTATCAAGCTCTCTCATCTCTATCAGGGGTGGGTTCTACTTAACTTTACTACCGGTTCACAATGAGTGTAAACAGAATACTGTAACTACTATTATTTCACAAGTGCTAAGGCGAAACCATAGCTTATGGTTTGTTTGTTTTTTATTTACTCATTTATATCCCACCTTTATTCTTTTTACAAAAAAGATGGTAAGCCTGCCAAACAAGAATATCCTGAAATTCAGAAGACGACATTATCTCCCAACGTATATTTTCAACCTCATCGTTCATCAATCAACCCAGCAACAAATTCCCATGATTACCTACCTTTCAAAAGCAAGGATGATCCCAATGATTAGCACGATTACAACAAGTGTGATGAGGGAACCAGTCACCATGAGAAGCAGGGTTTTCTTTCGGTCTTTGGACGGATGGAAAAACAGATAGAATTCAATAGTTTGTTCTTTTTCTAATCCAGTTTGGATTTTAATACAGCGCCAGTTTGCTCTAGTGATTAAGGCATCAGTCTAGAAACTAGGAGACGGGGAGTTCTAGTCCCATCCTTAACCATGAAAACCAGCTGGCTAAGTTTGGGATGGACAACAGGAGGTGATGAGTTCTAATCCTGTCATCAGCACAAAAGCCAACTGAGTGACTTTGAGCCAATCACTAGGACATCATGAGTTCTAGTCCCACCTTGGGCATGAAAGCCATCTGGGTGATTTTGAATCAATCCCCAGGAGAGTGTAAGTTCTAGTCCCACTAAGACATGAAAGCTGATTGGGTGACCTTGGGTCATTCACTCTCTTTTAGCCCAACCCACCTCACAGGGTTGTCGTGGAGTAAATAGGAGGAGGAAGGAACATTAGATATGTTCGCCACCTTGAATTGCTTATAAAAATAATAATACAGGCAGGATATAAATATATGAGCCTTGGTGGCGCAGCAGACTAAAGTGCTGTTAAGTAGCACCAGCTGCCTGCAATTACTGCAAGTTCAAATCTCACCAGGCTCAAGGTTGACTCAGCCTTCCATCCTTCCGAGGTAGGTAAAATGAGGACCCGGATTGTGGGGGCAATAAACTGACTTTGTATAAAAAAGAACACTGCTTGGGGGGGGGGCGAAAAAGTCCTACTAAGCAGGTATATACAAAAGTATGAAGACTATTGATTAACGCATTGTAAGCCGCCCTGAGTCTCTGGAGAAGGGCTGCATATAAATCGAACCAATAAATAAATAAATAAATTTAAAAATAAATTTAAAAATAAATAACCCTGCCCCAGCATTCCCAAAATTCCACCCCCTCTCTGCTATAGTGCATTCAGAAAGTATTCAGACTCCCCTCTTCCCTTTTGTCAGTTTTGTTATGCTGCAGTCTGATTTGACAGTTGTTGACATTCATTGTTTTTTCCTCATTCATCTACATTTAGCACCCCATAATGTCAAAGTGAAAACAGGATTTTTTTTTATTGAAAAAGTTTTCAAATACAAGTTTTCCCCCTTTTCCCCCCCCTCTTCCCTAACCCGCCCTTTTCACCCATCCCCCCCTGTGACTTCTTCACAACAATAGGCTATTTCATAACTAATTACATACATAATATCTTTCCTTTCCCTTAGTCCCTTCTCGAAATACTGACCCTTAGCATATAAATCTTTTAACTCCCATTTTTACGATAATCTGCCCTTTTTCTCCTCCCCTAAACTTATAGTGTATTATTACAATTTAACATTTAATCTTTTATATATATTAATATAACATTTTAAAGCGGCCTTCTCCCTACATCCAAATTTAACATTTATTCAATTCTGTCCAATTCCTCCACTCCCCTAAATATATGACTTAAAATCATACAATACAATTCTAAATATAATCCACTGCCCACTTTACTAAGATATACACAAAAAAGACAATAACTTTAAATTTATAATCCATGTAATATCTTCGTTGGTGTCTTTCCACTGGATTGTTAAATCCTCCACTCCCCTAAATATATGACTTAAAGATCCTTTTTCTTAAACTAATCAATCAGTAAACTAACCTATTTCAACCCTTCAGTTCCTACAAAATCATGCAATACAATTCTAAATATAATCCACTGCCCACTTTACTAAGATATACACATATCTATATATGCATTCCATTTTGTAAAAAGAAAAAAGACAATAACTTAAATTTATAATCCATATAATATCTTCTTTGATGTCTTTCCACTGGATTGTTAAATCCATCACCCATAATAGGGTAAAATAACATGCTGGTGCAACAGTTTGTTCAAAATCTTCAATCGTCTTCTGCCCCCATCAGTAGTAGATATCCTCGCATCTGTATAAAAGTAAAAACAACCACCCGAGTGACATTATAATTATGATTATATCCATATGGTTATAGTTGTGGTATTCATCAGGATTGTTAATTCCCATCATCCTACTGAGTAACATCCAGATTTTCTGCATGCCCCGGCGTAACTCTCCTGCCTTATAACTCAAAATAATTATAATATATTTACCAAAAAAAAAAAAAAATTCCAGAGTAGATGATTCAAATCCAACAAAGTGAGGCTCTTTTCACATCCCAAAATCATGGCATTGCAGAGATCTGCCACAATCCTCAGGATAATATCAAACAATTGTTCGCCTCCACTATCTTTTCAAATATTCATTCGTTTTTTAAAGTCCCTGGCTTCACTGTTGCATGGTTTAGAAATTGCTGTTTCTATGAGATCTATTTCTTTTCTTTTTCTTTTGCGGGTTGAATTTCCATCCTCGTTTCTTGCCTACCAATTGTGTGTCTGCTGGTTGATTTTCATTCTGCTTTATGGGTTGTTCTTGTTGGGTTAGTTTTATCATCTCATCTTTCTTCTCCGTCACTTGTATGTCAACTGATTGTTTTGCGCACTTGTCTGTGACTTGATGGTTCATCAGCTTGGTGTCGGATGACACTACTCTCTTGTTTATAGACAAACCAGCTGGGGTATCCAGGGGATCCAAAGACAATTTATCTGCAACAGTCTCTGTAATTTGATATTTTCCTTTTGTTTCCAACACCTTTTGCTTATCCTGTATTATGCCTAAAGGTGTTAAATTCATTTTTAAAATTTTTTGATAAAAATCTTCCGCTTTTTCAACAGTGTGCAATTGATATCTTACTCCTTGATATCTCAATATTAAACCAACTGGGGTGTCCCACCTGAATAGGATATTTCTTTTTTTTAATTCAGTCACTGGAAAGCCAAATTTCTTCCTCTCCATTAGCATTTTAGTCGGGAGCTCCTTAAAAATCCAAATCTTTCTTCCATGAAATTGCAAAGTGGAATTAAAAGAGTTCTGCACAATATTATTCCTAATTTCTTTATCTGTAAAATAGATCACCACGTCTCTAGGCAATTGCCTTTGCTTTGCCAACCAGGAATTTATTCTGTAAATTCTATCAATCCTGCAATATACTTCATCAGGTTGAACCTTTAAAATCCCAGCCAGAATTTCAGAAGATATTTTCCTTAAATCATCTCTATTATTTTCCTGCAAACCTCTCAGTCTAATTGCATATTCTGTAAAATTATATTGAATCATTAAAACTTCTCTTTCAATCCTCTGTTGTACATTTTCTTCATTACCAATCTTTTGGTCAATCTCCATTTTAGATTTGTCTTCTGAACTATTATCCTGAGTGTTTATCAAATCCTTTTTAATTTTTTGAGTCATGTCATCCAAATTCTCCTCAATTTCCTTCATTTTAGACTCTAATAATTTAGTCTTTGCATCCACCCGAATCAGAAAGTCTGATAAACCATTAGCAGATTTTAAAATCTTTTGATTCAAAAAGTCAAACTTTGATTTCACCAATTCACCAATTTCTTTAATTTCCTGCTTAAATTTTTCAAGTTGCTGGTTCACAATCTCATCCCTTCTTACAATCTCTTCAAGGAGAAATTCTAATATATTAAAATCAGGTTTCTGACACTGGAGAGTTAGAATTTGTTGGTGCAGTTTCTTAAGGGGGGAAGTTCCCCCCCCGGTTTGTCCAGCTGTGTAAGTCCCGATGCCATTTCCCACACAGACAAGATTTAGCAAAAAAGAGAGAAGAAGTAGAAAACGAGAGGACTTTCCCTTATAAAAAAAAAAAAAAAAACTTCTTTTCAATCAACAGCACAGGAACGAGGTTTTATCTACAAATGTAGCCAGTGATATTTATTCTGCTACATTGTAGAAATAAGAAACGGAAGGACTTTCCCTTTCAGCCCTTTCCAGCCACGGCAGACACCATCTTAAAAGGCTCTTTTTCCCTCTTTCCTCTCCTCTTTTCTCTTAAATAGTTTTTTGAAGGGTAAAATACTTGCGATTCAGTATTAAGGGTCCAGCTCGTCTTTTCTTTAATTATTCTGTTAAATTCGCAGGCTTGCTCTTGACGCCTGGCTCTGCATAAGCAGAGGTCTCCCAAAGCCCGGAGCAGCGGCAGGGGATATGGGGCTTCTCATCCGCTCCGTCCCAAAAGTAAAAAAAAAACTTTTGGGACTCTGCAGAGAGTTCTACCCACCCCTGCTGGCTCTATCTCCATTTCCTCTTGGAAACGGAGTTTTTTCGAGCCGCCATTCCGCTATAAAGGCGGCTCTGACAGGCAATGGAAGCTGACGATCCCAAAGGAACGTCTGGCGGCAGCCAGCAGCAAACCGGAAGTCCCTGAAAACAGGATTTTAAAAAGGTCTGTAAATTTATTAAAAAGGAAGGAAAAACACCCTTGAAATATCACACTGGCATAAGTATTCAGGCCAGTGGTGAAATCCAAATTCTTTTACTATCGGTTCTGTGGGCATGGCTTGGTGAGCGTGGCTTGGTGGGTGGCAGGGGAAGGATACTGCAAAATCTCCATTCCCACCCCACAGGAAAAATATACTGCAAAATCCCCATTCCCTCTCCACTCCTGGGGGAAGGATATTGCAAAATCTCCATTCCCACCCCACTCTGGGGCCAGCCAGCCAAGTTCTCTGAATTACTCAAAATGTCTGCTACCGGTTCTCCAGAACCTGTCAGAACCTGCTGGATTTCACCCCTGATTCAGGCCCTTCTCTCAGTACTTTGCTGAAGCACCTTTGGCAGCAATTACATCCCAGAGTCTTTTGGGGTGTGACATGACAAACTTTGCACACCTGGTTTTTTTGGGGGGGTGGGGATTTTCTGCCATTCCTCCTTGCAAATCCTGCAAAGTGAAGGGAGTCTGAATACTTTCTGAATGCACTGCATGAAGGTAAGTGCTAGGACTGCCTGTAATTCCAGATTTTGTATCCCTCTGAGTAAACTCAAAATTGCCTCACATACCTCTTACAAAGAGTTCAAAGGATGTTTTACCAACGCCCATTTTGTTGTCTGCATGACACGTGTATGTCCCAGCATCCTCCAGCTTAAGATCAGATAGCTGCAGAACATTCGAGTCTTGGGATAGCGTCTCCAAGTCTTGGGTTCCCTTAACCCAAGTTACTTTGGGCAAAGGGTTGCTATTTACATTGCAGTGTAGCTGGATGTAATCCCCTTTGTGAACGCTGAGCTGAGAAACGTTTGTGAAGTTTTCCTGACCTGCAAGATGAGAGAGAAAGAGAAACTGAGAGGACAATGCCTAGAAATCTCAACATTTGCTCGGATGATTTTACCAACAGGCATCGATTTCAGCAACAGGTAAAAATGTCTTGGTTTGCAATATGGAGAAGACAAATGTCTCATGACATTTGTTCATGATTTCCTCCTAAACACGAGCCCTGAATTACCAAATAAATAATTAGAGTAGGAAAAGTATGATTTTGGGCCAGTCCCTCTCTCTCAGCCCAACCCACCACATAGGGCTGCTGTTGTGGGGGAAATAGGAGGAAGGAGTATTTTGTATGTTCACCATCTTGAGTTATTTTTCAAAATAATAAAGGTGGGAGATAGATAGATAGATAGATAGATAGATAGATAGATAGATGATAGATAGATAGATAGATAGATAGATAGATAGATAGATAGATAGATATGAGAGATGAGATAGATGAGATAGAAAGAGGGATTAGATAGATGAGACAGGGATGATAGAGGATGGATGGATGGATGGATGGATGGATGGAGATAGATAGATAGATAGATAGATTGATAGATTGATAGAGATGAGAGATGAGATAGATGAGATAGGGATGATAGAGGATGGATGGATGGATGGAGAGAGAGAGAGAGATGGATGGCTAGATGGCTGGATAGATGATATAGATGATAAATAGATGAGAGAGAGAGAGAGAGAGAGAGAGAGAGAGAGAGAGAGACATAGAGATGGATGGATGGATGGATGGATGGATAGATACTGTAGAGAGCTGAGAGAGAGAGAGATGAAATAGAGAGATGATACAGATGATAGATAAGATAGATGAGACAGGCAGGCAGGCAGGCAGACAGACAAACAAGACAATCTACGCAAAAAACATTTCAGTTTAAATTCCTTTTTACTTCTAATTCTACTTCCTGTTTAATTCTGAACAATATTAGGTGAATAAGTAGTCCTTGAGTTACCATCACAATTGGGACCAGAATTTCCATTGTTAAACTACATGATTTTTAAGTGAGTCACACCTGATGTTGTGACTTTTTTTTAATCACAAATCACTGCAGTTATTATGTCAATCATCTTATCATTGCAAATGGGGATTCCTTGACCCTGGGGCACTATAATCATCAAAAATACATGCCAAGTGGTCAGCAAAGATCATTTTTTCTTTGGTCAACTCCTGCTAGCCTTTTCTGCCTTTTTTTTTTTTTTTTTTTTTTTTTGGATACCTCTACCTGAGCTGCTGGGAGACTCACACAACTTACTTTTATTGGAGTGAAAACGTTCCACGTTGATCCCTAGCATCTGTGGTTTAACTGTAAGAGAAAAATAAATCATCCAGTTCAAAAATTCTTTTCAATAGAGCCTTGGAAGCAATCAGATCCCAAATTACTTATGTTGATTTCCTGGAGTTCGTGTCCCAACCTCTTCTCTTACACACTCTCCCTTTTTGGTTATAAGATGCTAAGAATTGGCCGCCATTTTGATAGGATAGCAATAGCACAGATTTATATACTGCTTCACAGTACTTTTACAACCCTCTCTAAGCAGTTTACAAAATCATCATATTTCCCCCAACAATTTGGGTCTTCATTTTACCCACCTCAGAAGGATGGAAGGCTGAATCAACCTTGAGCTGGTGAGATTTGAACTGCCGAACTGCAGCTAGCAGTCAGCTGAAGTAGCCTGCAGTACTGCACTCTAACCACTATGCTCAAGCTTGGTGGGATTTGAACTGCCAAATTGCAGGCAGCTGGCAGTCAGCAGAAGTAGCCTGCAGTACTGCTATCTAACCACTGCGCCACCACGGAAAATGCCCACATCGGTGTTTCTCAACCTTAGCAATTTTAAGGCATGTGAAGGCATGCTGACTGGGGAATTCTGGGAGTTGAAGTCCACAAAGTTGAAATTTAAAAGTTAAAATTGAGAAGGCTGGGAAACCCTGCCCTAGAGAGTCTCTGATTGTCCCCTTCTCCCCACAAGCCAGTGAAGAAAAACACCTCTCAAAGATATTGCCAGGCTGAGTGAAAGAGAGAACAGTAAACTGTGGGACTTTGCTCTCTGACGTAAAGGACCAGTGCAGTGGTGGTATTCAGCTGGTTTTATCCGGTTTGGGCAAACCGGTCGTGGCGGTGGAAGGCTCCGCCTACCTGCCTGGACGTAATCACGTCCCATTTTTGACATTCTGCACATGCACGGAAGGTCCTGTGCATGTTCGGAGGTGGTGCACACATTCACATTTGCAAACCAGTAGTGAAAGTAAGTGAATACCACCCCTGGACCAGTGACATAGTCCATTCTTTAAATCAGAAATGAGTTGAAATTGCCTTGGGATTCAGGGCTTCAACCTATGCGGACTGAGAAAGGATCACTCACAAACGACATTCAGTTGGACGGTTGTCTCTCTGGGATCAGGATTGGTCTCATTTGTGTAATTGACCCTGCAGGTGATATTCCGCTTGTGGTCTGCAGCAGAAGGTAAGAAATTCACCACTGAGCTGTAAACCTGGGTCCCATTCAACTGCGAATGAGAGTCAATGGGTTTGGAAAAGCCATTCCAGGTGAACTTTGGAGGCATCCAACTACAGCTTGCGAAGGTTGCACAGGTGATGTTTGTAGAATGTACTTCTGTCATCGTAGCCAAGATCTCTATTTCTGGTAATCGTTTTTCTAAGAAGAAAAGAGAGGAATCAGAAGAAAGTTATTCCCCGACTACATTCTTCCATCCACTGATCTTGATCTTCAAGCTCCTTCCCAAATGAATCTCAAGCAGGGGTGAAATCCAGCAGGTTCTTACAGGTTCTGGAGAACCGGTAGAAGAAATTTTGAGCAGTTTGGAAAACCGGCAAATACCACCACCGGCTGGCCCCAGAGTGGGGTGGGAATGGAGATTTTGCAATATCCTTCCCCCAGGAGTGGGGAGGGAATGAGGATTTTGCAATAACCTTCCCCTGGAGTGGGGTGGGAATGGAGATTTTGCAATATCCTTCCCCTGCCATGCCCACCAAGCCACACCATGCCGACTAAGCCATACCCACAGAACCGGTAGTAAAAAAAATTTGGATTTCACCACTGATCTCAAAAATTGAGATAAAATTGAGATTTTATCATCTCTTGGAGTACAAGGTTTTATGCAACTGGACATGACCACAGAACTTCTATATTTCAAACGTTTATGAAGATTCTCAGTGGTCCAGGCCATAGTTGTATCAAAAGACTTTTTTAAAAAAATTTTGAAAAGGCAACTGGACCAGTGTCTGTCCATCTACAAGGGCAAAATTACAGATCCAGCAGCCCAGGAAATGCAAAACGAGGGCAGGAAACAGATCACAAAAGAATTCTTCAGGAGGATCTTCACTGGTGGGCTGTTGGTCAAAAGTCTTAGTGCTTCTCTCCCTCTTTTGCCGATTTCTACCATCAGGCTAAGAAAACAATTGCTTTTGACCATGGTTTATTAGAAAATCCACAATTGGCTTTTCAAACATGGCAAATCTATACATCACCGTTTATAAATGACATCAAATGGGTTTACATATCCCACTGGCATAAATCAAAGAAACTGAAATATCGTTTAGTACAGTGTTGGAGAACCTTTTCCGCACCGAGTACCGAAATGAGAGTGTGTGTACGTGCCGGAAACCGGAAGAGCAGCCGTCTGATGCGTAGGCGCACGCCGGGAAGATGATCTTCCAGTTTCCAGGGCATGCATGCACACCAGGCATCTACTTTTCCAGTTTCCGGTGCTCCCCCACTTGTGAAGACCAGCTGGCCAGCGCTCCGGAATCCGGAAGAGGAACAGGTGACAGCTCGCATGCCTGGAGAGATGGCTCTGTGTGCCATTTTCGACATGCATGCCATAGGTTTGCCATCACGGGCTTAGTATGACGTGTGAAACTGAGGGCGTCATCTACTGTATATTACTAAGGAAACATTAATGTTCTCCTAAAGCATTTCGCTACCCCCGTGATGGCGAACTTATGGCACGGGTGCCACAGGTGGAACATGGAGCCATATTGGTGGGCACGCGAGTGTTGCCCTAGCTCAGCTCCAGCGCGCATGTCCGCACCAGCCAATTGATTTTCAGGCCTTCCAGTCCCACCAGAAGTCGTGAAACTGGCTGTTTCTGGCCTCCGGAAGGCCTCCGGGGGGATGGGGAAGGCTGTTTTTGCCCTCCCCAGGCTCCTAGAAAGCCTCTGGAGCCTGGGGAGGGGAAAAAAAACGGGCCTACCAGGCCCACACATGTCAAAAGCAGGGAGAAGTATGGGCGGGTCACATGCACATGCACGGGAGAGCGGGGCACATTATAATTATGGATGTGGACACGCGCACCCGCAACCCCCCCCCCGCAACCCCCGCTTTTGGCACGCGACGGCAAAAAGGTTAGCCATCACTGCACTACCCCTTGATGCTTCTGGGTCGAAACCTGTGGCTGCCTGTGGATCGTATTGCTTGAAACCTTATCTCTGGGTTTGTGTCTATGTGTGAAAGAGAGAGAAAGAGAGACGAAGGGAGGTTTTTTCATCTGGCAGTGGCTTTATTCCTGCATGTCACGGTTGTTATCTGCAGCCCTAACCCAGTGGTGGGTTGATCCCGGTTCAGTCCGGTTCTTGCGAACCGGTAGTAAAAGCGACGGGAGGCTCCGCCCACTCGCCCAGATGTCATTATGGACAATCTGCTCATGCGCAGAAGCACACACGCTCCCGTTGCGAACCGGTAGTAAAGGTAAGTGGAACCCACCCCTGCCCCAACCCAACCCTTATTTGTTTTATGTATTGATCAACTTGATGTGGCCAGAAAGCAACTCTGGGCAGCGTACAAGAATCCAAGAATTCAATCACTGTATAAAAGAATTATTACCTCATCCCATCGTATAACTATTTTGAAAGCATTATCAAAGCAGAACGAAAACAAGAACAAAAAAGCTAACAGAGGGAGGGGTGTTAATAATAACATTTTACAACGGCTGGTGAAAACTGGAGCTTCTGACAAAGGCCAAACATTTTTCCAGGTACTCACCTGTCACGTTCAGGTGTGGGATAGCATAGCTGAAAAAGCTAAAATGTGCTTCAGGAGCTTTCTCCATTCTGAAAAAGTAGTTCCCTGCATCATTTTTTTGGGCATTCAAGATGAGGAGAGAACAGTTTCCTGCTGTCAGATTCCCGATGATTTGGAAGCGATTCTGAGCCGACTTTTGACTGGAGCTGGCCACTTCAATAACATTGTTATTTTCTTCTATTACTTTCTTCCAAAGTCCATTCAATGTTGCATCCTCCCAGGCCTGCTTTTCATTATAAGTGAAATTGCAAGGAATCATGGCACAGAGCCCTTCCTCTACCCACACCTGACCAGGAGCTTTCAGGTCATACCCTTCCAATTTTCTAACTATCACACCTGCAAAGAATGGAAAACAAGAAGCTCAGCTACCCAGTAACGGACACCCCGTCCCACTTCCATCATTGGAGAGGAGAACGAATCCAGGGCTGCGATCAAGAATCAGCCTCTCACCTTCTCACCAGCTCTTACCTTTCCAAAGCAACTGCGTTGAAATTAACCCAAGGAAGAAGGTCTCAAGGGGACAAGCCATGTTCTCATCCCTGAAACTTCAGCCTCTTTGGAAGGTTGGGGTCAGCAGTAGAAGTCCAAGGAGCCAAACCTAAGTACAGAAACTGTGAGAATGAGTTTTTCCTTGGGAGAATATTGAAACCAGGGCAATATCAGATGATGGATATCTCAAAACAAAATCTATCCATGATTGTAACAAGTGTTTCTTCTCCACTCAGACAAATACAGACAAATTCAACTTACAACTTTTAGTTTAGTGACCGTTCAAAGTTCCAATGGCAACAACAACAAAAAAGTGATTTACAACCCAGGCTTTGCGCCTGTGACTGTTGCAGTATCTCTACGGTCACTGCATGGCGACGCAGTGGTTAGAATGCAGCATTGCAGGCAAACTCTGCCCACTGCCAGCAGTTCGATCCTGACCGGCTCAAGTTTGACTCAGCCTTCTATCTTTCCGAGGTAGGTAAAATGAGGACCCAGATTGCTGGGGGCAATTATGCTGACTTTGCAAACTGCTTAGAGAGGGCTGCAAAGCAGTGGTGGGTTCCTCCCGGTTCGGTCCGGTTCGGCCAAGCCGGTAGCGGTGACGATATAACGTCACCGAACCGGTTCTCCCCCCCCGCCCTCCCACCCACCCACCCACGTTATTCTTACCTTTTATTTGGTCCCACCCCCAATCTATTGCTGCCTCCTGAGTCCCAGCTGATGACTAGAGGGAAAAAAGCTGTTTAAACTCTTGCCGCGGGGCTTCAAAGGGCCGTCCTACAGCTGATCAGTGTTAAAAGCAAACAAATGAATCAGGTCGTAAGTGCGAGGACTGGTCGTAAGTGTGAGGACCTTTCAGAAATGACTCTGACCAGCTAGCCATGCCCACCTAGTCACATGACCTCCAAGCCACACCCACAAAATAAGCCACGCCCACAGAACCGGTAGTAAAAAAATTTAGAACCCACCCCTGCTGCAAAGGACTGTTAAGTGGTATATATGTCTAAGTGCTATTGCTATCAACATTCAGGCACTTGTATTTATGATGGTTACAGTGTCCCAGGGTTATGTGATCCCTATTTGCAACCTTCCCAGCTGTCTTTCAACAAACAAAGTCAATGTGGGAGGCCAGTCCACTTCACGACCACCTGGTTCACTTAACAACTGCAGTGATTCATGGTAAAGTGGTTACTACATCAGACACAGCTCAGTTAACAACAGCTTTACTTAGCAACAGAAATTCTGGTCTCAATTGTGGTCCAGAGGTGGGATTTAACAGGTTCCGACCAGTTCTGGAGAACCAGTAGCGGAAATTTTGAGTAGTTTGGAGAACCGGTAAATACCACCTCTGACTGGCCCCACCCCCATCTAGTCTCTGCCTCCTGAGTCGCAGCTGATCGGGAGGAAATGGGAATTTTGCAATATCCTTCCCCTAGAGTGGGGAGGGAATGGAGATTTTACAGTATCCTTCCCCTGCTACGCCCACCAAGCCACACCCACAGAACTGATAGTAAAAAAATTTGAAACCCACCACTGTATGTGGTCATAAGTCAACGACTATCTGTAGTTTTCCTTGAGGTTGGAAGAATATGACATTTAAGGCACTCGGCCTGGGCACAGATTAAGCTAAAAGTCTTTGGAGTTTTTGTTTACGTATTTTTTCCCCCCAAATAAAGTAAATCGGAACAGATACCAACTGCAATGCAGAAAGACATTCTGGATCATTCTGGAAAGACAGAATACTTTTGAACAGGAAAAGCTCTTAATATCTGGAATGGCCACCAAAATACCACCATTAATGGACCTGAAGATTCTTAGAGATGTTCTTGCTTTAGCATTGTAAGGTATCTTGTAAGCATCCAAGTATATTTCCATGAAGTTTGGGAATCAGATCAGAAGTTTATTTCATGGCATGATTATCACGCCGTCGGTCATTTTGTTTTTATCTGGGCCACCTTCCCACCTTCAACCAATTCCTTCCGCCAATAAGAGGGCTGATTTAAGGGCGCCAAATTAAACAAATACACATCCAACAGAGTCTTCTTGCATAAGGATTTTTGGAGAAGTGGAACTAATATCGTATGTAAAACCTTACTGTTATGTATTGATACTTTTTAAGCGGGAGTTTCAAACTTGCCTACGTTTCTGATTGGCTGACAGTCCCTCCTGGATTGTATATAAGGAGGACTGCAGCCCCTGAGTTTTTGCTGAAGTCTCACTGTATATTAAAGAGCTGTTGTCACTTGCTTGCTTGTACCTCTCGTTATTCCCGAACCACTTCATTGGCGACGAAGGTGGGATTGAGGCTACAAGAAGCCAACCAGTGAGACCACGAGCTTCAGCTAGGCGACGAGGCGAGCCACAGGAGACATACCAACATGTCTGCCTACGTTTCGCCCAAGCCTTTTGATCCGACCCGCGAAAAATGGGTCTCGTACCTAACGAGGTTTGAATGCCCGCTAGAAGCCAGCGACATGCAGGGCCTCTCGGCTAATCGAAAGAGAGCCCTATTCCTAAGCCACTGCGGACCGGACGTGTTCGAGATGGCCGAGTCACTGTGTGAGCCAACGCCGGTTCAAACAGTCTCCTGGGACACCCTGATGGCAACTCTCCGGGCTCACTACGCTCCCGTCCCCTCCAAGTTCGTGCAGCGATACCAACTGAGGCAGCGCGTTCAACGAGAGGGAGAGCCGGTCAGCGCGTACATGGCCAGCCTGAGAAAAGCCGCAACCCATTGCGACTACAGAGACTTGGACGATGCGTTGCTTGAGCAACTGATCTGTGGTGTTCGGGACATTAGGCTGCAACGGCGTCTGCTCGCCAAGCCTGATTTGACGCTTGCCGGAGCCCTTGACGAGGCCAGGGCTCACGAAGCCTCCACAAAGGCCGCTGAAACGCTGCAGCGTCCGCTGACTAGCAAAGACAGCCCCAAGTCTGCCCCGGTACACAGAGAAGACGCCGGATCCAGCTCGGAGTCCGAGTCGGATGAGGACGTCTTCCGAACGGAGCACCAGAGAAAAGACACTGGCAGCCCCCGGCGAAGCTGTCCCAGCTGTGGCGGGCACCATGATAGACTGTCCTGCAAATACAGAGAGGCTATTTGCAGGCGCTGCGAGAAGAAAGGGCACTTGGCGCGAGTCTGCAGAGCCATTCTGCCCAGAAGACACAAACCACGTGAGCGCCGCAGCCAACCGGAATCAGCGCGCCAGAAGCAGCCAACGAGAGAAGGCGGCGCGAAAAAATGGCGCGAATTTGAACCGCGAGATGGCCGCAGCATACACATCGACCAGGCCAGCACGACGGTCGAGGACAAAGTCAGCACGGTGGTCGAGATCAACGGAAGGCCGTGCTCGATGGAGATCGACACCGGATCAGCTCTCTCCATAATGTCGTGGACGACCCTAAAGACCCTCCTGCCGTCGTTCCGGAAGGATCAACTCTCCAGACAGAGACTACGCATCCTAGACTACCAGGGGAACCGAGTCCCCCTCGAAGGCGTGGGCACGTTCCGGGTCACCTACGGAGACTACGAAAGAGACCTGCCGCTGACCATCGTCACGAAGCAGCTTCCTAGCCTCCTGGGCATGGGGTGGTTCCGAGCCCTTGGCATGGGCTTCACCGGCGTCCACCTGATGTCCAAGTCAACCCTGAAAGACAGCCTCCTGTCCGAGTTCCAGGACGTTTTCGGGGACACGTTGGGCAAGTATGTGGGGACCCCTATTTCACTAAACTTAGACCCCAACATAGCCCAAGTAAGACTAAAGGCCAGACGAGTGCCGTTCGCATTGAAACCAAAGATCGATGCAGAACTGGACAAACTGATTAAGCAAGGGGTGTTGGTCCCCGTTGACCATGCTAAGTGGGAGACCCCTATAGTCACCCCAGTTAAGTCCGACGGCTCAATTAGAATTTGCGCCGACTACAAGTGCACGATCAACAAGGCTTTGCAGCCGAGCGCCTATCCGGTGCCGATCGTGCACCATCTACTACACTCCCTGGGCCCCGGAAAAATTTTTGCCAAATTAGACCTGGCCCAAGCCTACCAACAGTTACCGGTCGACGACGCCACGGCAGAGGCGCAAACGATCGTGACTCATAGGGGTGCATTTAAATGCACCAGGCTCCAATTTGGGGTGAGCGTCGCACCCGGCTTATTTCAAAGCACCATGGAGCGCCTGTTGCAAGGACTCCCAGGAGTGGTGCCCTATTTTGATGACGTCTTAGTCAGCGCCCAAGACGAACACCAGCTGGGGGACAGGGTACGGAACGTCCTGTCCAGATTCAGAGAGGCGGGACTAAGACTTAAAAGAAACAAGTGTAGGATAGCGGTCCCCTCTGTAGAATTTCTGGGGTACAGGGTGGACGGCACAGGCATCCACCCTACCGAGAGCAAGGTGAGAGCTATTAAGAGCGCTCCAGCCCCCAAATCCAAAGCAGAGCTCCAAGCCTTCCTTGGACTGCTCAATTTCTACTCAATGTTCCTAAAAGATAAAGCCACGGTTGCAGATCCCCTTCACAAGCTTTTAGGAAAAAATGTACCATGGGTCTGGGGGAAACCGCAAGCAGCCGCCTTTGAGGCAGTGAAAAGACTCCTATCTGAGGACAGTTTCCTGATACAGTACAATGCAGAGCTGCCGCTCGTCTTAGTTTGTGACGCCTCCCCCGTAGGAGTTGGTGCCGTCCTAGGCCATAGACTGCCGAACGGCCTAAGGGCGCCCATTGCTTTCTATTCCCGAACTCTGTCCAGCACAGAACGAAACTATAGCCAATTGGACAGAGAGGCTCTGGCTGCGATTGCGGGGGTTAAGAAGTTCCACGAATACCTCTATGGCCGAAAATTCGAACTCGTGACTGACCATAGACCGTTGCTAGGACTGCTAGCAGGCGACAGGCCAACCCCCGCTGCCCTCTCCCCCCGTTTGACTAGATGGGCGATTTTCTTGTCGGCCTACTCGTACCAGCTCGTCCATCGACCTGGGCGGACCCTGGGTCATGCGGATGCCCTTAGCCGTTGCCCCCTTCCCGACCTGCTGGACAACCCAACGCCGGAAGCCTCCGTCCTTTTGTTGGACACGTTAACTTTGGGCCCCATCTCCTCCGGCGAGGTGGCGAAAGCATCAAATAGAGACCCAGTTATCCGGACTGTTATGGGTTGGGTTTTGAAAGGGTGGCCGGACAAGGTGGTCGGGGAGGAGTACCAAGGGTTTGCCAACAAACGAAATGAACTGTTTATGCAAGGGGGGTGCTTACTGTGGGGTGACAGAGTAGTAATTCCAACGAAACTACGGGATAGGGTTTTGGAGTTACTGCACGAAGGGCACCCGGGCATCGTTAGGATGAAGTGTTTAGCCCACAGCTATGTCTGGTGGCCCAACATGGACCAGGTCATTTCCGAGTGGGTGGGGAAATGCAGACCCTGCCAGGAGTCTCGCCCCGATCCCCCAGTAGCGCCCATCCGAGAGTGGGAGAAACCAAAAGGCCCATGGGGGAGGATCCACATTGATTTTGCCGGCCCATTCCATGGCCAAACGTTTTTAATAGTTGTGGATGCCTACTCAAAATGGCTCGAAATTGTATTAATGCCATCTACAACGGCCGAGGCCATTATCAAGGCCCTAAGGAAGTTGTTTGCCACCCACGGCCTGCCGGATACCTTGGTATCGGACAACGGGCCTCAATTTACAGCAACCCTTTTCGAAGGTTACTTGGCCAGCCTGGGAATCCACCATGCCCTATCAGCCCCATTTCACCCGGCTTCCAACGGATTGGCTGAACGATTTGTCAGGACAGCCAAGGAAGCACTGTCCAGATTAGACAATGGGGACTGGCAAGCCAGGATAGATCAATTCCTAGCAGTTCAGCATGCATCACCATGCACAGCAACAGGGAGAAGCCCAGCAGAGCTCCTCATGGGGAGGAAGCTCCGGTGCGTGTTGGACAGGCTTCACCCTAACTACTCGCACGAAAACTTTAAGGGAGAGACCTGTGGCTTAAGGCAGTTTCAGGTCGGGTCCCCGGTGTTCGCTCGCAATTATGCCAGCGGTCCTCTATGGGTTGCAGGAACCATAGTGGGGATAACAGGCCCAAAATCATACACGGTGGACGTGGGGGTAGATAGACTCTGGAAGCGCCACATAGACCAACTTAGGAAACGGGTGGTTGGCGAGGCAAACATCAACTTAGACATTTCCGAGCCTAACTATGACCACTTCTCCAAAACAGCTAACTCAAGCCCGGGGTCGCGAGAATACTTAGCTGACAAGCCCTGGTTCCAGCGCCGCCCCAGCGAGTCACCACTCCCAGCCGGGGATAACCACGCCCCGGACAAAATCCAGGAGGTTCCATTGGCGGAGCCGGGAGAGACAAAGAGTCCCTCCGACCAGCTCGACGCCCCACCAGACTCTGAACTGCGCAGGTCAACTAGGGCGAGAACTCGTCCTAAGCACCTGCGAGACTTTGTTTGTACATATGTTAATTTTTGAGTATTAGTGCCTTCTGGGAAGGGAGGGGTGTTATGTATTGATACTTTTTAAGCGGGAGTTTCAAACTTGCCTACGTTTCTGATTGGCTGACAGTCCCTCCTGGATTGTATATAAGGAGGACTGCAGCCCCTGAGTTTTTGCTGAAGTCTCACTGTATATTAAAGAGCTGTTGTCACTTGCTTGCTTGTGCCTCTCGTTATTCCCGAACCACTTCACTTACTCTGTTTTTACTATCCAGACAGTAGATTCTATTTTTATGCAACCAAAACAGGTGGTTCTGGTCACAAGAGGAAAGGAATGTGACTTTAAGGGGACTTCCATAGTCGTTTCAGAGAGAATGTTCACAAGGTGAATGAAAGGGTGAAGGAAGGGATAGTCAATGGGACAGAATAGACACTTTTGCTCCCAAATCCCTCCAGTTGAAGGTAGATCTGAGACAGTTCCATTCTTCTGTCCCTTTTGCCCCCTTTATGTCATAGGAGCTATTGCTAAAATAGGGGATTGTGATGCATTGTGGCTGCATCGAAGAAAGCCTTGTGTCTACACCTGTTGGACAGTGTCTAACTTTTGTCAGTTGCTTCGGAGAACAAGCCCAGGAGAAACCTGCGGTACACAGAGACCTATTTTGCCTCTCATTCTTACTTCTTTAGAACTGGAGACAGAACTAAATGTATGATTTAGGAAAGATAAATGATAAAAGATTGACCGTAGCAGATGAGATCGCATCCGCCACATTTACAACAAGGTAGGGCGATGCTTGTTGGTTCACGTCACAAGCTTCCTCCTAGAGGAGTCTTGTAGGGAAATTAGGAAGCTGGCAGGTAAGACGTGAGGTCATCATCTTAATTTATACAGACACTAATTTAGTCTGTCATATCAGTAGCAAAGTGGTTTATTTTAATTAGAAATTTTCTCCTTAGTTTGTCTTTTAAAACTGCCCTTTTGTGATGGCTGAAGGAATTATGGGCCTCATCATTGCAGACTTTCTTCTCCCGATATGTCTTTACCCAGGGGTGAAATGTAAAATTTGTTACTACCGGTTCTGTGGGCATGGCTTGGGGGGGATAATGTGACTGGGTGGGCGTGGCCACCTTTTTTTTTTTTTAACTTTTCAAAGCATTTTTTTCTAACGCTTTGAAAAGCCTCTGCCGATCAAGCAACTCATCTGGGATCGTCAGAGAGGCTTTTTAAAAAATGCTTTGAAAAGCCTCTCTGATGATCAGGCAACTCAGCTGTGATCGTCAGAGACTTTTCAAAGCATTTTTTTAACCACCTCTTCGGCTAAGAGGTTGCAGAAAAAAAATGCTTTGAAAAGCCTCTGACGGTCCCAGTTGAGCCGTGCGATCATCAGAGGCTTTTTTTTTTTACTTTTAAAAGCATTTTTTCATCGGAAGAGGTTGTAGAAAAAATGCTTTTAAAAGTTTTAAAAAAAGCTTCTGATGATCATGCAGCTCAGCTGGGCATGGTGAAGGGGGGGAGGGCGGAGGGATTTTTGCTATCTGTTCTCCGAACCACCCGCCACCATCGCTACTGGATCGGGCAATCCGGTCCGAACCAGGAGCATTTCACCGCTGTCTTTACCTCTAGGGCAGTTGGGATTTGTAGTTCACCAATCTTGCAACATCAGATCCCAAAGTGTTAATGTATAACTCGGTGAAAGTTTGCTTGCTTTGGTCTCCTGGAATTGCCCACCGTTCAGCTTCACTTCTCTCTAATCCACATGGTAAACGTTATGAGCCTTTTCCGTATCGTTCAGCTGCTTCTAATCAGAGAGCAACTAGAAACTTAGAATTTCCCAGCATTACCATGTTGCAAACTGGGCTCAGATGTTTTGGTGTCATGACCATCAAACTTCCTGAATACGGTTTCAAGAAGAAGGAGGAAGAAGAGGAAGAGGAGGAAGACGCCAGCACTGGTAGTCATTTTAATAAAGCATAAACAAAAGATCCATAAATCATGATGATTCTGAATTTTTTAAAGTCTTCCTTTAAACTTCAAATGCATCACAGTTTTAGGCTTGCTATATTTCATATCGCTCTAAGGCCGTAATTCTAAATATAATCTCTAGACCATAGAATGGAGAATCTTTCACTGTAGGTCATGGTTGATTATTTAACACCACGGACAATGCCGCCGCCCTACAAAGTGACCTTGACTATGTGTCAGAATGGTTGCGCATTTGGCAACTCCAAATCTCAACTAATAAATGCCCTTTCTTACACATTGGCAAAAAAAAAATCAGTACCCCAAATACAAGTTGGGCGGAAACGATCTCGTAGACAACCCTCATTCTGTCAAGGACCTAGGAGTACTCATCTCAAACGATCTAAGCCCCAGAGCTCACTGTAACAGTATTGCCAAAAAGGCATTAAGAATTGTTAATCTAATCTTGCGAAGCTTCTTTTCTGGTAACATTGTATTGCTAACTAGGGCATACAAAACCTTTGCCAGACCATTTCTTGAATACAGCTCATCCGCCTGGAATCCACATTGTATATCGGACATCAACACGATTGAGCGGGTCCAGAAGTATTTCACAAGAAAAGTACTCCACTCTTCTATTCACAACAGAATCCCTTATGCCACCAGGCTTGAAATTCTGAGCTTGGACAATCTGGAACTGGGCCGCCTGCAATCCGATCTAAGCATACTGCACAAAATTGTCTGCTTTAAGGTCTTACCTGTCAATGACTTCTTCAGTTTCAACCACAATAATACATGGGCAAATAATCAATACACACTGAAGGTAAATCGGTCCAAACTCTATTGCAGAAAATACAACTTCAGCAACAGAGTGGTCAACGCCTGGAATGCTTTACCTGACTCTGTTGTTACATCCTCAAACCCTCAAAGCTTCAACCTCAATCTGTCTACCATGGACCTTAGCCCATTCCTAAGAGGTCCATAAACATGGCATGCATAAGCACACCTATCGTCCCTGTCCTACTGTCCCCATTTATCTATACTTACTTCCTTTGTTTATATTTATGTTTATACCTATCTTGCCCTCTTGTACATGTTTGACAAATAGACAGATAGATAGACAGACAGACAGACAGATAGATCGATCCTACCAATAGACTAGGATCTGATGGTGCTATTCTCAATATACCTATTCAGATTTTAAAAACTTATTCTCTTTTTGGCTTGTTTACTGATAAAAGTGCCTTGGTACATGCCAGGCCAATCCCCAATGAATGTAGAGGCATGAACTCTGAATTTACTTACTATGAAAGAAACGTCACTGGTACTTAAGTTTCTTAAGAATTTAGAAATTATGTGTCTGCTTGCTGGAGGAATTTCCGGTATATATGCCCAGATTTCATAAGTGGCTTGAAGATTTTTTTAAAGCAATAGCCTCATCCTCTTTGTTACAGATTTCATAGTTACATGTTATCATCATATTATATATAAGCATTCTAAATATATAATTTAAGATATACCAATCTTGTAAAGTGTACATGATGGTTGTGGATAGAAAATAAAGCATGATTTTAAAAAAACAAAACTGGGGTTTTGCTGGGATTTAAAATATATTTGAGGCTAAGTTATATATGTATTTGGTGGGAGAGTGTGGAGAATGACTTTTTTTCTAAAAAAAAGGTTTCCATTTCCAGATTTGAGAATTTCCAGATTTGGGAAATTTGGGGACTTGTAAGTGATGAGACAATAAGAAGTTCTGAAAGATTCAGGGAAATTTTGTCAGGTACACCTTCCTGGTCAAAGCAGACATGAAAGTAGAAATTTTTAGGCAAGATTTATCATCACTTTTACTTCATGCAGGGGGACCAGGAATGATCGCTTTAGGAAGTACTTAAATAAATGACCCAAAGCAAGCATCAGAGGTGTGAAAAGACACCTAGTTTCAACTGGAGAAGAATCAGTATTTAAAAAAAAAAACGCCCTTTGATTCTAGACCCTTTGAGATGCTCACTTGATTGAATGATCCTTTCTGAAATCATTCCTGCTGGATTAAAAAGCAGGGTGTATGTGTATGTATATATTTATACATACAAACTGGAGCTACAAAAAAACCTTGGCTACGTAGGGAAAACCTGGCTAGAAGAAAAACACACATAAACCCTACGAAGAAGTAAGAAAATTGATACTGTACCTTTAGAGGGTGGATATGGGTGTGGCCTATTGATGACAGCTAACGAGCTAGAAATGGATCTATTTAGGTCTCCCACCTAGCAGTCAGAGCTTGCTAGGTGTTAGAAAGGAAAAAAGCCCAGAACCGAGTAGATGTGATTCTACTGAGCTGGAGCTACAAAAAAACCTTGGCTACATAGGGAAATATATATATATATATCCCCTGCTTTTATATATATATATTTTATACAGAATATATATATAGATAGAGAGAGAGAGAGGGAGGGAGGGAGGGAGGGAGAGAGAGCGCTAGCTTCTGGTGGCGAAAACCACCTTTCTTAAATATTTCTTCCACTGAGAAGACAAAACCCCAAAGAACTAAGAATAGCAGCAGCGGCAGGAAGAAAAATTGGCCACTGCCAAGAAGTTGAGAAATCAAACAACGTACCACTTAAAACCAGAAATTCCAGAATGAGGTAAATTCCCTTACGGCGGTTGGCCAGCTAAGCTGCAAAAGTAAAGGATGCCAATAAAAGTTCAAATTAGACCCTTTAAAGCAGGGGTCTCCAACCTTGGCAATTTTAAGACTTGTGGTCTTCAACTGGCCAGAATTCTGGGAGTTGAAGTCCCCAAGTCTTAAAATTGCCGCGATTGGAGACCCCTGCTTTAAAGCTCTTTTCGATCTCAGTCAGAGGCCTTTGAAGTCAACTAGGCTCTTAAAATTCCCACTGAGTGAAAAAGGAAGGATGGTCTCACCTCTTGGTGCAGGAGAGCTGCCTTTCTCCAGGACTTCGAAGAGCTTCTGTGCTCCTGCGGTTTATTCTGTGCTATTGTCAGAACCGTGCAGGAAAAGGCCTTTTGACAGAAATCTCTTTCCTCGCAGGAAAGCAGAAGTGGTTATAGTTCTCATAGATCAATTGCAGCATCCTCATTCAACAAATTCAAAAAGGGATGGGGTTCGATTGAGTGACATAGGAGATTATCCTTGTTTGTGGGAAATAAGAACGCACCCTCCACGCACATCAGATCAGAGTATAAAAGTGATTTGTTTCCAGGAGTTCTCTGGAATTGGATTTTGAGTTGCAGACGTTTTATTGCAATACTTCCCCTTCAAAAAAAAAAAAAAAAAAAGTTTGGAGAACAATGACAATAACATGCCAACCCCTGAAATACCAGGTAGTCCTCGATATACGACCACAATGGAGCCCAAAATTTATGTTGCAGTGAGATAAATTTGTTTCTTAAGTGACTCACTGCAGTTGTTAAATTAGTAACCCAGTTGTTAAGTGAATCTGGTTTTCCCAGTGTAAATCACGTGACCATGGGTGGGCTGCAATGGTCATAAGTGTGAAAAATGGTTGTAAGCCACTTTTTTCAGTGCCGTTGTAACTTTGAATGGTCACTAAATGAACCATTGTAAATCGAGGACAACCTATACCAGGGGACAGCAACCTGCTGCTCTGGAGGGGCAGGGGGCTCTTTCACCCCTCTGCTGCGGCTCCCTGTCACTCAAAATATACGTCACAACTGTCAACGTATGGTCATTAAGGCCATCATTAAGACCATCATGAATGGTCATTAAGCAAACCGTTGTAAATCAAGAACTACCTGTATGTACATCCGGGATGAAATCCAGCAGGTTCTGACAGGTTCTGGAGCACCGGTAGCGGAAATTTTGAGCAGTTTGGAGAACCGGCAAATGCCACCTCTGGCTGGCCCCAGAGTGGGGTGGGAATGGAGATTTTGCAATATCCTCCCCCAGGAGTGGGGAGGGCATGGGGATTTTACAGTATCCTTCCCCTGGAGTAGGGTGGGAATGGAGATTTTGCAATATCCTCCCCCAGGAGTGGGGAGGGCATGGGGATTTTACAGTATCCTTCCCCTGGAGTGGGGTGGGAATGGAGATTTTGCAGTATCCTTCCCCTACCACGCGCACCAAGCCACACCCACAGAACCGGTAGTAAAAAAAATTGTATTTCACCACTGATGTACATCCATTAGACATGTGAGGTGTTGTTGATTCAATAATATGAAGTTGGGTCTAGTTAGCTAATTCATCAACAGCCCATGATTCTATAGGAACAGAAATCTCTTACTCGACTTACTACAACAATTGAGCCCAATTGCCCAATTATTGGAAGAAATATCCTTCTGGGTTCAGTTCCAAGTGGGGAAAAAGACACTGGATTCGTGGAAGTTGCTTGAAAAGAAGGTTTTATTGATGAACAGGATCACATGCCTTGGAGATCTTGGGTGGAAAAAGGGAAGAGATGCTGAGAGTCCCTGGGTTTTATACCTTCTCTGGCTTTGAACTTCCTAGGGCACAGGAAGAGTACCCTGATTGGTTGCTGTCAGAGGTCATGGCTAGCTTTTTAGGTTGTCTGTGTGTTACGTTTGGTTGAATCTTGCTGGGTGATGCAATTAAGGGCAATTAAATGGCTCTGCCTGAAAGAGGTAGATCTTTGTTATGTAGAATAGACTGGCCCAGGCCTTCATGGCCCAATGATAAAGATGGGGGAGCTGAGTTTCTGCCTCCCTTTTAGGGGAAATATTCTGCCGTTTTAATATTTCCTAAAATATCTCATTTTCCTAGGAGAGGGGTGGGTGCTAACTTCCTACAGTTGTTACGTGAATCACTGCAGCTGTTAAGTTAGTAACCCGGTTGTTAAGTGAATCTGGCTTCCCCATTGACTTTGCTTGTCAGAAGTTTGCAAAAGGGGATCCCATGACCCTGGGACATTGCAACCATCATAAATATGAATCAGTTGCAAGCATCTGGATTTTAATCACACGATCATGGGGATGCTGCAAAGGTCGTATGTGTGAAAAAATGGTCATAAATCACTTTTTTCAGTGCCGTTGTAAGTTCAAACTGTCACTAAATGAACTCTTGTGTGTCGAGGACGACTGGCATAGCGTCACAAATCAGCTGTTGTCATGCAAAAGGTATTGTTGGTTCATCACTTCATCTTATTATCATACCAGGGGTGAAATCCAGCAGGTTCTGACAGGTTCTGGAGAACCGGTAGTGGAAATTTTGAGCAGTTCAGAGAACCGGTAGCAGAAATTTTAAGTAGGTCAGAGAACTGGCAAATATCACCTCTGGCTGGCCCTAGAGTGGGGAGGGAATGGTGATTTTGCTGTATCCTTACCCTGGAGTGGGTGGGAATGGAGATTTTACAGTATCCTTCCCCTGCCACGCCGATCAAGCCATGCCCACAGAACCAGTAGTAAAAAGATTTGGATTTCACCACTGCTTCATACGTCTTGCATATACACACGGGCATAAACTAAATTTGGACCGAGACACCTTAAGACCTCATCTTTGATGAGTTCTCCTTCAAGGGAAACCTCACCTGGTAAGTCTTTTATGCTCAGGGAAGCATAAGGAAGCAATCCCAAATCCCAGTGTCTGAAGGAAAAGACCTGGATCCCACCTTTCCTCTAAAATCCTTTCTAAAATCCAGAAGCGCCTTATTTAGCTGTCACCTGGATGTACGGAAGACCTGGCGTGAAATAAGGTGAACCAGCTCCTTAACTCAGTTTTTATTCACCTGGAAATGGCTGGATGAATATAAAGGATCATCCCCTTGAAAACATTTTTCATCATCACCACTCTCGCCTAAAGAACCTTCAGTCAACTAGTAGTTTTAAAAAGTTTCCTGCTAGGTCTGAGAATAATTTGATGATGGCTGTATAAGCTTGATCGTCGCTCACTAAGTCATACTCGAGATTTGAAGCGACAGGTTGAGAGAAGACGATTGTCATTGAAACTCCAAAGGTAATTTTGGAGTGGAATCAAAACTCTAAGCTCCAGTTATCGCATTGACTCTACACTCAATGTTGACTCTGCCCTCTTAGGGGACTTAGAGTGGGTTCTAAATTTTTTTACTACCAGTTCTGTGGGTGTGGCTTATTTTGTGGGCGTGGCTTGATGGTCATGTGACAATTATTTAGGATTTAGCAGAGGTACTGGTCTACCAGGCTTTTAACTGCTTGCAGAGCTGTACCGATCTACCCATTTATTTTTTGTAGGCACTGGTCTACCCATTTATTTTTGCAAGCACTGATCTGCTCATGTATTTTTGCAGGCACTGGTCTACTTATTTGTTTTCTTTTAACACGGATCAGCTATAGGGTGGCCTTTTGAGCCCCGCAGCAAGTTTAAACAGTTTTTTTTTCCCTCTAGCCATCAGCTGGGACTCAGGAGGCAGCAAATAGATTGGGGGTGGGGCCAAATAAAAGGTAAGAATAACGTGGGGGGGCGCGTGGGGGTGGATGGGGGGCACGGGGAGGCGGGGTGTGTGGAAGAACCGGTTCGGTGACGTCATATCGTCACCGCTACCGACTCAAGAGGACCAGGCCGAACCGGGAGGAACCCACCACTGGACTGGAGGCTAAAGCATATAAAGAACGGTTGCTGGAATTGGGTATGTCTAGTTTAATGAAAAGAAGGACTATAGTTGACATGATAGCAGTGTTCCAATATCTAACAGGTTGCCACAAAGAAGAGAGAGTCAATCTATTTTCCAAAGAACCTGAAGGCAGGGTGAGAAGCAATGGGTGGAAACTAATCAAGGGGAGAAGCAACCTAGAACTAAGGAGAAATTTCCTGACAGTGAGAACAATTAATCAGTGGAACAACTTGCCTCCAGAAGTTGTGGATGCTCCAACACTGAGGATTTTAAGAAGACATTGGACAACCAGTATTCTGAAATGATATGGCTACAGCATATTCTGCGGCGAGTTGGTCATGACAAATTGGTCACGGTGAGTTGGCCAAAGTGAGTTGACCCATTCCAAAGCCAAAGGAGGAGGCCAGTCTACTGAACCTTTGGTTAACAGCACGGTGGTGCAGCAGCCACACGTTTGTCAAATTTCACGCCTACAGGGAGTCTTGGGTCCTGGATTTTGGACCCATTCTGTAAGTTAGGCCATTTGAAGTACCATGGTTCCAAAACCATGCACCATTTCACCCAATGGAAATATAGAGACAAAGAGACACAAATGTTTTAGTAGTAGTATGTATATATGTACAATATGTATGTATGTGTGTGTGGATGAATTATTACAGTTTTGATCTAGTAGCCTTATCCTCATTACATGTGGTGTTTCTTAGGAATGATTGATTAATTATGTATCATCAAGTCAGTGTCAATTCTTAGCAATCACACAGGTAAATTTTCTCCAGGATGATCTGTCCCTAACTTGGTCCTTAGGTAGCCCCATTGCCACTTATAACCGAATCCGTCCCCCTTGCTGCTGGTTATCCTCTTCTTCTCTTTCCTTCCTCCTTTCCCAGCATTACAGCCTTTTTCAGAGAGCTGGGTCTTCTTATAGGTAAAAGTAAAGGTTCCCTGAAGATGTCTCCGTGGTCATGTGGCTAGCATGACTAAACGCCGAAGGTGTATGGAATGCTGTTACCTTCCCACCAAAGGTGATCCCTATTTTTCTACTTGCATTTTTTACGTGCGTTCGAACTGCTAGGTTGGCAGAAGCTGGGACAAGTAACGGGAGCTCACCCCGTTACGCAGCACTAGGGACTCGAACCGCTGAACTGCCGACCTTTAGATCGATAAGCTCAGCATCTTAGTCTCAAGTCTTCTTATAATAGGTGTGAAATAGATAATGTGAGCCTGATTACTTGTGGCTTGAATGACGGGCTGATTTGTTTGATGATTTATTTCTTGACTTTCCCTGGTATCTTCAGGAGTCAGCACTGAAGTTCGAAAAACTGTCAATCCTCTTTCTCTCCTGTTTCTTCAAAAGCGAACACGCTCACTTCCAAGGACTTTGTTTTCTTTGGATCGGTGAATATTCCACATTGTCGTCACTTAAGTCTGGAACACCTTTACTTTTCGGCTTGAAATTTAGGGCTGCATACTGCAATTCAGGTGGTTCTGAACTCCTTGGGGCTGGAACGGTAGACATCTGGGGTACTTTAGGCTTCCTTTCTCCAGCAGGTTTTGGCTTATCGGCTGGGGACAACCTTGGACCCTGAAAGAAAGGAACAATGTTTTGAAAAAGAGGTTTAAAAAAAAAACCCTTTTCTCCCCTTGTTCTCACCTTATTTTCTAACTGATTGTTGGACACAAACAACAAAGAAATGGGAGAGAAATTTGCTTAGTAGCTTAGGTCAAGTGCCCAGGAAATCAGGAGATTCAGGCTGTTCCAGTGGTGGGATTCAGCCGGTTCTCTCCGGATCAGGCAAACCGGTGGGAGGCTCTGCCCACCTGCCCAGACATAATGCGCGAGCACTGCACATGCGCAGAAGGCCATGCACATGTGTAGAGGTGGCACACGTGTGCTCAAATTTGTGAACCAGTAGGCAAGGTAAGTGAATTTCTGCCAAGCACCCAGGATTCTGTTCACGTGATCACAGGGGTGCTGGGACAAGCCATCATTCAGAGGACCAATTGTAACTATCATTCGTTCAGCAATTCTGTAACTTCAAACAGTTGCTAAACAAATAGCTGTAAACCGAGGATTATCTGTATTCTTATTCTCCCTTCCTGAGAGTGCTTGATGGCGGCATATTTAAGATGACAGTGAAAAAATAATAATAGCTGCACTTGACTCACTGACATTATTATTATTATTATTATTATTATTATTATTATTATTATTATTATTATTATTATTATTATTATTTATTAAATTTTTATACTGACCCCTCTCCCGAAGGACTCGGGGCGGTGAACAGCCAGAATTAAAAACACACAATACAAATATTAAAATACATTAAAACAAAATTAAATTAACTTAGGCTTCTCCAATTTAAAACCCCGTTACCCATAAAATTCACCCAATTAAAATTTTTTAACCCAGCCCGGCTTGCTGAAATAAAAAAGTCTTCAGGGCCCGGCGGAAGGTCCAGAGGTCCGGGATTAGTCGTATCCCTGGGGGTAGCTCATTCCAGAGGACGGGTGCCCCCACAGAGAAGGCTCTTCCCCGGGGGGTCGCCAGCCGACATTGCCTGACAGACGGCACCCTGAGGAGACCCTCTCTGTGGGAGCGTGTTGGCCGGTGGGAGGTTATCGGAGGCAGAAGGTGGTCTCGTAAATAACTGGGTCCTAAGCAATGGAGCGCTTTGAAGATGAGAACCAACACCTTGAAGCGCACTCGGAAGACCACTGGAAGCCAATGCAGCTCACGCAGGAGAGATGTCACGTGGGAGCGCCATGTCGCCCCCATAAGTACCCGCGCGGCCGCATTCTGCACCAGTTGGAGCCTCCGAGTGCTCCTCAAGGGGAGCCCCATTATGGACCCCCATAAGGCACACAAAAGTGTCAGTGCCTCAGTTTCCTCAAAACTGGGTTAATTTAGGCCATGGGCAACATTTGGGGTCTCAGCGGCATAAACAACATGCCCCAAAGAAGTTAGAACTGAAAAGAAGTCAATTTTTTTAAAAAAAGAAATATATTTCTTTTTCTTTTAATTAGCTCATTCCAAACCTGAAGGAATTTACTATTTTTTTTTTACATTTTTTAAAATATCAGGAATCTATGTGATTTCAGAAAAGACTAATGGACATAAGCTTGCGGATTTAGTTATTTGGGTTCCCTTCTCAATACATTGTCTTTTTAATGTATCTTTACACAAAGGTTGTTTGGTTGGTTTTTTTGGCCAATATAAAGGTTCTTTACAAATGCCATAAACATAATGAACTCTTCTGGCCAGCTACATTTAAGGAAGGATTACAGCTTGACCCCAAAAAAAAACATGCCACACTGGCTTTTGATGAAAGGATTACAGCAACAATGTTTTGTTAGCTTTGGAAATTCCTTTACTTCGGATCTTTTAGAACAGCAAAAACTGGTTTTCTATGAACAGAAAAGAAAAACCAGCTACAGAAAGGAAATGTGTTTTTGTTAGGTTTGATTTTCAAGATTCCTTGAACAATCATTTTGCACTCTTAAAAATGGATCCGTAATTTGGAATAGAGTGCCAGAAGATAGTGTTGTGGCTCGCCAGAGGCCAGCAGAGCTGGCAGCAGATTCGGACAGTGAGGAGGTTGAGGAGGAACATGAGCCAATTCTGGAGTCTGGGGAAGGCTCAGACAAGGGCTCTGAGTTGGAGGCAGAGAGGGGGCCAAGGCCCACTGGTAGTTCTTTGCTGCCTCCGGAGTCTCAGGAGTCTGACATCAGCGAGGCAGAAGAACAGAGCTGCCAAAAGACAGGAACAATTAAGAAAACAGGGCCGACTTGGGAGTAAGGCTTGGAGATGATTGGCCCCTCCCAAAAGACATAAAAGAGAAGCGAACGGGACATGAGCTTTTGAAGGAAGCAATTAGTTCATTTGGTCGGTAAAAGCTTTGGAAAAGCTCTGTTTGACTCTGTGCCAAGTTTGGCCTTGCCCTGCGTGTGGCAATTAGTTCTCTGGCAGCATTCCAAGGGAGATAAGGTGGGTGTTTCTAAACATTCCCCTGAAAGACTGTTTGAGAAGCCTTTCGGACTGGGAATGACAGTAATTCACAGCCGTATGAATTAAAGAGGTTTGCCGGGACTAAGATTGTGCTGTATACTTTCTAAGGAAGCCTAGGTCAGAACAAATAGTGATGAAATCCATCGCTAAGGTTTCATTTCAAGCATCCTGCCTTCCATTGAGGACTTTTTGCAACAACAACAACAACAACAACAACAACAACAACAACAACAACAACAACAAAATTATTACACTCTTAGACCAGAGACCAGAACAAATAAAAGCACTCAGTATCTATACACTTAAACTTCTAGTATAAAATAATAAATAACAACTAAAATCTATAATAAAATCCAGTGTCAATTATTCACGATCTGACTATAACTATACAATAGTTGCAATCCCTAAACTGTGTGGCCTGTTGTCGGTTCAACACTAAAAGGGAAATGACTAAACAGTGCAAAGGGTTTGCCACAATTGTTATGTATCATCAGTATGGTGGAGAAGACATATGTTTGCTTCAAATCCCCAGTGCTGCAGCGCAAAATCTAGCCATCTGAGCTGTAGTTATGGGCTGTTCGTCCTTAAGCAGCCACTGAAGCAGTGGTGGATTGCTCCGGTTCGGTCCGGTTCTTCCGAACCGGTAGTAACGGCGGCGGGAGACTCTGCCTACCCGGCTGGATGTCATCATGGACAATCTGTGCATGTGCAGAATGCATGTTCAGTCATTGCGAACCGGTAATGGCAGTAAGTAGAACCCACCCCTGTACTGAAGATAGGTAATGTCGGAATAGCTGGGATACCTAGCAGTTATTATCAGAATATGTTTTTTCCTAATCTCCGTATAAAAGGAACATCTAAGGAGCATGTGACCCACAGTCTCCACCTCTCCTGAGCCACAGGGACAGAGTCTTTCCATGAATGGTATCCTTTTATACTTGCCGTACAGGACGGCCGATGGAAGCGCGTGGCACTGCGCGAGGGCAAATGCTTTCCGGTGGTTTGCTGACTCCAACTGACTAAGATGAGGATCTGTGAACTGCACAGGTCAGAAAGAAGGCTGAGAAAATATCTACAGACCCTTCACATCCTGGACATACATTCCTTCCCTCAGGATGAAGCTACAGGGCATTGCGTGCCAAAACAATTAAACACAGGGAGAGTATTTTTTTCCCTAGTGCCATCACTCTGCTGAACATCTAATTGCCACAGTACTGTCTTATGTCTAAGTATTTTTACCCATGTAGTATGGCTGTTTTACTTTTATCCTTCTCATCTGTTCCACTACCTTCACTTATTGGTATCATTTTTATGATTATTATTACTTTGTTGTTTTGCATGTGCACTGAGAGCTTATGCACCAGAGACAAATTCCTTGTGTGTCTATCACACTTGGCCAACGTATTGTATTGTATTGTATTGTATTGTATTGTATTGTATTGTATTGTATTGTATTCTATTCTATTCTATTCTATTCTATTCTATTCTATTCTTCCTCCTTCCTTTCCTTTCCTTTCCTTTCCTTTCCTTTCCTTTCCTTTCCTTTCCTTTCCTTTCCTTGCCTTGCCTTGCCTTGCCTTGCCTTGCCTTGCCTTGCCTTGCCTTGCCTTGCCTTGCCTTGCCTTGCCTTCCTTCCTTTCTTCCTTCTTGCCTTCCTTCTCCAGATGAAGAGACAGAGAATAGCAAAGCTACATATGAAGCCTACCATCGGAAAAACGTTGCTGTAGATATGGCTGGAATTCTTGGGTTTCTCCTGAGGTTCTCTTCCAGAAGAGATTCCTTCGACATGGCTAGCTTCGAGAATTGCTTTCTTCTGCTTAAAAACCCTGGCAGGAATTCAGTAGGACAATATTAGGTTATTATAGATCCATGGAGTCATAAAATGGATGGGACCTAGGAAATAATTTAATTCAGGGTTCCCCAAAGTGATTGACATTAATCCCAAAGGCTGATGGGAGTATCCAAGGGGTAATCAACACTACTTTAACTAATAGTACTATAGGATTATCCAAGAAGTTATTGCTATATTTTTGTATATTTATTACATCATCATCATCATCATCATCACCATCATACAATAATAAATGCTTGAGGGCTAATGAGCAATTAGAAAATTAGAACAAATTGTTCAGCATCGCAACTCTACTGAAATCTATCAGATCTGGAGCATAATAATTGTCAACATTTAATGATGCTTTTGAATCTCACCATCTAAGTATTGAAAGCCTAGAATCTAGAAGGTAGGACCTGGGCCAGATGTGTAAAATCTGCAATAGGCTCAGTGGTGAAATTCAAAAATTTTCTCTACCGGTTTTGTGGGTGTGGCTTGGTGGGGGGGGGGTCATCTGACTGGGTGGGCGTGGCCAACTTTTTTTTTTTAACTTTTAAAGCATTTTCTAACTAAAAAAAGTTTTTAAAAAGTTTCCGACGATCAGCTGTGACAATCCGCTCTGCCCACGATCATAAGAATGTTTTTTTAAGCATTTTTTTACTACCGGTTTCCCCAAACCGGTTTCCCTAAACCGGTAGTAGAAAAAAAATGCTTTAAAAAAGTAAAAAATCAGCTGTGACAATCAGTTGTGACGCACAATCGTTGGAACCTTTTTTTTTTTTTTTACTTTTTTAAAGGATTTTTTTACTACCGGTTCGAGCGAACTGGTAGCGTTTTTACTACTACTCAGGTAAACCACCCCGAACTGGTAACATTTCACCTCTGAATAGCCTGGCTATGATTAACTTATAGTGAGATTTATAGATTGATACTAGTTATTGTTCAGAGTGTGATTTTATCAATCCTGCCAAAACATCATGATGTGGAGAGAAACTCACCTGATCAGGAATAAGCACAACATCAAGATTCCAGCTCCCAGAAAAATTCCACAGAGCCCAGCAATGAACAAAGCCTTATTAGATTTTCCTGCAACAATAAACCAAGACCTTTGTGGAAAATCAACCCTGGGGAATTAGGAAGTCTGGTTCTTCTGGTAATCATTTGGTAAAAGATTTTAGGAAATTAGGAAGTCTAGTTCCTAAGACCACACAGCTAGGATACAGAGGAAGGCTCTGTTCCCAAGACTGCGGAGAATCACAGAGATGACCTTGAAGCAGGGATGGGCTTCAAAAATTTTAGCAAGGGGTTCTCTGCCTGGTTGCTGGGTAGGTGTGGCCATGGTGGGCATGGCCTAGTTGGCCTCCTGCACCATGGCAGGGGGGCATTTTTGCCCTCCCTGGGCTCCAGAGGCTTTCCTCAAGCCTCCGGGAGGGCAAAAACGGCCTCCTCAGGCTTCGGAGGCCCTCTGGAGGCCAAAAATGGGCCTACCGGAAGTTCAGGAAGGCTGGAAATGGGTCCATTTCTGGCCTTCCCAAACTTCCAGTAGGCTTGTTTTTCACCCTCCCTGAGCCTCTATGCGCACCCTGCACTTACCTGCATCCAAAATGGGCCACATGGGGATTCCTGGGAGGGGCAAGGTGGGCAGGGCCAGCCAGAAGTGGGATTTGGGGGTTCTCCAAACTGCACAGAATCTTAGCTAGAGGTTCTTCTGAACCCCTGCAAACCCCCAGCAGCCCACCCCTCCCTTGAAGGAAACAGATAGGAATCATTACAGATAGTCCTTGTTTTATAACCATCCATTCGGGGACCTTTCCAAGTGACACTGGCACTGAAGAAAGTGACTTAGAAGTGGTCCTCACACTTAACAACCATCATGGCTTCCCCACCATCACAGAATCAAAATCTTGGCACTTGGCAACCGGGATGTATTTTAGGACAACTGCAACATCCCGATATCATGTGATCGCCATATGCGATATTCCCAGTTGGCTTCTGACAAGCAAAATCAATGTGGGGGAGCCAGTTTTGCTTAACGACTGTGTGATTCCCTTAACAACCACAGGGATTTACTTAACAACTGTTGCAAAAAAAAAAAAACAGGCTGGTCATAAAATTGGGCGTGACTCACTTATCCATAGCAATGGAAATTCTGGTCCCAATTGTTAGTTGTAAATCAAGGGCTACAGGTAACTGAAACTTGCAAGCTTGAAATGACCTCTCCCCTCCTTACATTTACTCTCCCAAAACCCAGGGAGAGTCTTTTCTGAGATGTTTTCTCCTCTTCGCCTTTCCTTAGGAGTCATATTTCATTTATCAGACCATTGTTTAGCAATAACAATAGCATTTAGAGTTATATACCTCTCCATAGTGTTTTATAGCACTCTCTGAGCAATTTACAATGTCAGCATTGTCCCCAACAATCTGGGTCCTCGTTTTACCGACCTCAGAAGGATGGAAGGCTGAGTCAACCATGAGCCCATCAGGATCAAACTCCAGACTATTGGCAGAGTTATTCTGCAATACTGCACTTTGACCACTTGCACCACCAGAGCTCTTATTGTCTAGGCCAGGAGTCTGCAACCTTAAACACTCAAAGAGCCATTTGGACCCGTTTCCCACAGAAAAGAAAACACTGGGAGCCACAAAATCCTTCCCGTGCCTGACTATTTCTTGAGTGGCTACAAAACTAGCATATGTAGTTGAATTCAACATTCTGTTTTCTTCTGAAACTTTTCCTTTCTTGGATTTATCCATGGTTGGCATACCAGGAGTTGAAAAGCTCAATAAATCACGTGCCGGCAGGTGTCGCACATTGGCAGTTGTGACGCCTCTTTTGAGTGACAGGGAGCTGCAGCAGAGGGGTGAAAGAGTCACCTGTGGCTCCAGAGCCGCAGGTGTCTGATCCCTGGTCTGGGCTGTGGATTTTCCTTCTACTTTTCAAGGTAATTCCCACATATCCTTACACGCACCTGATGGAGTTCCTTACCTATGGAAGATTCTGAAGTTGAGTTTCTCTTGGCATTCAACAGGAATTGCATGCTTTGGATTCCATAAGAATTGCTCCCCATGCAGATAATATTATGAGCTCTATCCAGGCTGCCAGTCCAGTTTAAGGTACTGGTGACCTCATTCGCCTCGACTGAAACTTCGACTGTCCAGTTTCCTCTTCTCCTGCTCTCCTCGGTTATCCTCTCCCCATCTACCTCCCACTCGATCTGGGGAGGTGGCTTAGCATGCAAGGTACAAGTACACAGGAAACCATTGTCATGATAATAACACATTGTATTTTTCTGGGGGTTTCCACTGAGCTTTGGGGCATCTGGAAAAGAGCAAAAGAGCCATGTCGTTCAAACATTAAGACTGTTGTGACCTAGGCCCAAGTAGTTATTACCAGACACAATCAGTCTTAAACAAACATATTTTATTAGAACAGCTGAGAATTACTTCATTCTCAGTTTACTCCAAATTAAGTCCAAAACAAATCCTTCATAAACAGTCCTTCGGCCTTATCACCAACCTTTGTCTTCTTTGGCACCCTGCCAAAGGCTTTTCTTGGCAAAAGTTCAGAAGCAAGAGATGCTGACAAGAAACAAATGTAGCAACGTTGCTTTCCTACAAAGATCCCAAGAGCCGTTGCTGCTCTTTTAAGCCTTCTGGGAGCAGCCAATCATCTCCTGGCCTTACTCCTGAGTTGTCCTCTTTGCTTTAGCTGCTCTTGCCTTCTGGCAGCTCTTCGCATGCGTGCACTAGGAACAGGCTCCTCCTGTTCCTCTGCCTTTCTGCTATCCGCCTCTGGAGGCTCCGGAGTCTGTGCATCGCTCCCAGATGGCCCTGGCCCCATCTCTGCCTCTGATGCAGAGCCCTCGTCCGGGCCTTCCCCTGACTCCAGGACTGGCCCATTGTCCTCCCCAGCCTCCTCACTGTCCGACTCAGCAGCTCCTCAGACTGCTGGCAGACCTCAGCAAAGACTTTGTAGCAGATTTGCAAGACTTTGGCATCTCGGCATGAAAAGGAAAACGGTGACACATTTTTTCCAAACGTAGGAAAAATGGACTGTCATGGTGACAAAAGTATCACTGATAAGAGTCTCAGTGTTCTATAATAGGTCTTCAACCCTCATCTCACCTCCTTCATTATGAATGTCCTACTTGGCTTGTGGTAGCAAGGAATCTCTCTTCAATTCTCTCTCTCTTCAGCTCAACTGAATCTAGACTGGTTTTCTGGCAAGGATGAGAAATATCCTATAGCTCAAGCAATCTACAGCTTTAATATCTTCCTTCTGGAACTGTGATGGTGAATCTATGGTACGTGTGCCAGAGGTGGCACGCAGAGCCCTCTCTATGGGCATGCGCACCGTCGCCAGCTGCTCTTCTGGTTTCTGGCAAGCATCTCTGTGGGCACGCGTGTTGGCCAGCTGGTCTTCGTGGGCACCGAAGCACCAGAAAACAGCCCGAAAACGGCCCGAAAAATGGCCAAAAACCAGGCATGCATATGCCAGCCAACTGATCTTTGGGTTTTTAATGCTCCGGCATGCACGAAGACCAGCTTGCCAGCACACATGCGCTTGCTGGAAACCTGAAGACACTCGATGCCAAAAAGGTTCACCATCACTGCTCTAGAAGGAAGTGCCTTCTAGAGGATTATGGTTCACTCACATGTCACATAGAGCCGGAAGGTTCCCTCAACATTGCCAAGATCATTCTTAGCTTTGCACACATAGACACCCTCATCTTCAACTGTCAGATTGGTCAGTCTCAATTGGTTATCTGGAGGCTTCTGCAAGCGACCGTCCCTTTTCGCCCAACTTGTTGTGGCTGGAGGATTGCTATCTGCTTTGCAGAGCAGCTCCAATGAGTCACCTACTTCGGCTGTCCACTCAGACACACTGGACAGCTCCTTGGAGCAACCTGAAACCAGAGAAAAGCATCCATCATTTCCATGAAAGAGCCTTGGTCAAGCCAGCAGGTGGCATCCTTCAGAAAAGTGAGGAATCCTGCTGGTAGTTGCATCCTAATGTACCTTGAGTGAGTATGGAGCCTCTTCTGTGAGTTTGGGTGGTGTTGAAAACCAGCATCCTTGGACGATCTGGGGGAAAAAAAAAACAACCATATCAAACTTCATGAGAGAAAAGCTTTTGTGGAGGGTAAGACCTCTGGCCTGCAAGACAGAGCCTCTTAAAGATTGCTTCGGAGTTTATGGTCAGTAGATGACATGTGTGATGAAATGAGGGGTCTCACTTTCTCTTACCAAAAGGTGAAGAGCTGAATTTTCATGGCTTTTCTAAAGAACTCCAGAATGAGGAGTTGGAAGTTCGAAATAAAGGATTCAAACTGTGTGAATTCTGTACTTTTCTGCACAGGGGTCTAGGACAGGGTTCAGCAACCTGTGGCTCTGGAGCCACATGTGGCTCTTTCATCCCTATGCTGCGGCTCCCTGTTGCTGGTCGGCTCCACATTTGATAGGGATTTCGGTTAGGACAGGTAGAGGAAAAAGGATGCCGCGCTAGGAGGAGACTCTATGGTGGGGGAACCAACTTCCAGTCAGCAGAGGAAAAAGGACGCCATGCTAGGAGGAGACTCTAAGATGCAGGAACTGGACTTCCAGTCGGCTCCAGAATTGAACAGGGGCTTCCGGTTAGGACCTTTGTGGTTCTTTGAGTGTTTAAGGTTGCCGACCCCTGGTCTAGGACAATTGGCCATGGCCAACAATTGGTCATGGCGACCTTGTTGCAGACAGTTCACCAGGATGGCAGGATCGCACTGGGTCAGCTGGAATGGGGGCTGTCAGTGAAGTGGCCACGACAATGTGGCCGTGGCCAGTTGTCCCATTCCATCAGCCCAGTACCCCGACAACAAAATACCCATTTCTGAGTTACTGACTATATTTCCTGCATCCTTCATTGTAAACATTTCCTGAATGGGACATCATGTATTCCTTTCATATTGTTATTTGCCTCATTGTTTGCAGGAGGGAAATGAGGAAAGAGAATGAAGTAGAATGAAGTAGGGGGTGAGGGGCGGGGAAATAATCTTCATTTTCCCCTGAGGCAGCCTTTTCTAATCTTGTATCTTCCCCCAATACTTTGAGTTATAATTTCCATCACCCCCAGCCTTCAAAATAGAATAGAATATATTGGTATATAGATATCTCTCCAAAGTAAAGCAGACCAAAAACTGAAAGAAAAGGGTTTGAAGGCAGCAGAGCAGAAAAATGTATTGTGCAAACAGGTCCAGCTTTCCTTGCTCAACTTTTATTTTAGGAAATAAGACACCGCGCCCATATTCCTTTCCACAGTTTATACAATCGTTGCATCCCCTCAAAAGTGTGCCTGTTCTTTTGTGGTAAAAGGGAGTTGCAACTGAAATGTTTTTAAGAAAGGAAAAATGTAGTTTGAGCACTGATGCTTATGGCAAATTCCTTATTAAGGAATTCCTTATTAAAGGTAAAAGTATGTGTAAACATATGTGCTAGTCGTTCCCGACTCTAGGGGGCGGTGCTCATCTCCGTTTCAAAGCCAAAGAGCCAGCGCTGTCTGAAGATGTCTCCGTGGTCATGTGGCCAGCAGGACTAAACGCCAAAGGCGCATGGAACGCTGTTACCTTCCCACCAAAGGTGGCCCCTATTATTTTTTTACAATTAAAAGCATTTTTTCTACAACCTCTTCGGCTGAAAAAATGCTTTTATGCTCTGGCGATCCCAGCTGAGTTGCCTGACCGTCAGAGGCTTCTAAAAGAATTTTTTTCTGCAACCTCTTAAGGTTGTAGGAAAAAAATGCTTTTAAAAGTAAAAAAAAAAAAAAAAGTTGGCCACGCTCACCCAGTCACATTAACACCCCCCCCCAGCCACACCCACAAAATAAGTCAGGCCAACAGAACCGGTAGTAAAAAAATTTAGAACCCATCCCTGCCGCAGTGCCTCTGCCAGAGAAAATGGAGCTCCATTTTCGCTGGCAGAGGGTTGCAGGAGGCCATCACAGCTGGAAATGGAGCTCAGGAGCCTGTTTTCACTGGCAGAGCACTCAGGCCACCACAGGTGCCCTCGACACAAGTGACATTGAACTGGCCATGCCCTTCTGGCCACACACCCCCAAGGTCAAACACAACCCTGATGTGACCCTCAATGAAATCGAGTTTGACACCCTGACCTAGATGAACAATAGGCACTCACATCCGCACACATTTGTGGAGACCTCCATTAGCGGAAGATTCACCTGGGTATGGATGTATTGACCATGTGCTGTTGCACCAGATGAAATGGGAATGTTTGCTGGATGACTGTAAGTCAAGCTATAGTGGATGAGTGTTTTCAGCTGCATAACCCAACAAGTAGTAAATCTTACACTGGACAATCAGTTCAACCATCGTCTTGATGGTTGATCTGTTCTGATGATTTGCCAGGCACTGGTATTTTCCAGCATCCTCTGGTCCGATTTCACGCAGCTGAAGGTAAGGCGTGGGTTCACCAATTTTCTGGTTCTCCTTCATCCAGGATAGGTTGGGAGGTGGTCTACCATCAGCAGCACACATCAGGTTGACAGTGTTTCCTTCCTTGGATATCACAGGGTTGAGTTCCTCTTTCCTTCCCTCTCCTGAGCCTGCAAGCATTTAGGAGCATCAGTCAGGGAATGAAAGACCAAAAGGACAAGTACAAAAAATGGAAAGAGGGTCACATAAGTAAGGCAGGATATCAGCAGATAGCCAGAATCTGCAAAGATGAAGTCAAGAAAGCAAAGGCTCAGAATGAACGTAGACGTGCAACAAAAGTCAAAGATAACAGAAAAAAAGTTTCTTCCAACATATAAATAACAAGAAAAAAATCAAGGAAACAGTCAGTCCACTAAAGAGAGAAGATGGCAAGGAAGTAACAGACAGCAGAGAGAAAGCAGAGCTGCTTAACTCATTCTTTGCATCGGTCTTCACGCAAAAAGAAATTATAGCCCAACCTACCAGAAACATGTTATGGAAATAAAAGTTAAAATAAGCAAAAAAATAGTAAGAGAACACCTGTCTGATCTTGATGAATACAAATCACCAGGACCTGATGGATTACATCCCAGGGTTCTAAAGGAACTGGCAGATGTCATCTCAGAACCATTGCACCACATCTTTCAAAAATCCTGGAATAGTGGAGAACTACTAGAGGACTGGAAAAGAGCTGATGTGGTTCCCATCTTCAAAAAAGGAAAAGAACAGACCCAGGAAACTACAGACCAATCAGCCCAACATCAATACTCGGAAAGATACTGGAAAAGATCATAAAAAAACAGATCTGCCAACACCTAGAAATGAGTAAAGTAATAACTAGCAGTCAGCACGGGTTTGTTAAAAACAGACCATGCCAAACCAATCTTATTTCATTCTTCAACATAGTGACTAAATTAGTAGACCAGCGAAATACTGTGGACATAATATACTTAGACTTCAGCAAGGCATTCGACAAAGTAGACCACAACCTACTTCTTCATAAATTAGAAAAAAGTGGGATAGATAGCTTCACCACCAGATGGATTCGCAACTGGATGACAAACCATACTCAACAAGTAGTCCTTAATGGGTCTAAGTCTACATGGAGAGAAGTAAGCAGTGGGGTGCTACAAGATTGCATCTTAGGCCCAGTACTTTTCAATATCTTCATAAACGACTTAGATGAGGGAATAGAAGGAGAACTCACCAAATTTGCAGATGATACTAAGCTGGCAGGAATAACTAACACCCTAGAAGATAGGCTCAAGATCCAGATGGATCTTGACAGACTTGAACACTGGGCCCTATTTAACAAAATGAAATTCAATGTAGAGAAAAGTAAATTCCTACACTTAGGTAAGAAAAACCAAAAGCACACATATAAACTGAGGGAAACCAGGCTTAATAGCAGTAACTGTGAGAGGGATCTTGAAGTCTTAGTGGACAACTAGCTAAATATGAGCCAGCAGTGTGCAGCGGCAGCTAAAAAAGCCAATGCAATCCTAAATTGCATTAACTGAGGGATACAATCAAGATCAAGTGAGGTACTAATACCACTCTATAAAGCCGTAGTAAGACCACACCTAGAGTACTGCATCCAGTTTTGGTCACCACACTATAAAAAAGATGTTGAGAGTCTAGAAAAAGTGCAGAATAGAGCAACCAGGATGATTAGAGGACTGGAGACTAAAACATATGAAGAAGGGTTACAGGAACTGGGCATGGCTAGTCTAGTGAAGAGAAGGACCAGAGGAGATATGATAGCCGTCTTCCAATACTTGAGGAGCTGCCACAGAAAGGAGGAGGTCAAGCTGTTTTCCAAAGCACGTGAAGGCCAGACAAGGAATAATGGATGAAAACTGAGCAAGGAGAGATTCAACCTAGAAATGAGGAGGAACTTTCTGACAGTGAGAACAATCAACCAATGGAAGTTGTAGGAGCTTCATCACTTGAGACTTTCAAGAAAAGATTGGACTGCCATTTGTCAAAATTCTTGTAGGGTCTCCTGCTTGAGCAGGGGATTGGACTCCAAGGTCCCTTCCAACTGTGTTACTGTTACTTCTATTAATCTGTTAAATATGTTAAAACTACCCAAAACTGCAAATTGGAAGCCCCCTCCCCAGATTTGGCATAATTTCAGAAAACCAAGATAATTGAATATTTGGTTGTTTGGTTTCATTCGTGAAACATATACCATATTTTTCGGACTATAAGACGCACCTACCTTTTTTGGTGAGGAAAAGAAGAAAAAAGAAATCTCCCTCTGCCTCTGCCTCTGCCTCTGAGCAATTTTGCCTTGTTGCAGCAAACAGCAAACAGCCTGCTTTACTTTCATTTTCGTTTTCAGCATAGCTTGATTAGCACAAGGGGAAAAAAATCTGCTCCAGCAATTTTCTTCCTTGCAGCAAGCAGCAGAGGCTTGCGCAAAACAGCTGAGAGCAAAACATCTGAGAGTCGGGAGGGCGATCCAATCAATTTTTAATAGTTTTTTAACTTTTGTATGTCTTTGTATTTTATTTATGGCTGTTCACCGCCCTGAGTCCTTCGGGAGTAGGGCGGTATACAAATAGGAAAAATAAATAAATAAATAAATAAATAAATAAATAAATAAATAAATAAATAAATAAATGCTAATAGGCTGTGCTGAAGCTGAAAGGAGATATTTTTTTCTTGCTGTTGCTTGCAAGGAGGTAAACTGTGGGAGGCAGAGGCCAAAGGGTGGGGGCCAGTGGGTGGGTGGGGCTACATTCAGTGTATAAGACACACCTAAATTTTCACCCCCTTTTAGGGGGGGGAAAGGTGCGTCTTATACTCCGAAAAATACAGTAATGCAAATAACCTCGACCTGGTAAAATGGGGGGGGGGGGGGGAAGAGATGCTGCTTATGGAAGGATCAGATAAAAGGGGAGAAGGTTTGAAGCTTGCAAGAACATTTGGGAACAGAGCAGAGAATCAGCCCTCTGTACTGTGCCTGAAGGGCTCTGCAAAAACATCCATGGTTTGAAATCTCACCGGAGTATCTTGTGCCTCCAATGTTCACTGTGATAGTGACTTTCTGGGTTGGTTCTGAAACACAGGAAGAGGAAAAGTGAACGTTCCAAGAAGGTATATAGGGTCAGCAAGCTCATGGAAGACAGGGCCAGCTGTCGCAAATTGGCCACTTAGAAAAGAAAGACCCTCCATTCATAGTGAAAGTACATTTTACTAAAGCCAAGCTGTTACAATGTAGCAAAGCCGAATCTGATTTTTCATGCCCGAAGCATCTGGTTAACTCTTCCCTTCTCCCCACCTTCCCGCTTAGTTATCTCCCCATCAGGGGTGAAATCCAGCAGATTCTGACCAGGGGTGGGTTCTAAAAAATTTTACTACCAGTTCTGTGGGCGTGGCTTATTTTGTGGGCGTGGTTTGATGGTCATATGACAACAATTCTTTAGGATTTAGCAGAGGTACTGGTCTACCAGGCTTTTAACTGCTTGCAGAGCCGTACCGGTCTACCCATTTGTTTTTGGAGCACACTGCCTTTTACCGCTGATCAGCTGTAGGGCGGTCCTTTGAAGTGCCGCGGCAAGAGTTTCAACAGTTTTTGCCGCTCTGCCACCACAGAGAGCATCGGAAACCGCTTTCAGGCAGCTTGGCCTCAATTGCCAATCTACCACCACCGAGCGATTTACAAGGAGCAGATCGGTTCTAGCCGATCAGTTAGGAGGCTTCTTGGCTTCTCAATTTAAAGCTAAGGTGCCTTGTTTTTTTTCCTCTTCTTTGTCAAGTGAGCCCTGAATTTTTCCTTCTAGCTGGTCAGCTGGGACTCGGGAGGCAGCAAATAGATTGGGGGCAGGGGCAGGCAGAGGTGGTATTTACCAGTTCTCCAAACTACTCAAAATTTCCACTACTGGTTCGCAAGAACCGGGGAGAATCGGTAGCAACTCACCACTGGGCTGTAACCCAGAATATCTGGAAGGCACCAGGTAACATAACTCTCTTTTTAAAGCAGGAGTCTCCAACCCTGGCAACTTTAAGACCTGTGGATTTCAACTCCCAGAATTCCCCAGCCAGTTGGCTGGGGAATTCTGGGAGTTGAAGTCCACAGATTTTAAATTTGCCAGGGTTGGAGACCTCTGCTTTAAAAGCATGAGAAGAGACCACAACAACAGATTGTGATTCGGTTCTTAATGTTGGCAGGATATAACCTAATTTATTTCCTCTGCTGAATCAACATCAGGGGTGTAATGTAAAATTTGTTACTACTGGTTCTGTAGGCGGGGCTTGGTGGTGGTGGGATAATGTGACTGGGTGGGTGTGGCCAACTTTTTTTTAAAACTTTTCAAAACCTTTTTTCTAATGCTTTGAAAAGCCTCTGACAATCAGGCAACTCAGCTGGGATCGTCAGACACTTTTCAAAGCATTTTTTTTACCACCTCTTCGACCAAGAGGTTGCAGAAAAAAATGCTTTGAAAAACCTCTGACGATCCCAGCTGAGCCGCACAATCATCAGAAGCTTTTTTTTTTTTACTTTTAAAAGCATTTTTTCATTGGAAGAGGTTGTAGAAAAAATGCTTTTAAAAGTTTTTTTTTAAAAAAGCCTCTGATGATCGTGGGGGGGGGCAGGGATTTTTGCTACTGGTTCTCCAAACCACCCACCGCCATCGCTACCGGATCAGGTGATCTGGACCGAACTGGGAGCATTTCACTCCTGGTCAACATTGGAAGATGGAAGGAGAGGGAGCAGTTCTTTGCTCATCGTTGTAGTTGCAGGCCTCCAAAGGAGTGGAGGAGGGGAAGAAAGAAAGTCCAAAAATAAAAAAAGGCAAAATGGCAGGCACCGGAGGTGACCGAAGGCTCATCTTTTTGATGACATGTAATTGCACTTTAAAACAAGATGAGGCTTCAGTCACATAGTCACAGAGGCAACCTTGGTTTTTTCACCCAACACATAGATACCTCCGAATAGCTGTTCTCCTTTTCTGATCTCTTCACAATATAAAAAAGACCAAAACAGCAAAACAAATAACTCATCCAACAACAGAAAACTACTTACCTATCACATGAACATGAGGTAAAGTATGCTCCGTTTCTGGGAAAAAAGAATATTTTAATTGTTTGTTTCCCTCAATTCTCAAGTAGTACCGCCCTTCGTCTTCTATGTGAGCATCCGTGATGACAAGTGAGCAATTTCCTTGATTTGGAACTCCTAATAAATAGAAGCGATCCTTGGCTGAATGTTGGACTGTCTGATATTGGTTGTTGGTAGCTACGGGCTTGCAGGCTCCATAATGCAATGGATAACAGGGGAAAGAATATGGCAGATACTTAAACCAATAAGCAAATATATTTTCATTTCTCGACAGGTCTCTCTGGTCATAAGTGAACTGGCATGGAATATGAAGAGCGAGACCACGCTGTACAGAGAAAGAAGAGTCCACGGTGATACTATACCTCCGCTCTTTTTGAGTTCTGATTCCTGATCCAAGAAAAACAAAACAAAATTAGTTTGGTTACAGACAAAACCTAAATGAAAACAGTGGAAAACCCCCTAAGGTTTCTTGCAGGACCAGCTCATAAAATGGAGAACATGACAAATTGTCAACTCGTCCAAAAGATGAGACCATCTGCGCACCCTCTCCACCATAACAAGAAATTGAAAGAAAAGATGTTGTTTAGCAGTTTAGGGTTCTCTATATTGTGGCATTATCTGGCTCTATTGGTGAACAACAACAACTGTTGATAAGCCACGGTGTAGTTTTGGTGTTCGGGAATGGTATTTAACAAAAAGGCAGCAATTCTCTATTATTAATCCAGGTTTAGGGTTTGCCATGTTATGTCCAATACAGCCAAAGTATCTGTTGTGGCCCCGCCCTCTGAGCCTGTCCCATCGGAGGAAGAAAGCCCCGAGCATGAGGAAGAGGAGTCAGCCAGGCCTCCCTCTCCAGGCCCCTCCCCTCTGGCATTGTCTCAGGTGCCGGCCGAGGGAGAGGAGATCAGCAGGGAGACAGCTGGTTCGGATCAGAGTGACGATGAAACATCATTCCTGGACGCACGCCTCCGAAGGCATGATAAACGATTGCAGCAGCTTAGGAGGCGTGCTAGGGATTAGAACTGAGTCACTGGACCACACCCCAGAGACTATATAATAGAGGGTAGTGGTCAGGGATCCTTGTGACGAACAAAAGCAAACCTTGGATAGTCACTAAAGCCTCGTCCGGAACTGCTGAGAGAAAGATTTATAGTGTTGGACATTTGGACTCTTGAGTATTTATCTTTCTGTTTTACTGAGAAAATAAAGTCACTTGGCAGACGGTGTGTCTCTCGCTGCCAAGTGGGAGATAAGACCTGGGTGCGTTCCAAAGTGTTTCCTTAACCCTCGGCTGGCTGTGTTTGTGTGTGTGTGTAGACGGGGACAGATCAGTATCCAAGACAATAATAGCAATAGCTCTTAGACTTATATACCGTTTCACAGAGCTTTACAGCCTTCTCTAAGCGGTTTACAGAGTCCGCATATTGCCCACAACAACCTAGGTCCTCATTTTACCCACCTCGGAAAAGATGGAAGGCTCAGTCAACCTTCAGCCAGTTAGAATCGAACTCCTGATTGTGGGCAGGGTCAGTCTGCAACACTGCATTCTAACCACTGCGCCACCATTGCAGTATAAATAATAGATGTAACGCTACAATGAAATGATTCTCTGTGGTTTAAGAAAATGCAAGGGAAAAAAATCATAATTGGACACTTATAACTCATAACTTATAATTCACTCATAAAAAGTGAATTTTGCCAAATGGTTAAAGCATCTCAGTTGGAAAGGACAGAGTGAATCAAGAGATGTGTAAAGACTGCAGCCAAAATGTAACCAACCTCCAGTTGTGGGAAACTTATCTAAGAATTTTCTGGATCTCTCACTACCTTTATTTATAAACCATCTTCTGATCTAACTGTCTGGGAATAACCAATACAATGTTCTATATCAGGGGTGTCAAATGCATCCGGCCCGTGGGGTGCTTAGATCTGGCCTGCGGGGCTACCCAATCTCCATTTTTCACTGGCAGAGGGTTGCAGGAGGCCATCGCAGCTGAAAACGGAGCTCAGGAGCCCGTTTTTCGCTGGGAGAGGGTTGCAGGAGGCCGTCATGGCCGAAAACGGAGCTCAGGAGCTCGTTTTTCACTGGCAGAGGGTTGCAGGAGCCCGTCGTGGCTGAAAAGGGAGCTCAGGAGCCCATTTTTTGCTGGCAGAGGGTTGCAGGAGGCTGTCGCAGCTGAAAACGGAGCTTGGGTGCTTGTTTTCACTGGCAGAGCGCTCAGGCCACCACAGGCGTCTCAACACAAGTGATGTCGAGCTGGCCACACCCACCCTGGCCACACACACATCCACCCCCCACCCCAAGGTCAAGCACAACCCTGATGCGGCACTCAATGAAATTGAGTTTGACACCCCTGTTCTATATCTATGCCTCGGTTACACAGTTGAAGTTCTGTCTACAGTATTGCCAGTTTCTCATTCTACCTTATAGCCCTAGTATTCTCTGGAGGTATCTCATCTGAGTCCTAACCAAAGCTGATCGTTCTTAGCTTCTCAAAACAAACAAGTTGCTCCTGATCAACTTAGGCATTTATAAATAAACCAAATTTCATAGAAACATCACAACTCTCCAGTGCAACAGTGGAGACCACTGCTCCAAAGGAAACTGAAATCAGAGTAGAACAACCTTCTGTCCGCCAGGAGCCTGGATAGCTCAACAGACAGAAGCACTGTAATTTAACACCAGCTGTCTGCAATTAAAGTAAGATCGAATCTCGCCAAGGTTGACTCAGCCTTCCATCCTTTCTAAGGTAGGTAAATTGAGGACCCAGTTTGTGGGGGCAATAAGCTGACTTTGTATAAATATACAAAAGTATGAAGGCTATTGCTTAATGCACTGTAAGCCGCCCTGAGTCTCCAGAGAAGGGCGGCATATAAATCAATTTAAAAAAAAAAAAAAAGATATGTTGAACCCTATTCCTCCCAATGTCAACTGGACAATAATATTTAATTCCATAATTTTTTTTCTTCTTTTACTACATTGCACTTACCTTTGCAGAGAATGGTCAAGATTGCTGCCAAAGAAAGAAACAGTTTATTTCTCTTACAAGGAAGAAGCCTTATCCGATCAGTGCTCTCATTTTCTGGCATCTTGTTTTATCTTGATATTTATTTGGAAGGAGGAGCTCTGTAGCAGGAAGAGAAGCAGTGTGAGCTGGTGTACTTACAAGAAGCAAAAAAAAAAAAAAATGTTTGCAACCTGTCACAGAGATCCCTTTGAAGCATAAGTGGATCCAACGTGTTGGGGTGGAAGGTAGAAGTTGTTTCAATTATCTTAAGCAAGACCATCTCCTAACCAGAATGGATTAGCCATGCAAAGTTAACAGGATTCACCTGGAATATTTTGGCAGTAAGATTGGATGAGTTAAGGCAGGGAGGGGGGGTGAGGGTCAAACTCGATTTTATTGAGGGCCACATCAGGCTTGTGTTTGAGCTTGGGGGGGGCAGAGTGGGGGAGGCCAGGGTGGTCGAGGCCAGTTTGATGTTACTCATATCAGGTGCCTGAGCACTCTGTCAGCGAAAACGGACTCCCAAGCTCTGTTTTCAGCCACGACAGCCTCCTGTTACCCTCTGCCAGTGAAAACAGAGCTCTTTCTCTCTCACTCATACACATTCACACATGAGTACCGTTTTCACTGGCAGAAGGCAACAGGAGGCCATTGCGGCTGAAAACGGAGCCTGGGAGGGATGCACACGGCCCTCCCGAGCTCCATTTTTTCTGGCAGAAGCACTGTGGGCCAGTCCTTTGCTGTTTCTAGGGTGGCCCCATGGATCAGATCTAAGCACCCCACAGGCTGGATCGGGGCCCCGGGCCTCGACTTTGACACCTCTGAGTTAAAGAGTGACTCTGTTTGATTCCCATCTGAGCAATCCCAATAGTTATTAACCTTAATCATGATTATTTGTCATAATTCCAACATTTTTGTCTTTTGACAACATCCAAGCTTGTTCCACATGATATTTTTGGCATACCTGGATACAAGTTTCTGGTCTAGAGAACAGGTGATATGTTTTTTCTCTTTTTTTTTTTCCAACTTTAGAAAAGATCTTACTGTAATTTAGTCGGTTAGGAAAGGGGAAAGTATCTCATGGGAACCGAAATTACTATTAATTATTTTGAAATGTTAGTTTTTAGGGTCGGGGGAAAAAATCTGAGGAAAAGTAAAATAGACAGTGCACTTTCAGTTTGGTTTCCACTTCCTCTTAGCCAGTTTCTGAGATTCTTCAAAACAATTAACCCAAAGAGGAAACGTAAAATTGGCTTGATTCAGTTGGTTTGCTTCAACAAAACAAACTCTCAAGTTATTTTCTAAATTAGTTATATAGTGCTGCACTGAAACTATCTCTGGCTGTTTTTTCAACAATCTCTTCCAATTTGATGAAAGAACTACTTTTCCATGTTTTCGATGTTCTGTGTTTGCTCAAAGGAGTACGTTTGGGTGAACGTCTACTAGGTAAGGTGCACCATCTTCCACTGATATCGATGTGTGGGGTGGTTGGAAGGTATGTGAGTATCCTGTTTGTCATTGCACAGTCTTTTTCCCAGGGAAGGTGTGATGGTACACTTCACTTAACAGCTGTGTTACTAACTGAACAACTGCAGTTATTCACTTCACAACTGTGGCAAGAAAAGTCATAAAATGGGCCAAAGCTCACTTAGTAACTGTCGCGCTTAACAACAGATATTTTGGGCTCAATTTGTGGTCGTACATCAAGGATATGATAGCAGTGTTCCAATATTTGAAAGGCTGCCACAGAAAGGAAGGGGTCAAGCTATTTTCCAAAGCACCTAAAGGCCAGATAAGGAATAATGGATGGAAACTGATCAAGGAGAGATTCAACCTGGAAACAAGGAGAAATTTTCTGACAGTGAGAACAATCAACCCATGGAACAGAAGTTGCCTTCGGAAGTTGTCGAAGCTTCATCACTGGAAGCTTTCGAGAAGAGATTGGACTGCCATCTGTCAAAAATGGTGTAGGGTCTCCTGCTTGGGTAGGGGGTTGGATTAGATGACCTATAAGGTCCCTTCCAACTCTGTTAATCTGTATCTGTATCCGAGATTCACATTCTTAGTAGCTGATTTTCCTGTGTAGTAAGTTAGGAGAACTTACTTGTTCCTACAGTAGCCATGAGGAATAGACTAAGAACCTGGGAAATGTTGACTATTAAAAAAGGAAAACAATCCAATTGCTGTGATTTCCATAACTTCATCCTATCCTCTTCCGATAGCCTCCTGGTAAGGAAACTCTGAAAGAATCTTTCTTTGAAGGCCAGGCAGCCTTCAAGAACTTCAGATCTGATGTCTCTTGACCTTCTTGCTAAATCTAAGACAGAGATGTAGGATCTGAAGCGTCAGGACGATCTACTGTGCGTCAGAGAATTCCCAAAAGTTGTTAGAGAAGAACAGAATCTATGAACTTCCGATAAGTAATTATAGAAAAACTAGGAAGCCATTAAGAAAGAATTCTAGAATTCTTTCTGGCTGGGTATCAAAGAATTCTGGCTGGGTATCAAAAGCAAATCTTACCGGTATATCTAGTGGGGGTATAGTAATCATATTTCTGTGTCTCTTTCTCCAGCTTGAGCTATGTAGTAGTAGCTTGGACAGATTCCCTTTTGGGTGTAAGGCTAGTTACTCTCTGTCCTTCATGTTAGCAATGGATTGTGTTGATGGTTGGCTGCTTTCCTCTTAATGTAGGAGAACTAACTTTGACATGTCCTAAAGGAAGAAGAAATTCTTCCCATGGATTTCTTGTGCCCTTATCACAATTACAAGATGAGAGAGACTTGTGTGAATGTTGTTCCATTTTGTAGCTAGACTTCAGCTTCCTGGCACTTTGGTTCAGTCCCCAAGGAAGAAGTTAACAAAGGAATTTCTCCATGGACCATTTTCAGATTAGGAAGCCAAAATAAGACAGAAAACATCCGGAGTAAAGACGCAGATAATACAATGTAGCAACATTTGCATGCTCTTTAGCGTTGTAACAGTAAACACCAGAAAAATAACTCATTTGGGGGGGACGGGGACATGGAAAGCATCCTTAGAACAATGTAGAAGAATCAAAGACTCCTTGCATGGTGAAGGAAAACATTAGAGGAATGAGAAGACAATTGCCACAGCCATATTCTTTTTATGCATGACCCTGTGGTTCAGCAATCCTGACTTCTAGTTCAAAGTGGAGTTAACATCCAAATTTAGTTCTAGTTTACGAAAGAAAGCATCTAAAACCCAGTTTTGAGAGACAGTTTGGTGTAGTGGTTTAAGGCATCAGGCCAGAAACTGTCAGTTCTAGACCTGCCTTAACCAAAAAGGCAAGTGACTTTCTCTTCGTTCTGGGAAAAAGGAAAGGACAAACCACTTCTGAAAAATCTTGTCAAGAAAACTACAGGGACTAGCGCAAGCAGTCACCAGGAGACAACAATACTCAAAAGCTTCCACGTGTGTGCACACATGCACACACAAACCCAATTTTTGATCTAACACGAGTGTCGGGATTTATGTTCTGAATTAATTTGAGTCAGGAGTTATCCAGAGGATCAGCATTCAAATGAAAATAATACACCATGACGTTCCCTCAGAAAAGTTACTTAAATTCGCCACAAGACTATACCTTGGTTTCTCGTTCCAGATTTCGTCCCTTCTCCGGTGAGATCTTTTTCTCCGTTATATTATGGCTAAATAATCTACTTTCTCTTCCCACCACAACCGGTGCGTTCTGATTCTGCTGTGAGACAAAGACCGTAGAGCTGAACTGCAGGGAGACGTTTTCTGAAATTAAGAGGTAGTGGTGTGCAGAAAAAGCAGAAGTATGTGAAAATTGCGTGTGCAAGGGAGGGGTATGATATTTTCCCCAATTACAACATGCCTTCAGAGGTCATTTGGGAGCAAAAAGGTGGAACAGAATTCCAGTTGCCTCTTTTATGCTTGTTTGTTTGTCTGTCTGTCTGTCTGTCTGTTTGTTTCCTGCCTTTATTCTTTTTATAAATAACTCAGGCTGGTGATCACCCACAATATTCCTTCCTCCTCCCATTTTCCCCACAAGAACAACTCTGGGAGAGTTGGGCTGAGAGAGAGAGTGTGTGTGACTGGTCCAAGGTAACCCAGCAAAGAAAAACAATGCTAAAATTAACCAGTTTAACATGTTGTACGAACCAACCATGAGAGTCTTGGATGGAAATTAGCCAAGGAGAGAACCAACTTAGAACTAAGGAGAAATTTCCTGACAGAACAATTAATCAGTAGAACAACTTGCCTCGAAAAGTTGTGGATGCTCAAACACTGGAAGTTTTTAAGAAGATGTTGGGTAGCCATTTGTCTGAAGGGGTGTAGGATTTCCTGCCTGAGCAGGGGGTTGGATTAGAAGAGCTCCAAGCTCCCTTCCAACTCTGTTATTCTGTTAAATGTCTTGACTTGTTACAGGTATGGACACTGAGCCTAAAGTTGGGGATAAAGTTCTCTCAGGGTTAATTTTGATAACTGCAACCATTCCACGGAAATCGTACACTGCCAGAAGATTTGTGCATATTCTCCATGGAGCATGTGAGCACATGAGAGAATCTACTCCAAGTTGTACCAATTATCCAAGCACACTGAATTTGGTTAAATGAGCATTTTCTGCCCACCAGGGTTCAGGAACTGTGACACAAAGGGATATAAAGCTTTGTACTGCTATGTCTTCCTTCTACAGGGGATTTTGCCTAACTATTCAGTATGCATGCAGGGGGTTTCCAGAGAGGAGACACGTACAGTAATTCTATTTTGAGAAATTCTGCTGTTCCTCTCAAAGATGCTCTTAGTGCAAAATTACCAGACAGAATATAAAATGGCTGATTAGACACAGATTTTTCTTTCTCGTAAGATGGGTAAGAAATAACTGGTATGAGGGGGGGAGGTTCTCCCCTGGGAGAATAAGACAGAAGAAAGTGGAAATGGTGCTACAGAAGACTGAATTCTTAGTTCTTCAAAATATTTAAGAAGAAGCCACCTCCTAGGAAGAGGTAAGTGCAGTGATGCTGAAAACCAAAAGCAGTCTGTGCATGGGGCTCCTTGTGGCTATTCGAATGAATGTTCTCCCTCCATGTTGTGGAGGGAGACAAGGTTTGTCAGGTGCAACATAAAGTCTTGAAGGTCAGCTGATGATTTGTTCTTAATGCTTGAGAATTGCCTCGTGTCGATTTCTGTTTGAAATACAGGTTTTATATTTAGTTGCTGAATAGCTTGAGGTCTGGAGAGCTCTCCATACATACATACACTTGTTGTATCTTATGAGTAATGATTGCAACTATGAGCTATGTCTTACCACTTTGTTGCTTGTATGTATAGTGAGAACTTATGCGCCAGAGACAAATTCCTTGTGTATCCAATCACACTTGGTCAATAAAGAATTATATCCATCCATCCATCCATCCATCTACCTAAGAATAGAATAAAGATAGAATAGATAGAGCCTGAGTGGTGCAGCAGACTAATGCTACTGTTAAAGGTAGTATTTAGCTTCCAGCTGCCGGCAATTACTGTGAGTTCAATTCTCACCAGGCTCAAGGTTGACTCAGCCTTCCATCCAGCCTTTACCTACCTTTCTAAGGTAGGTAAAATGAGGACCCGGTTTGTGGGGGCAATAAGCTGACTTTGTATAAAATATACAAAAGTATGAAGGCTATTGCTTAACGCATTGTAAGCCGCCCTGAGTCTCCGGAGAAGGGCGGCACATAAATCAAAATAAAATATAAATAAATAAATAAATAAAATAAGATATCTATTCTATCTCTACTATCTATCTATCTATCTATCTATCTATCTATCTATCTATCTATCTAATCTAAGAATAGAATAGAGATAGAATAGATAGATAAATGATAGAGATAAAAATCTCTATCATTTATCTATCTATTCTATCGCTTCCACCCACCCACCCATCCATCCATCCATCCTGCTCTCCCTATCTCTCTCTCTCTCTCTCTCTCTCTCTCTCTCTCTCTCTCTCTCTCTCTCTCTCTCTCTCTCTCTCTCTCTCCTATCTATCTATTCTGTCTGTCTGTCTGTCTAGGGATTTATCATGAACCAGAGGACATGTCACCCCACCCCGGAATAAAGCATCATGGCAAGGTGGAGACTAACATTTATTTATTAAGAAAATATATGTGGCTGCAACTCACTCATAGAGACTCCAGGCAGTTTACAGATATAAAAACACAGGACAAGGGGCAATAAATGTCCATCCTTCTCTGACAACAATCAAACTAACCATTGAATGGGCTCCATATCACCCTGGAATCCCAAGGCCTGTTGGCAAAACCATGATTTCAAGGCCTTTTGCAAAAGAGTGTCAAAGTAGGAGCCAATCTTATTTCAGCAGGGATGATGTTCCACAGGAAGGGACCCCACCATGGACCCACCACAGTCTTCTTGAACCCATATTAATTTATCAACATGCCATATTAAGTGCCCAGAGAAGAATCAGCTAAAGTGATGTTCTTCCTTTCATCTTCAAAGTATGCCAGAAAACATAGTTTGCTCCAAAGTTCATTTTCCTTGCAGGTTAGCATCAGAATAAGAATAAGAATAATTTTATTTCTATACCGCCCTTCTCCCGAAGGACTCAGGGAGGTGTACAGCCTATTAAAAGCACAAGACAAACATCAATTAAAATAATTTAAAATTATTAAATAATTTGGCTCAATTTAAAACCCCAGAAATTTAAAACACCCAATTTAAAATTATTATGTTGATAGCCTGGCCTGGCGGAACAACAGGGTCAAAAGGAGACATGTTCTCATTTCTCCCATCAGTTCTGAGATGACCACTCACTGCTGAAGCTCGTTAGAGAAATTGTCTTGCATTTTTTTGTTCCCTCCCATCAATTTTTGCTCAGTGGAATGAAAGAGACAAATAAGAGATAACACAAGGATAATAGTAGATGTACTGGAATATTATGAAGCCCACCCAGAGAAACAAGTGGCTCTTGTTTTTCTGGATGCCCAAAAGGCTTTTGACAATCTAAACTGGCAATTCATGATTAGGCAAATTAGACACATGAAACTGGCAAGTAAATTCGAAAATATGATAGCGGCAATATATACGATGCAGAAGGCAAGGGTAATAGTAAACGGGGACACCACCAACACATTTCAGATAACCAAGGGCATACGTCAAGGATGCCCACAGTCGCCACTTCTCTTTATTTTAACATTAGAAATTTTACTAAATAGAATTAGAGCAAACTGAGAAATAAAGGGAACGAAAATTAAAAGAGAAGAGTACAAAGCATAGGCCTTCGTGGACAACATGGTATTCATTATTGAGGAACCTCTGGAATCTGGTCCTATTCTAATACGAGAAATAGAAAAATATGGGGAAATATCTGGTCTTAAAATTAACAAAGGGAAAACCAAAATGATAGTTAAAAACTTAACAACAAATCAGAAAAAAAGAATTAGAAAAGGAAATGAACTTACAAATTGTAAAAAAAATTAAACACTTAGGGATATGGTTAATGGTGAGATGTATGTCCCTAAAGGAGGATAACTACATGGTATTAGTCCAACAAATAAAGAAGGATTTGGATAAATGGGGGATGCTACAACTATTGCTTTTAAGTAGGATAGCGACTATCAAGATGAATATTCTATCCAAATTATTATACCTATTTCAGACAATTCCTATATCATTAGATAAGAAGTTTTTCGGAGAACTGAACAAAATTACTACAAAATTTGTTTGGTCAGGAAAGAAGGCAAGGATAAAACTATTCTTTCTCCAAGATAGTAGAAGTAGAGGTGGCTTTGGATTCCCAGCGTGGGAATTTTACCACAAGGCAGCAACTCTGGTTTGGATAAGGGATTGGGCGAATTTAAATAATAAAAGAATCTTAACACTGGAAGGACACGATCTGCAAAAGGGGTGGCATGCCTTTATGTGGGATAAAGGGAATAGGACACACTCATACTTTTATAGACACAAAATAAGAGATGCATTGTTACGAATTTGGGAGGATATAAAGAAAAAACATTACATGAAAATTCCTGGTTGGTTATCCACTATGGAAGCAATGATCCATCCCAACACATTAGATATAAGCAAAATGCCCAGATATTCAGAAATTTTAGATAAACAGGGGAAGCTTAAAAACAACCAGGTACTAAAGGAATAGGGAATTTCTATTGATTGGTGGCCATATTTACAACTGCAGTCTAGATACAAGAAAGACATGGAAGAATACGGAATTGACACGGAACCAAAACAACTTGATAAATTGTTGATAGGCCCTGAGGGAAAACCGGCGCTCAAGTCGGACAATGAGGAGGTTGTGGTGCCAGAGGCAGAGACTCAGCCAGGGCCTTCAGAACCTCCAGAGGCTCCTTCAAGTGAAGAGAGTGAAGTGGAGGAGCTTCTTCTCAATGCTTGAGCACGCAGGGCTGCCAAAAGGCAGGAGTGGCTACTCAGGAGGAGGTCTCCTCGAGAGTAAGGCTTGGGTTTAATTGGCCACTCCCTTAGTCTATTTAAATTCGCACACAGATAGCAAATATTGCTGGAAACAACGTTTTGGTCCTACGCAGAACAATTTGAGAGTGAGTTTTTTGTTACAACTTGGTTTCTGGGGAGATTGCCAACCCTTGTCGGACTTTGTTTAATCTCTGTAATTCATAGCAGGCTGATAAGGACATTTGTGGTTAAAGCCTGCATTTTTGAAAGGGGTCTGTTTGTATTAAACAGAGTTTTTGGAGCTGTGTGTGTGTGCTACACTTCTTGGGACCCGTAACTGGGGCAGAACACCATCATCAAGGTACCTTCTTTCATGTTTGGTGGCTATGTCCTGAAGCGAAAAAGTACTGGACTAAGATACAAGGATAGCTACAAAAGCTAATAAAATGTCAAATAGAATTAAACCCGGAAACATTTCTCCTGAGAATACTTAAAACAAAATTTGATAGATATTTGATTCTACACATATTAACAGCAGCAAGAATTGTGTTTGCGCAATACTGGAAGCAATGCAATACACCACCAGAGGGATTGATCATTCAGAAGATATATGAATGTGCTGAAATGGATAAACTGACCCTAGAATTAAAGATGATTTGGAATTTTATGTGGAATTTTATGCGGTTTGGGAAAAATGGTACACCTGGATAGATAATAGAAATAAAAATTGGAAATATGCATAAGGCTATTGAAGATTACATATTGAATGTATATAATGTATATATTGTATGGAATGTTGATCCGAAGTATACAAAAATCACAGTCTGTTGATTATGTATTAGACTTGTATAAAGGAACATTGTAATAAAAAATATTTTTTAAAAAAAGAGATTTTGTTTCTAAAAGAAACATTTTGTTTCCATCAAAGAAAAGGAGCATGTGGGAGAAAATTGTGTGGTTGAAGTGTGCAGTTCTCGCCTTACTCTGCCAAGATGTGCCCAAGGGGCATTATGGGTCTCCAGCATTTCCTTTAAACCCCATGAGGCTTTTCAACGATGGTGCTTCGGTTTTGCCCTTGAGAAAAAGCAAAGTTCTCCTTTTTGTGGAAAAACATTTGCAAAAAAGGAAGAAGAATCCAGGAGGGCAACACATTTGCATTGGCAATTTGCATTATCTGCCTCTTGAGAGTCTATGTGGCACATACTGGAAAATCTTTTTTTTTTTTTTAATTCCCCCGGCTGCTGTTTTGCAAGCGTTAGCCTTTGAGAGAATGACTCCTCTAAAGTCATCCATTGGAAATTGTGTGTTTGTGTCAGTGGTGGGTTTCAAAATTTTTTACTATGGGTTCTGTAGGTGTGGCTTGGTGGGCGTGACTTGGTGGGTGTGGCAGGTGAAGGTTACTGCAATATCCCCATTTTCTCCTGATCAGCTGGGACTTGGAAGGCACAGAATAGATGGGAGCAGGGCGTCAGAATTTTTACTACCGGTTCTCCGAACTACTCAAAATTTCCTCTACCGGTTCTCAAGAACTGGTTAGAACCTGCTGAAACCCGTGTGTGTGTGTGTGTGTGTGTGTGTGTGTGTGTGTGTGTATCTTACAACTGTTCCTTTAGTAACCGTTCCTTTAGCAGTTTTAATCATTTTGATCTTTTATTATTGTATGTCATGAGCAGGGGTGGGTTCTAAATTTTTTTACTACCGGTTCTGTGGGCGTGGCTTATTTTGTGGGTGTGGCTTGGAGGTCATGTGACTAGGTGGGCGTGGCTAGCTGGTCAGTCATTTCTGGAAGGTCCTCGCACTTACGACCAGTCCTCGCCCTTACGACCCGACTTATTTATTTATTTATTTATTTATTTATTTTTCATATTTGTATACCACCCTACTCCCAAAGGACTCAGGGCGGTGAACAACCATAATAAATACAAATACATATAGAAGTTAAAAACTATTAAGAAACAGATTAAGTAATTTAGGCTCAAAGATTAAGAACATCCAAATTTATCTAAAGAGGTTTAAAACCCAATTTAAAAGCCAGTTTAAAAGCCAAATTAAAAAGGGAGAGTTAGGCCAGACCAGCTTGTTGGAATAGAAATGTTTTCAGGGCACGGCGGAATATGCGTAAGTCATTTGTTTGCTTTTAACACTGATCAGCTGTAGGACAGCCCTTTGAAGCCCCACGGCAAGAGTTTAAACAGTTTTTTTCCCCTCTAGTCATCAGCTGGGACTCAGGAGGCAGCAATAGATTGGGGGTGGGACCAAATAAAAGGTAAGAATAACGTGGGGGGGCGGTGGGGTGGGGGGCGAGGGGGGAGAACCGGTTCGGTGATGTCATATCATCACCGCTACCGGCTCTGCCGAACCGGACCGAACCGGGAGGAACCCACCACTGGTCGTGAGGTTGTGTGAGCACCATTTGTGACTTTCTCAGCCAACCTTTGTCAAGCAAAGGCAGTGGGTGAAGCTGGATTTATTTAACAACTGAGTGATTCACTCAACTGCAGTCACAAATTCATTTAACAGCTGCCTTGCTTACCAACAGAGATTCTAATCCATATTATGGTCATAAATGGAGGACTATCCGTATTATCTGATAGTTATAAGCTGCTAGGACAATAACATGATTAAAAGCAGGCTGGAATCCTACAAAACACATACAATAAAAACTGTAATCGAAGCCCCTCCTTTTTGGGAGGCATATCAGTGTAAAAAAAGGAATCCTAAAAAACATAGTTTTGTTGGAACTGATACATTGTACACAAGGTAACAAGCTCTAGCCAGAGTTGTAAATAGGAAAAAAACCAAGATTAAATGTTCTGATCTATTAATATGTCAACCGCACACCACAAGGTCACAATCGTCTGATGTATCATTTCCAGTAGAGAGAGTAAAAATCAAAAAGAGGGAAGTTTGCAGGTGAAGTCTTGAAGGAGGAATGGGCTGAAATGTCAATGGATTGTGACTTCTAAATCCCATTTCACAATCCAGTCTAATTATGCTTGAGACATGGTTTTGTTTTCACACGTTCAGAAAGATGGAAGGAAGGAATCCAGTCCGCACCATTTATGAACTTTCTGAACAACAGAGCAGTGGGGAAATGTAAAATTTGTTACTATCGTTTCTGTGGGCGTGGCTTGATGGAGGAGGGGTAATATGACTGAGTGGGCACGGCCAACTTTTTTTTTTTAACTTTTACTTTTAAAACCATTTTTTCTACAACCTCTTCAGCTGAAGAGGTTGTAAAAGCAATGCTTTTAAACCCCTGACAATCCCAGCTGACTTGCCTGATCGGCAGAGGCTTTTTTTCTTTTAAAAACATTTTTTCTATAACTTCTTCGGCCGAAGAGGTTGTAGAAAAAATGCTTTTAAAAGCCTTTGATGATCCCAGCTTAGCCGCGCGATCATCAGAGGCTTTTTTTTTACTTTTAAAAGCATTTTTTCAACCAAAGAAGTTGTAGAAAAAAATGCTTTTAAAAATTAAAAAAAAGCCTCTGATGATTGTGTGGCTCTTCCTTAGTGGGGGGACAGGTGGCAGGGATTTTTGCTACTGGTCCTCCGAACCATCCGCCTCCATCCCTATCGGATCGGGCGATTCGGTCCGAACCGGGAGCATTTTACCCCTGCATCAGAGCTGAGAAGACCCAAAGTCTTCAAAGCAAATTCTTTGTGTTCCCTCCACTTGCTGCAGCTTAGTTTCTTCCGGAGCAGCAGGAGGATATCTGGAGATGGAGGATAACTTAAAATGTCAGGAACAGACTGAACCAGGAGTGGGTTATATTTACCTTTACTACAAGTTTGCATTGTGTCTGCGTGCGCGCGAGAGAGAGAGCAAGCGCAAGCACGCAGGTATGCTTTTCTGCGCATGCGCAGATCGCTTCTGATGATGTCCGGGTCAGTGGGCGGAGCCTCCCGCCGGTTTTACTACCGGTTCTATAGAACCTGTACGAACCGGGGGCAACCCACCACTGCCCCCATGCAGGTATAATATTCTGCCTTTTTAATATTTCCTAGAATATTTCATTTTTCTAGGAGAGGGGTAGGTGGTAACTTCCTACAATAGAAAAGAGCAATTTAACAGTGGAATCAATATTTTGGAGAAGAGGAGGGATTCCCTGGATGTTTGCAAGCCAAATCAGGATTTCCATGGAAAAAGCTTTAATCTGGACTCCTTCAGGAAGGAAGAAATCGAAATCCAGATTTAACACACACGTCTAACTCTGTAATTCCATTAACAATCAATGAGGTTTTAATATGTGCAAGTTCTTGGTCCCGTGTGCGTATAATAAAAAAATAATCCACAATTATTTTATTTTAGAAGAAAGTAAGATTAGCAAACGAGGACTGAAAATGTCTTTTGCAGCAAGCCCCGCCCAGCTGAGGTGAGGTCGTAGATCTATGACGTACGCTTGCATCATAAATTATCCTTGACGTCACCGCAACAGGAAGAATAAAGGCAAAGTTGCTTTGGCAACCTAGTCAGACAAACTCGCCCTCCTCTGCTTCTGCTGAAAGAAAAGTTGGTTCCGCTCTGGCATTGGTTACTATGAGATGTCTCTCAAAAACATTGTCTAATCGCCTCTCCGTAATCGGAAGGCTGAGTTAAGATTCCATTCCAGGGGCGGGACTATTCCATAGTCCTTTGTGAGCCGTATGACAGAATGAATAGAGAATAAAGGTCCTATTATGAATCGGGAAAAGGCGGGAATATAGTCCATCTAGCCAATTGAAATGAAAGAGAGGCGGGCGTAAACGACCTAATTTCCCAAATCTCTTTGTGGGTGGCGCAGTTCTGAAATATCTGTCCAATGAAGAACAAGAAAGCCAATGACAGATAGACAGCTATGCTAAATTAGAAGATCCGAAACGGGGAACTCGTCTAAAAAGAATCCAATCAGCTTCTCGTATAAAATAGAGTGACAACCCGAGGAACCAATGGCCTCTCATCCGCCCCTGCAAGGCGACAGCGAGAACCCCGCGCAGTCTTCAGAAGAGAAGCCGGGAGCTAAGATGGCGGCTGCCGACGGAGATGACTCCCTTTATCCTATCGCTGTGTTGATCGATGAGCTGCGGAACGAGGACGTTCAGGTACGGCCCGATTCGGCGGTCGTTCAGCTCTTGCTGAGGGAGGAAAAAAAAAACAGCCGCGGGGAGAATATTTCAGGCCCGAGAACCCAGCTCCCGGCACGATGACCAATCAGGGGCGGTCTTTTATCTGAGAAACCCGGATGGGAGTACTGAGAAACGGAGCCGGATTGGTCGCGAGAGGTCTCATTGGAGAACACCAAGAGGAAGCGGGTGGCTAATGAGAGCGGCCGTCTTATCTGTTTCTCCCCTCCTGCGGCAATGCAAGCAGCCGCGCGATTGGTTGGGCCATCCATTTCTCTGCTGGGGGGGGTGGGGGTGGGGGTGGGCGGGGGGGGTGTTGGTGGAAGAAAGGGAGGCAGGTCGTCTTATTTTTTTTTTATAAAGCGTACTTGGGGAAGAGAGCGGAGGGTTCTGATTGGGTCCTGCTTAGCTCGATTCAAGCTTCCTAGCCAATCGGTGAAGAGCCTTGGGGCAGCCGCTAGGATGGCTTCCTGGTTGTGGCATTTCTTTGCTGGGGGTGTTTTAGCCCCCCACCCCACCCCCTTCCCCCTGTTCCCTCTGCATGAAAGGCGGCAAGGGAGGGGCTGTCAATAGAGGATGCCGAGGTGGAGGGTAGCCCTTGATGGCTGAGGAAGGGGTGGAGTCTTCCCTCCCCACCCCTCTGGCTTCCGGGTGGATGCCCTCCAGATGTGTGGCTCTTCTTCTCCCACAATCCTGAGCTTTCTGGGGCGTCTCTGTTTGAGAAAACAGCTGGCCCAGTCATTGTCTCCTGCTCTGGATATTTCAAATCAGAATAGAATAGAGCTGGAAGGGACCTTGGAGATCTTCTGCGCGAGCTGCACTGGCTCCCAGTGGTCTTCTGGGTGCGTTTCAAGGTGTTGGTTACCACCTTTAAAGCGCTCCATGGCATAGGACTTAGCTATCTTCGAGACCCGCCTGCTGCTACCGACGGCCTCCCATCGACCTGTGCGCTCCCACAGAGAGGGCCTCCTCAGGGTGCCATCAGCCAGACAGTGTAGGCTGGTGACCCCCAGGGGGAGAGCCTTCTCTGTGGGGGCACCTACCCTCTGGAATCAGCTCCCCCCAGAGATAAGGAGAATCCAGGACCTCAGTGCCTTCCGTCGTGCCCTTAAAACCTTCTTTTTTCAGCAAGCCGGGCTTAACTTTTTTTTTCTTAATTTTTTAAATGTTTTAAATGGGTTTGTTATTGTTCTTAAATTACAGGGCCAAATTTATATATATTCTTTTAATACTATTTTAATGTTTGTAATTTATGTTTTTATTCGGCTGTACACCGCCCTGAGTCCTCAGGGAGAAGGGCAGTATATAAATTGGAAATAAATAAATAAAATCTTCTAGTCCAGCCCCTCCTCCCCCTCAAGCAGGAGAATTTATACTATCTCAGAGAAGGGTGGCTCAGTGGCTACGACGCTGAGCTTGTCGATCAAAAGGTCGGCAGTTCAGCAGTTCGAATCCCTAGTGCCGCATAACAGGGTGAGCTCCCGTTACTTGTCCCAGCTTCTGCCAACCTAGCAGTTCGAAAGCACGCAAAAAATGCAAGTAGAAAAATAGGGACCACCTTTGGTGGGAAGGTAACAGCGTTCCGTGTGCCTTTGGCTTTTAGTCATGCCGGCCACATGACCACGGAGACGTCTTCGGACAGCGCTGGCTCTTCGGCTTTGAAACGGAGATGAGCACCCTAGAGTCAGGAATGACTAGCACGTATGTGCAAGGGGGAACCTTTACCTTTTACAGACAAGGGACTGTCCAGTCTCTTCTTAAAAACCTCCAGTGATGGAGCGTCCACGATTTCTGAAAGGCAAAATGTTCCACTGGTTTAATGGTCAGTAGAGATTCTCAGTCATCCGGGTCATGGTTGTCCCCAAAGGTCGTAAATAATAAAGGCAGGATACAAAATAAGTAAAATAAAAAAGAAATAAGCCTTAGCCACCCAAAGATGCTTTTTAATTTTTTTTCCAAGAGGCAACTGGGCTTTTTGGTTTTTCTTTTGAAGATGTTGAAGGAGCTTCTTGGAGGAGAAGCGAAACATCTTTGGGGGAAAAATACACCAGAAAGTCCAGTTACCTTTGTAAAAAAAATACCTTTGGGAGATTGTTGTGGATGTGCAAGGAAAAAAACAACAACAACTTAGGCTCTCTTGTTGCAGGAGTAGCTTTAGGAACAAGAGTCACTCAGTCTGGTGAGCAGCCAGCCAGCAGGATCCAGCTACCTTTATGTGCTGTAAAATGCTTTTGGTCTGTCTATTGGGTCAGTGTCTCTCAAGCTTGATGACAGTAAGATGCAAGGACTTCAATTGCTGGGAAACTGAGAACTTGAAGTTCATGCATCTTATTCAGGGATGTCAAACTGGCGGTCCACAGGCCGGATGCATCATGCACAGGCCATGCCCACCCTGGCTCCACAAAGGCAAAAAACATCGTGATATGTCACATGACACGATCGAGTTTGGAAACCCGTGCATCCTTGCCCCATGGTTGAGATACACTGCCTTGCAATAAAGTAAGAGCAAATAGGGATCCAGGTGATGGAATTGAATCTTAAGAGGGGAGCAGTCCTTTCTGGAAGTCAGTAAGTCTCATTATGACTTTGAGCAAATGAACCTCCTAAACAGTGAGGCCTGTGTCCTTCAGAATAAAATGGAATAGAAGTCTTTATTGGCCAAGTGTGACTGGACACACAAGGATACATATAATGTATCCTTGGGTAACATATATCACAATGCACATATAAACAGCAAGTAATAGGTCACAGATGATCAGTCAGACTCTCGAAACTGAACTAATGCAGCAGAATGGGATACAACTGTATGTATCTGAACCTTAAACAAGGCATCTCCAATTGAATAATCCATCAACGGTAGGGAAGAAAAAACACCATTTTGTTGTTTGAAGATAGCACCCCCACCACTATCACCATTTCTTTCCCAGTTTACACTCATATTCATGCTTCACTTGGAAAGGAATCCAGTGTCTATTGGAGATGAATGGAAGCAATATACCAGGATAGTGCTAAATGGTCATCTAAAGGAGCAGTCTGTAGTTTTTACATAGATAATATATATCTGACCTTAAAGGGTGGTTTATGTTAGCCATACATACTATTTTTATCTGTATCTGTGATTATATACTGTAGATGAGAAAAGTAATACAGATTTGTATGTTTGAATAAGTATATGAAATGGGGCACCTGCTGCCATGTGGGTGGATTATGAAGATGAGTCCAAAAATGGAGTGCTTTATTAATGCCATAATAGTTGCAGTTATCTGCAAAGTCACTATTAAGCATTCAGAAAAAAGTGGCAGTTTTCTCCTAAGGTTCATCATCTGTGTGAATCTGTTCCTTGCATTTCTCCCTCCCATATGCAGCTTCGTCTGAATAGCATCAAGAAACTCTCTACCATTGCACTGGCCCTGGGCGTCGAGAGGACGCGCAGCGAACTCTTACCTTTTCTCACAGGTAAATGAAAATACACGGCAAGATAGGAAATAGAATGTGGAACTAGCCTAGAGACAGTTTGGGCATATTTCTGTTCCAGTCATTTATTTTTGAGGATTGCAGTGTGCCTGCTCCGTGAGCATATGAAGGTCCTGAAGAGTACTGCGATATCCTTTACGCCATGCTCATTGGGAGTGAAATTTCACTGGGGCTAAATCTTTGCTGATCTGCATTAACTCAAGGAGGTTTCAGTTGTCAAACGATCCTCTTTATGGACAGTTAATCTTCTCACTTCAGTTTTCATTTGTCACCAGAAATTTTAACAAGTAATATCTAAATAAGTTAATCATCTTTATTCATAAACTGAACAAAAAGGAAAGATTTGTAGAAATGCAGTGTCCTTGGACCTAAACCTGTATCTCACAGTAATCAAGTCTGAAATTGTATGCCAGACTTCCCCTAACATGAAGCATGGCAGACGTTTTGCCCAATAGCTCCATTCCTGACCAGTGATCATGCTGGCCTGGGGTTGATTGACGTTGTAGTTGAACAGATATGGAATCATATCCTGTAAGCAGTGTCACCAAGGTTACCCTTGGAAGTTGTATAGAGTATTCTATGTTCTAAACTATTCAAATTTTGCCCAGTATTGTTTCTTCCCAAGACAGTTTGTGAAATATTTAATGAAGTTCTGTTAAATTGGACATGGTTCTGCCATGGTTCATTGGTATTACTTCAAATCTCTCCTTAAATTTAAATCTGTGTTCTCATAGTCATTTAAACTCAGTGCTATTTATTATTTAAAAATAAATACCGTGTTTCCCTGAAAATAAGACCCTGTCTTATATTTTTTTGAACCCTGAAATAAACGCTTGGCCATATTGCCATGCGCTCAAGAGCCCAGTTGGGCTTATTATCAGGGGATGTCTTATTTTGGGGGAAATAGGATATCAATCCAGCTATTCAGAGACTCATTTTGGCTGCCTGTCAGTTCTCCCTGTACATATGGAAGGATAATAAAATAAAACGGAATTGGCACTTTGCATTTTTTGTTCTAAGAATATACAGACTTTGTCTTACTTTTTGTTGGTTTCTCATTTTTTAACTTCTTGCAGACACTATTTATGATGAGGATGAAGTGTTACTTGCTCTGGCAGAACAGCTGGGAACATTTACAGCTTTGGTCGGGGGGCCGGAATATGTCCACTGCTTGTTGGTAAGTTTCTGTGAAGGGCTCAGGAAGAGTGACTAACACAGAGGGAAAATGAAACCACTTCTGTTCCTTCCAAAAGATGAAATTGGAGTATGCATGTTGTTACATGCCCAGAGATGACCAAGCTGCTGATAAGTTAGCCTGGGTGGTTTAGGATCCTAGATCATCATCATCTTTTAACGACCCCATAATCCCTTGCGGGGTGGAGTCTGGGCAACTGAATGGAGCTAGCAGTTTAATGGCCGGATGCTTTTCCTGTTGCCAACGTGGAGCTTTGTTCAGCAGATATATTCTCAGTGTGCCCAGAGAGAGAAATAGCTGCCTCTGCCTAGGATCGAACTCACAGCCTCCTGATTGTGAGGCGAGAGCTCCATCTCTAGGTCACCGCACCACTCCTGGTTTAGGTCCTAGATGATTTGGTTAACTAGTAAAGAAAATGTTTATCCCCTACCAAATTAATAAAAGTGTTAAAATGATATATGGTGATCATTGTTTGATTCCTTATCATAGGTGGATTTAATGGTACATGGGATTTTTTTTTTCCAAATCTTTGAATTGCACCTAGATAGAACAGTATGACTGGAATGTCACTTATCCTATTTGAACGCACAAATCCCAATTTTCGATCATACTCCTTGCTCCCTGTGTAGACTTTCTTACCTTCTTCTCTTGTCAAAAAAGAAGAGGAATTACTTAAATTCTTATGGTGAACCCAAATGAACAAGGCAGTAATTAAATTATCGGAGAGCTCTTTTTGTTTTTCCTTCCTGGTGGTTCATGCAAGATGCATATGTAAAGCGCCATTTCCTCCCTCTTTCTCCAGCCCCCACTCGAAAGCCTTGCTACGGTTGAGGAGACGGTGGTGCGGGACAAGGCCGTGGAGTCCTTGAGGGCAACCTCCAATGAACATTCTCCAGCTGACCTCGAGGCTCACTTTGTGCCCCTGGTGAAGCGCCTGGCGGGGGGTGACTGGTTCACCTCTCGCACCTCTGCTTGTGGCCTCTTCAGCGTCTGTTATCCCCGAGTTTCCAGCTCAGTTAAAGCTGACCTCCGCCAGTAAGTCATGTGACTTGCAGACGAAATTGGGATCCCATTATAAAATTCTGAGTCATCAAAACAGGAGAGATTCTTCCTGTCCCAGTATGTTGCAGTTAATAAGTTTCTACTTTCCTTTTTTTTTTTTTTTTTTTTTTGGCAGATATTTCCGAAACTTATGTTCGGATGATACTCCAATGGTGAGGCGAGCCGCAGCCTCCAAACTGGGCGAATTTGCTAAGGTCTTGGAACTGGAATATGTCAAAAGCGAGATCATTCCCATGTTTTCGAACCTGGCGTCTGACGAGCAGGTCTGTATGGTCTCGCGTTAGCCTGGGGGTGATAAAGGGAGTAAGTTGAACCCAAGGGGTGGGCTGTCTACCCCTTGTGTTCTTGGTGAGGAAGATCTTCCATAAGAGCCACAGTGGCGCAGTGGTTAGAGTGCAGTATTGTAGACTACTTCTGCTGATTGCTGGCTGCCTGCAATTTGGCAGTTCGAATCTCACCAGGGTCAAGGTAGACTCAGCCTTCCATCCTTCCGAGGTGGGTGAAATGAGAGCCCAGATTGTTGGAGGCAATAGGCTGACTGTGTAAACCACTTAGAAAGAGGGCTGTAAAAGCACTGCGAAGCTTTTTACTAGGTTCAGGTATATAAGTCTAAATGGTATTGCTAGGGAAGGGAGGAAGGAGGGAGGGAAGGCAGACAGGCATGGTGACACACTTGTTATAATGCAGTATAGCAAGCTAACTCTGCTCATAGTCAGGAGTTCAATCCTGACCTGCTCAAGTTTGATTCAGCCTTCTGTCCTTCCAAGGTAGGTAAAATGAGGATCCAGATTGTTGGGGGCAATAGGCTGACTCTGTAAACCGCTTAGAGAGGGCTGTAAAGCACTGTAAAAATGGTATATAAGTCTAAGTGCTATTGCTATATTACACACAGGACTCTGTGCGCTTGTTGGCTGTGGAGGCCTGTGTTAATATTGCTCAGCTCCTGCTTCAGGAGGACTTGGAGTCCTTGGTGATGCCAACGTTACGACAAGCAGCCGAGGACAAGTCTTGGCGAGTCCGTTACATGGTGGCTGAGAAGTTCACGGAGGTTTGTACAAATAACTTGTGTATTTTGAAGATTGTATTTGCCTCATTTTTGAAAGTTAAATGACCATAAATGTTAAAAATGTAGCAGTGCTTTTGTTCTTCTGCCTACCATTGTCAGTTCTATGGACCAAGAGTTTTTGGGGTAGAATTATTTCTGGCAGGGAGGAATGTTTTGCTGTTTGGAGTGTTTGCATGGTCTGTTTTGGGACTTGATTTTTTTTTCCCCTCCTCCTATAGCTCCAGAAAGCTGTTGGGCCAGAAATCACAAAAACTGACTTGGTCCCGGCCTTCCAAAATCTCATGAAAGACTGTGAAGCCGAAGTGCGAGCAGCAGCCTCCAGCAAGGTCAAAGGTGATTTTTAATCAATATCGATACTGTCTTGATATTTACATACAATTTCCCTGTACAGGTAGCCCCCGAATTACAGCCTTTTGCTTAGCCACTGTTCAAAGTTACAGCAGCACTGGAAAAAATGGCTTGAAGCCGTTGCAGCATCCCCATAGTTACGTGATCAAAATTTGGGTGCTTGGCAACCAGCTTATATTTTACAAGAGTTGCAGCATCATGTGAGCACCTTTTGCAACCTTCCTAGTTTTTTTTTTTACCAGCAAAGTCAGTGGGGAAAGCCAGATTCACTTTACAACTTTACGATTCACTTATCCACAGCGATTCACTTAACCATGGCAAAAAAGCTCATACAATTGGGCGTGGCTCAGTTAACAACTGCCTTTGTTTAGCAGTGGAAATTCTAATCCCAGTTTGGCTTGTAAATCAAGGACTACCCATATAAAGGGCTTTCTGAAAGGGATGGACTTCTGGGCAAGAAAAGAAGAATTTGAATTATTAAATAAAACTAGTTGTAATTGTTGTAAACATAACAACAGCCGCTTGATGTGTAAACATAAGGAAATTGCCTGGATCCAGTTGTAGGAAGACTTAAGTTTTCAGATCAGAGTTCAGGAAGATTTTTTGTGTATAGTTTCGCAGATGAGTATAGTATCTCTTACGTTGGGCCGGAAAGGTTTAAGTACTTAGTTGATAATTAGGAAAAAAAAAAATTACCTGGGCGAAATCTGCACCGAAATTCTTATTTCTCCATCTTTCTTTCCCAAGAATTCTGTGAGAATTTGTCTCCCGATTGCCGTGAAAACATCATCATGACTCAGATTTTGCCCTGTATCAAGGTACGTACCAGGAACCCACCTTCTCTAGTAACCTTTGAGCAGTTCTTATAAGCATCAGCTCAGAGTTTTAGTTGGCTCAGTCAGAGGCATGCTTGCAGAAGGCTGAAGAAGGCATGGAAGAGTTGTTCTTAAAGAGGACAAGGACAAGGAAAGCCGTTGCTTGCGTCTGCCTCTAAGACAGTGTTTCTCAACCTTTGTAGCTTGAAGATGGGTGGTCTTCAACTCCCAGAATCCCCCAGCCAGCGCTGCTGGCTGGGGGATTCTGGGAGTTGAAGTCCACCCATCTTCAAGCTACAAAGGTTGAGAAACACTTCTCTAAGACGTTGATGTTCACAAGGTGACCAAATTGTAGAGGGAATCCGACTGACTTCCTCTGAGTGTGTGTTGTAGATGTGAGTGCCTGATTGTAGAAGTTTAGAATACATTGGCTTATGGAACTGTAGTTCAATATTCCAGCTGTTTATTACAATCAACGAATAAAATGGCAGCAGTGGTGTGTATAAAGGCAGTGAGACTGGAGGCATTGCATAAATAGTTTGTGGTGTCTTAAAATATGTCCTTTTATCATCTAGGAACTAGTATCAGATGCCAATCAGCACGTGAAATCAGCTTTGGCATCCGTGATTATGGGATTGTCTCCTATTCTGGGCAAGGACAACACAATTGAGCATCTTTTGCCCCTCTTCCTGGCTCAGCTCAAAGATGAGGTGAGTATTCCCCCCCTCCCCTTTTTGAGGTCACTTAAGAGTCCTTGTGGCTAACTCTTGCAGGTGAACATTAGTTTTATCTGCTCAGATGGCTTCACTGCACTGAGATTAGTGAGTAAGGATAATTAAAGAAAATCTATTGGTTAGTGCTGTGTTTCTCAACTTTGGCCACTTAAAGGTGTGCAGACTTCAACCCCCAGAACTCTGCGAGTTGAAATCCACAGATTTGAAAAGTTGCCACGGTTGAAAAACACTTGAGTTAGTAATAAGGCCAGTGGTGGCATTCAGCCAGTTCTATCTAGTTTGGGCGAACTGGTAGCGGCAGCTGTGGGAGGCCCCGCCCACCTGCCCAGACATCACATCCCGTTTTCGACGCTCTGAGCTGAAGGTCCTGCGAATGCGCAAAGGTGATGTGTGCGAGCATGCTCCCATTTGCAAACCAGTAACGAAGGTAAGTGAATACCACCACTGAGTAAGGCATGTATAATCACCACTAGTTAAACGATCTTAGATAATCTATAGAAGACACTTCCTAGTCCTAGGATGAATAGTTTTCTGAATAGTATCAACTGCGCTTGTTGTACAGGATTTTTTTTTTTTTTCAAAACCTCACAAGTAGTTACATTAGTATTGCCATCTTTTAGCTAATCAGAAAGTTGAAAATTTAACTTTGGTTCCTTTTTTCATCTTACCTGAGTTCTTACCTGAACCTCCCCTTAAACTAGCATGACAGGAAGCATTTTAGAAATGACAGTTGAGGCAGGAGCTCTTCTCCCATTCTCATCTGCTCTTTTTCTGCAGTGCCCTGAAGTCCGACTCAACATAATCTCCAACCTGGACTGTGTGAATGAAGTGATTGGCATCCGGCAGTTGTCTCAGTCTCTGCTGCCAGCAATTGTGGAGTTGGCAGAGGATGCCAAGTGGCGTGTGCGGTTAGCTATTATTGAGTACATGCCCCTGTTAGCTGGACAGCTGGTGAGTGTGGGTTTTGTTTTGTTCTGACCTTTTGAAAATAACTGTAAACATTTGAGCTTTTTAGTCAACAACCTGGACATTATTAAATCAGTTAGAACGTGAATAGCCACAGGTGCTTGTAGAGTTCCTGCTTTTCTGTGATTAATTCTGCTAGGGCTGTTTTGTCAAAACCTCCCCAAATTGGATGACTATCTGCTGAGTTGCCCTGCAATGTCTACTAATTGAACAAAGTCTGTTTCTCCAGATTTCTGTTTTTGTTCTGTTGGTTTGGTTTTTTTTTTTTTGTTGTTGTTGTTTAAACAATGAAAATTCTATAATCTTATTTGTAACCTCGCAATTCGTAAATCCTTGCTGATTCATTTGCTGTCACTTTAATGTTCCCTGTCTTCAGGGTGTGGAATTCTTCGATGAGAAACTCAACTCCCTTTGCATGGCCTGGCTAGTGGATCATGGTAAGACTCAGATCCTGATAACTGATGTTGGTTAGTTTCTCCTTTACCAGTCATCTCCTGTAACATTTGGTCACAACTGTGCACATCGCTTCTAAGTTGCCCAGTACATGTCAGGGAAGGTACAGTATCAAATCTGAAGACGGCTGTATTTTTACAAATAGTTTTTCACTTACGACCAGTCGTAGACACCCAAAAGGCACTTACAACCTGGTTCCAAAGTTTTGATGGTCGCCTGCACCCCCAAGTTGCAGGGGAAGGATACTGTAAAATCTCCATTCTCTCCCCAATCCAGGGGATGGATACTGTAAAATCTCCATTCCCTCCCCAATCCAGGGGAAGGTTACTGCAAAATCCCCATTTCCTCCCGATCAGCTGAGACTTGGGAGGTTGAGAATAGATGAGTAGATGTGTGTGGGGCCAGTCAGAGGTGGTATTTACTGGTTCTCCAAGCTACTCAAAATTTCCGCTACCGGTTCTCCAGAACTGGTCAGAACCTGCTGAAAACCACCTCTGGAATAGAAGCACACTTTCTTTCATCTCAGCTGCTGAAGATTTATTTGATTAATTGATTTTTATTTTGGAATAAAACAAATCTAATATTCCTTCCTTCCCCTATTTTCTCAACAACAACAACCCTGTGAAGTGTATTGGACTGAGAGAGGATGACTGGCCCAAAGTCATCCAGCTGGCTTTCATGCCTAAGGCAGGACTAAAACTCACAGTCTCCTGGTTTGCAAGCTGGTACCTTAAATCACCAGACCAAATTTTCATGCAACTCATCCCAATAACCTGTAGAAGAAAGAGGCTTTAGCTCAAGGGGAGAATATAAGTTAAAGTATTTACTTGGCTTTTGGCCCACATTTTTAAAATTCAGTGCTTTCCCCCAAATAGTAGTCTAGAGCACTGAAAGCATATTTCAGAATTAATGGAATCCATTGTGTCAGCAATTTTCTCCAGCTGAGAAAATGAATCACTGAAGGCTTTTAGCACTAAAGTAAAAGAGGTTGAGTCACATTTCGGTATTTAATGGGATAATCTTTTCTAGCAATTAAATTCAGATTTAATGCAAGTACATTAGGGGGAAAAAAAACATTACAACACTAGCTTTTCTTCATCTGGTTTTTTTTCCTGTTTCAAACAGATTATTCAGCATGCGGCATTCATATAATTTTCAGTTATTTTTATTATATTTTGTATCATTTTGAGCATGTTAATGATAACCGTGAATTTGTGCTTTTTGGTCTCATTCTCGCCTAATAAAATGTGCTACCAGCAATGAGTTCAAGCTCTGACTAGTAATTATATAACATGGTTAAAAGCTCATTTTCAACCTAGAAATTCACTGTCAGTTTCAGTTATTTCTGGGATAGGGTACAGAGTAGCTACAGCATTAAATGAGGATATTAATTTTCGGTGGAAGCCAACGGTAGCAAAGCTCTCACAATTATATTTCAGGTTCAGCTACCATCGGTTCCAGTTGGATAGGAAAGAGGTAATGCAGACTGTAAAAGAATACAGTTGGCTCAATTAGAAATGCTGCCTGTGGCATAAAATGGAACTGGTTTCCCATCCTGTGTTCCAAGAAAATGTATAGATAGGACTCAACCAAAGAATAGTAATTTGGCCAGTGTCAAATGTACAATAGAAGCACAGTCAGTCACTCTCTCTCTAATAAAGGAGAATATTTATAGCTCAGGGTTGAAATGAAGAGTCCCTGGTGCTCTCTGAGCTTGCTTGTTTTCTTGCAGATGTTTCATTACCTTAACCAGGGAGTAGAGTAGAGAGTAGAGTAGAGTGGAATAGAACAGAGTAGAATATGGAATGAAGAATAGAACAGGTCAGGACAGAACCTTGGAGGTCTTTTAATCCAGCCCCCTGGTCAAGCAGGAGAACTATACCATTTCAGACAAGTGACTGTCCAGTTTCTTCTTAAAAACCTCCACATGAAGCATTCACGATTTCTGAAGGCAAGCTGTTCCACTGGTTAATTGTCCTTGCTGTTAGAATTAAGTTTCTCCTTAATTCCAGGTTGCTTCTCTCTTTGGTTAGTTTCCAACCATTGTTTCTTGTCCTGCCTTCCAGGGCTTTGGAAAATAATTTGACCCCCCCCTCCCCCCCTTCTTTGTGGCAGTCCCTCAAATACTGGAATAATGCTATCATGTCACCCCTAGTCCTCCTTTTTTCTAGATTAGCCAGACCCAAATCCTGCAGCCGTTCTTCATACTCGGGTACCTCCGAGACCGTCTTCTGCCACCAACAGCCTCCCACCGACCAGTCCGTTCCCACAGAGAGGGTCTCCTCAGGGTGCCATCAGCCAAGTTATGTCGGCTGGCGACACCCAGGGGGAGGGCCTTCTCTGTGGGAGCCCCAGCCCTATGGAATGAACTGCCCCCGGAAATTCGTAAGATCTCCGACCTCCGGGCGTTTCGCTGCGCATTGAAGACCCTGTTGTTCCGCCAAGCCGGACTATCAACACAATAGTTTTAAATTGGGTATTTAAATTTATTGGGGTTTTAAATTTGAGCCACTTATTTAATTATTTTAAATTTTATACTGTTGTTTTGTCTGTGTTTTTAAATAGGCTGTACACCGCCCTGAGTCCTTCGGGAGAAGGGCGGTATAGAAATAAAATTATTATTATTATTATTATTATACTGTTTACTCTCCCGGCCATTGATAATCTTAGTTGCTCTTCTCTGAACTTTTTCCCCCTCTGACTACCACCAATGATGTTACCTAATTAGGGTAATGAAACATCTGCAAGAAAACAAGTAAGCCCAGAGAGCATCAAGGACCCCTCACACTCTCTAATGAAAAAGTTTTTCTGCAGTCCCCAAGTATCTGCATTTTAGAGACAGGATTGTTTTTTTAAACAAAATCTTCAAGTAATTTTTTTCTCATAATCTTTGACACTCTCCCATATCTCTGAATATCTCTTTGTGCTGTAGAGTTCACCTATTGAAACAGAAAATCATGTCATTGCTGCAGGTATATCTCAAATCAAGTCTTAGGTTTTTACTTGGCTCCCTTAGTCTTCTGTGTATTTCTATTCTAGAATACATGTCCTAGCTTTAATCTATCTTGTGTCTTATTACGTCCCTCATGCAGTTTATGCCATCCGAGAAGCAGCCACCAGCAACCTTAAGAAGCTTGTGGAGAAGTTTGGCAAGGACTGGGCCCATGCCACAATCATTCCCAAGGTGCTGGCCATGTCCAATGACCCCAACTACCTTCACCGCATGACTACGCTGTTCTGCATCAATGTGAGTTGGGGAAGGGAGTTGGGAGTGCAAAAAAAAAAAAAAAAAAAAGTGGGACCAATTGAGGGAATGTGGAAAGAGGTTGTGTGCACTGGTTGTGAAGAATCAGTGTATGAACTATGATAAGTTAAGAATTGTCATCAGTGGCCTGTAGCTAGTAACTGATTCTGACAACGAGGAGGCTGGTGTGCTGTGCCAGCAGCCTGTGCAGCTGGCACTCGAGAGGGACAATGGGGAGGCTGGCACCACATCGTGCCAGAGGCAGGGATTCAGCCAGGGCCTTCAGAAGCTCGAGAAGCTCCCATAAGTGACGAGGAAGAAGAGGAGGAGCCTCTTCTCGATGCACGGGCGTGCAGAGTTGCCAAAAGGCAGGAGTGGCTCCTCACGAGGAGGTCTCCTCGAGAGTAAGGCTTGGGGCTAATTGGCCACTCCCTTAGCCTATTTAAGGAAGGATGACGACTGAGGCAATTTGCAGGGAACAACTTTGTTCACTCTCCTTCGCGTCTTGATCTTAGTTCTCTGCAAATTGCTTCTGGGCTTTCTGCCAACCATAGTAAGATTACAATTATTTATTCTTTGGATTCTTGTAGGCTGTTAAGAAAGTTAATAAATAGCCTTTGTTTGAAAAAAAGACTGATTTAATTTAGTAAACTAAGGTTTGTACAGACTTTGTGTGTGCTGCGTTATTTGGGGTCCGTAGTTGGGACAGAACATTATTCTGGGGTTTTCTAATTGGAGAGAACAGTTGGCCTTGTTAGGGAACTGAATCAAAGAGCTGCACAACGAGGTCAGCATAAGCCTAGCTCCAAAACTGCAAACTTCCTAAATAATAAGAGCTCATCAGATCCAAGTTGCACAGGGCCCTTGATCTATCTTCATCGCTCTTCCTTTGCTAGGTGCTGTCAGAGGTCTGTGGGCAGGAAATCACCACCAAGCACATGCTTCCCACGGTATTGCGGATGGCCGGCGATGCAGTAGCAAATGTTCGCTTCAATGTAGCCAAGTCACTTCAAAAAATTGGACCAATCTTGGATAATAGGTATGGGGAACAATAACTGTTGTTGATGCCATCCGGGTTTGGGGCTTATCTTGATCATTGGGGTGGGAGGAAATGAAGAGAGAGAAGCCGTGGTGGCACAGTGGTTAGAATACAGCATGGCAAGCTAAACTCTGCCCACAGCCAGGGGTTCGATCCTGACCGGCTCAAGGTTGACTCAGCCTTCCATCCTTCCATGGTGGGTGAAATGAGGACCCAGATTGTTGGGGGCAATAGGCTGACTCTGTAAACTGTTTAGAGAGGGCTATAAAGTAGTGTGAAGCAGTATATAAGTGCTGTTGCTATAATGGAAATACTTGGATACAGGCTTTGTCTTCTGCCTACGTCTTCCCCCTCATTCCTTGCCTTTTTTTTTTTCCTCCAGTACCCTTCAGAATGAAGTGAAGCCAGTGCTAGAGAAACTCACCCAGGACCCTGATGTGGATGTCAAATACTTCGCCCAGGAGGCGCTGACTGGTGAGTGTGCTGTCCCTGGTGAACTCAAGCCTACTTCCTTCCCTTCCCTGACTTCCTTCCCTTCCCTTCCCTGACTCCCTTCCCTTCCCTGACTTCCTTCCCTTCCCTTCTCTGACTTCCTTCCCTTCCCTTCTCTGACTTCCTTCCCTTCCCTTCTCTGACTTCCTTCCCTTCCCTTCCCTTCCCTTCCCTTCCCTGACTCCCTTCCCTTCCCTTCTCTGACTTCCTTCCCTTCCCTTCCCTGACTTCCTTCCCTTCCCTTCCCTGACTCCCTTCCCTTCCCTTCTCTGACTTCCTTCCCTTCCCTTCCCTTCCCTGACTCCCTTCCCTTCCCTTCTCTGACTTCCTTCCCTTCCCTGACTCCCTTCCCTTCTCTGACTTCCTTCCCTTCCCTTCCCTTCCCTGACTCCTTTCCCTTCCCTTCTCTGACTTCCTTTCCTTCCCTGACTTCCTTCCCTTCCCTTCCCTTCCCTGACTCCCTTCCCTTCCCTTCTCTGACTTCCTTCCCTTCCCTTCCCTGACTTCCTTCCCTTCCCTTCCCTGACTCCCTTCCCTTCCCTTCTCTGACTTCCTTCCCTTCCCTTCCCTTCCCTGACTCCCTTCCCTTCCCTTCTCTGACTTCCTTTCCTTCCCTGACTTCCTTCCCTTCCCTTCCCTTCCCTGACTCCCTTCCCTTCCCTTCTCTGACTTCCTTTCCTTCCCTGACTTCCTTCCCTTCCCTTCCCTTCCCTGACTCCCTTCCCTTCCCTTCTCTGACTTCCTTTCCTTCCCTTCCCTTCCCTGACTCCCTTCCCTTCCCTTCTCTGACTTCCTTTCCTTCCCTGACTTCCTTCCCTTCCCTTCCCTTCCCTGACTCCCTTCCCTTCCCTTCTCTGACTTCCTTCCCTTCCCTTCCCTTCCCTGACTCCCTTCCCTTCCCTTCTCTGACTTCCTTTCCTTCCCTGACTTCCTTCCCTTCCCTTCCCTTCCCTGACTCCCTTCCCTTCCCTTCTCTGACTTCCTTCCCTTCCCTTCCCTTCCCTGACTCCCTTCCCTTCCCTTCTCTGACTTCCTTTCCTTCCCTGACTTCCTTCCCTTCCCTTCCCTTCCCTGACTCCCTTCCCTTCCCTTCTCTGACTTCCTTTCCTTCCCTGACTTCCTTCCCTTCCCTTCCCTTCCCTGACTCCCTTCCCTTCCCTTCTCTGACTTCCTTTCCTTCCCTGACTTCCTTCCCTTCCCTTCCCTTCCCTGACTCCCTTCCCTTCCCTTCTCTGACTTCCTTTCCTTCCCTGACTTCCTTCCCTTCCCTTCCCTTCCCTGACTCCCTTCCCTTCCCTTCCTGACTCCCTTCCCTTCCCTTCCCTTCCCTGACTCCCTTCCCTTCCCTTCTCTGACTTCCTTTCCTTCCCTGACTTCCTTCCCTTCCCTTCCCTTCCCTGACTCCCTTCCCTTCCCTTCTCTGACTTCCTTCCCTTCCCTTCCCTTCCCTGACTCCCTTCCCTTCCCTTCTCTGACTTCCTTTCCTTCCCTGACTTCCTTCCCTTCCCTTCCCTTCCCTGACTCCCTTCCCTTCCCTTCTCTGACTTCCTTTCCTTCCCTGACTTCCTTCCCTTCCCTTCCCTTCCCTGACTTCCTTCCCTTCCCTTCTCTGACTTCCTTCCCTTCCCTTCTCTGACTTCCTTCCCTTCCCTTCTCTGACTTCCTTCCCTTCCCTTCCCTTCCCTTCCCTTCCCTGACTCCCTTCCCTTCCCTTCTCTGACTTCCTTCCCTTCCCTTCCCTGACTTCCTTCCCTTCCCTTCCCTGACTCCCTTCCCTTCCCTTCTCTGACTTCCTTCCCTTCCCTTCCCTTCCCTGACTCCCTTCCCTTCCCTTCTCTGACTTCCTTCCCTTCCCTGACTCCCTTCCCTTCTCTGACTTCCTTCCCTTCCCTTCCCTTCCCTGACTCCTTTCCCTTCCCTTCTCTGACTTCCTTTCCTTCCCTGACTTCCTTCCCTTCCCTTCCCTTCCCTGACTCCCTTCCCTTCCCTTCTCTGACTTCCTTCCCTTCCCTTCCCTGACTTCCTTCCCTTCCCTTCCCTGACTCCCTTCCCTTCCCTTCTCTGACTTCCTTCCCTTCCCTTCCCTTCCCTGACTCCCTTCCCTTCCCTTCTCTGACTTCCTTCCCTTCCCTGACTCCCTTCCCTTCTCTGACTTCCTTCCCTTCCCTTCCCTTCCCTGACTCCTTTCCCTTCCCTTCTCTGACTTCCTTTCCTTCCCTGACTTCCTTCCCTTCCCTTCCCTTCCCTGACTCCTTTCCCTTCCCTTCTCTGACTTCCTTTCCTTCCCTGACTTCCTTCCCTTCCCTTCCCTTCCCTGACTCCCTTCCCTTCCCTTCTCTGACTTCCTTCCCTTCCCTTCCCTGACTTCCTTCCCTTCCCTTCCCTGACTCCCTTCCCTTCCCTTCTCTGACTTCCTTCCCTTCCCTTCCCTTCCCTGACTCCCTTCCCTTCCCTTCTCTGACTTCCTTTCCTTCCCTGACTTCCTTCCCTTCCCTTCCCTGACTTCCTTCCCTTCCCTTCCCTGACTCCCTTCCCTTCCCTTCTCTGACTTCCTTCCCTTCCCTTCCCTGACTTCCTTCCCTTCCCTTCCCTGACTCCCTTCCCTTCCCTTCTCTGACTTCCTTCCCTTCCCTTCCCTTCCCTGACTCCCTTCCCTTCCCTTCTCTGACTTCCTTTCCTTCCCTGACTTCCTTCCCTTCCCTTCCCTTCCCTGACTCCCTTCCCTTCCCTTCCCTTCCTGACTCCCTTCCCTTCCCTTCTTTTTCCTGACTAACTTTCCTTTCCGTTTCCAAGGTGACTTCAAGCTCACTTGGCCTTTAGCCTGATCTTTGAATGCACCTGGTCCTTTGTTTTCCCTGCTGTTAGTTGTTTCTAGCAGGCAGCTTCCAGGAGAAGTTTTTGATCAACTCTTTTGTAACCACTTTAGAGAGGGAAATCTATTGGGTGCTTGTGATCTTAGGCCTAAGCTGGAGCAATGTTAATTTTATCTGTAAGGATTACCGTATTTTTCGGACTATAAAACGCACTTTTTTGTCTCCCAAAAGGGGGCAAAAATGTCTGTGCGGCTTATAGACTGAATATTGCCGAAGCCCCGCCCACCCACCAGCCATTTTTTGGCCTCCTCACGCCCTGTTTCAGGCTTTTTTTGTGTGTATGTGGGGGGGAGCTTTTTCAGCCCGTTTTTTTCAGGAAAAAAGGCCAAAAAGCCTCACAAACGACCCCAAAAAAGCCCCCCCAAAAATGGACCAAAAAACCCCCCAAATGGGAGAAAAAAGCATCGAAAATGGGGCCGAAAAAAAGCCCCAGTAACAGGCCCCAAAAAGGGAGGCCAAAAACTTTGTTTTGTTTTGTTTTCCTCTTCTAAATTTAGGTGCATCTTAGTCCAAAAACTATGGTACTTCCCAAAGTTACCTCAAAGTCAGCATCAGGTTTCCCTTTGCAGCCAACCAAATATTTGTGGAAAGTGCAGAAGCAGAAGCTGAGGCCTGAGCAAGAGTTTAATAGATGTGAATATTCTCAAAAGTTCAATTCCCTCATATTTCAGGGTTGGCTTCTTCGGATTCTTGGAGCAGCATGCTTCCTGAAGACCAGGAGGGGTGGGTGGGGGGGGAGACACCGTGTACACAGTTACTCAGGATCCAGGAATTGAGGGCAAGTTATATGTTTGAGATGATGTGGAAGTTGTATGTAGCAGAAGGCCCCACTTGCACCCTGCAGGGACCAACCAGTGAGCACCTAAACAGCTGGAGTCTGTACAGTGGGAGACTCTGGGCTTGGAACTCCCCTTTTCAAATTCATTCTAGCATTTGTAAGTAACAGCAGAGTGGTGCAGTGGCCTAGAGGTGGAGCTCTCGCCTCTCAATCAGGAGGCTGTGAGTTCGATCCTAGATAGACGCAGATATTTCTCTCTGGGCACACTGAGAATATATCTGCTGAACAAACCTCCGCATTGGCAACAGTAAGGGCCATTAAAACACTCTGCTAGCTCCATTCAGTTGCCCAGACTCCACCCCACAAGGGGTTATGGGGTTGTTAAATGACGATGATGATGATTTGTGAGTAACAGTGTACAATGGGCACCGCACAACTGAATTTATCACTGTTAATGAAATTGTTTATTAGCTTTCATAAACTATGAACATTTAATATACTCTTTTCCTCTCTCTCCCATACAGTGTTGGCGTTAGTTTGAATCCGGGACCTAGCTCTGCTGTCTCTCCAACTTGGATGCTGCTGGGCCAACCATTTTTTCTCCCTTTTCCCTGCATGTGTATGACCAGCCCACCCATCTCCTATTGGATGTACATGATGGAATTAGGCCATGGCTGACTATTGTCCTCTCGGGAGCCCCATCTCCCTCTTCTCCTCCTCCTCTTAGCTCTGTGTTTTCAGAACCTTCTTGGGCAGCTGTGATATTTTCTCCCCTTCTCATAAATAGTCAGGTTCAACTTACAGTTTTGTTCCCACCATCCGGGGGCCGGAGATGACATCCTCTTCCCTCCCTCTCCTCCCCCTAGTTCTGTGAAACTTGCAAGAGAGACAGAGCAGGGGAAGGAAGGCAGAATCTATTCATTGAGGCCTCCTGTCACTTCTTGGCCACAGTTTGCATGGGAATGCCACCGCCATGCAGCGTGTAACTGCATGACGCCCCCCCAGTTGAGCTTTCTCCCAATCCACGCTCGGCCTGGTCGGTCCCTTACCTTTTTCATCCCGATGATTAAAGCCGCCACCTTTTTCCCTCCTACTTGGCGTTGGAAATATCAGTCAAACGGAAACGTTTTCCTTCACTCAAAATCAAACCCAGCAGTGTCGTTGCCTCAGTTTTTATTCCAGAGAAGGTAGAAGGGTAGTTGTTAAATCCTTGATTTAAATCTCTCGGTTTATCAGGCTTCGTAATACGGTGTTTCCCAGTTCCTCTGCATGCTTCTCTCCTGTGCCCTTTCTGTTCACGATACGTTTCCTTTCCCTGGCCTTTGCTGGAAGGAGGTAGCTATTTGGTGCATGGGGATGTGTCTGTGTGTATGTGTGTGAGTGTGAGTGAGAGACAGACAGAAAGAGAGAAAGCTGTGAAGCCGTTGACATGGGCTGAAGAGTTGAAAACCCAAGTCGCTTTGGCTCATCACAGTGGGATGCTACCTCCAGGCTAAATTTAGCCCCATATTCCCACGGAACTTCCAAACGGGAACCGTTCCCAAATTCTGGTGGTGCAAAACGAAAAGATGCTCTTTGACGAAAGAGACATCCATTGGTGGGAGAAGAGGGGACATTTGGGTGGTTTTCTCCAGCAGTTCTTGGATGATCCCATGGGCTCTTGATCGGTGGAAGTTCTGATTTCTTTTACTGTAGAAGTTCCTCCTCCCTTCCAGCTTTGCCTTAGTGATGTCCCAAGCTTTCCTTCTTCGGTACCTTTTGAGTTCCTTGCTGGTTGTCTCTCTAACATTGGCACTGGACATGCAAAAGAAGTCTGTATTCTAACCACTCATCCTCTAACACACAGACACAGACACACGGTCTCTCTCGCTCCCATTAGCGAAACGTCATTTTAAAAACGTCAGAATTTTTGTGCGTGTGTATGTACACTTGTTTTATTTTTATTTTTTTTTCTCCTCTCTCCGATTAATAAAATGCTCAATCGTTACTTAACAAGGCTGGGTAAGACTGAAGCTGGGTCAGTGAATCTCTTTAAATGAGGGCGTGGCGGAAAATCAGTAGCCATCCAGACGTTCCTGGTCGCTCGAGTCTTTCATCAGTTCTAGCCGAGAGAGCCGGGAGCAAAATAATGGAGTGTATACAGGTAGTCATCGACTTACAACTGTAATCGGGCCTCCCAGAGCGGTGGTCACGAAGTGAATCCATTGTTTGCTATAGGGTGGTTTTTCTGTGGATTCATAACTTTGGGAATTGGTCATAAAGTATCTTTTGGAGATCCATTGTCGTTTCAAACGGACGCTGAGCAAAAACTGAGAACTACCTGTAATTCAGCCATGTTTCGAGGACTATTACTCCCCCTATTTATCTTAGAAAGTGATAGTTGACTGAGACCAAGGAATTGCGTCACATTGTGCAAGGTTTCCTTCCATTAAATTATGGCCTACAAGGTTTCCCACTGGAAAATAAGCCCTAGCATGATTTTTCAGGATGCTCATATAAGTCCTACCCCAAAAATTACCCCCAGTTAAGATCGTCAGCAGATGGAGGTGTTTAGTACTGTATTTCCCCCCAAAATAAGACCTAACCGGAAAATAAGCCATAATGCGTCTTTTGGAGCAAAAATTAATATAAAACCCGGTCTTATTTTGGGGAAAACATGGTATTATTCGGGTTACAGTTGTTCTGTGTGTAAGAAAGACAGTGGATTGCTCTTCTCTCTTAAACAGATCACTTGAGTGCTTATACAGCATTGGATTTTCTCGTTCGGGGTTTTTTGTTTTTGCCTGCATAAGCACAACACTTTTTGCTTTGTTATGTTCCCTCAAAAGATACCTTGTGTAGTTTTTTTCCAGCTCCTGTTTGGTACTGTTCCTCAATCTTTGGCTCCTATTTCAAATGTTAAAATTTCCAAAAAAAAATGTATTATTCCGGAGAATTTTTAATACTGCATTTGGTCCAGCTTTGACCTCTCATCAAGGCTAATTTCCATGTTGCATTTCCTTGGAGCAAGGTTCCTTGACCTTGGCCATTTTCAGACGTACCAGTAGAAGAAGATATTTGTAGTTTAGGATTGAACAGTAAGGGCCCTTGATATTCCCCGAGTTTGGTTGTTTTGCTTGTAGACATTTCACTACCGTACTAGACAGCATCATCAGTGCCACCACATCTGCAAGAAAGCAACCAAGCTCAGCACCGTGGACCCTGCAGACTTTCAGATGTGTGGACCTCAATTCTGAAGTCCACATATATGAAAGTGACTGAAAAACCCTGCCTTGGAGAGTTTGGGAGCTGGATCAGGTCCTTCAGCTCGTGGAAAGATTTCAGTCACATCTTTTATGCCTCCAGTGCCTACATTCATTTATTTATTCTGCCCGCTTTTTCTATTCCAGTCATGCTTTGGCAAGGCAAACAAAACACACCAAAAAAAAAAAAAACCCACCTGCATTGTTTCGTTCGTTCCATCGTTGGCCATAATGAAAGGATCTACCTTTTCTGTAGTCGGGTTTATCAGATTCTGTTGTTACAATTAAACAGCGTGCTAACAGCTAGGCTGGTGAGAAGGGAAAGAAAGCAGGATTGACTCATGAAGAAAATGGCATAAAACCGTGATGGCGAACCTATGGCACGTGTGCCCAAAGTGGCACAGGAAGCCATGTCGCCCAGCATGTGCGGCCTTGCCTGTTTGCCTTCCGGGTTTCTGGCACGCATGCGCACGTGAGAATCGGCTGTCCTTTGCACACGCAGCAGCGCCAAAAACCGATGTGCACATGCGTGCCGTCCAGCTGATTGTCAGGTGTGCATGCACGCCAGAAACCGGAAGTTCGCCTTTTCTGGAGCGTGATTTCATTTGCCCGCGCGGTAGTGTTGAAAACCAACTGGCCAGCTGATTGTCAGGGACGCATGCACACTAAAACTCGGAAGTTTGGCTTTTCCAGAGCGTGGTCCTGCGTGCACGATGTTTTTGAGCGAAGGTTTGCCATCACTGGCATAGAATTTCTTTTTAATGGGTGGGGCTTCCCAGTGAAAGTTAGCGTGCCATCCTTAACATGCTCTTGAATGCAACCAGTCCTGGTGCTTTATGAAACGGATCTTCCAGCATTTTGCCCGGAACTGATTTGTACTTGTGGTTTGCTCAGAATCTTATTTGTGTTCCTTTGATGACGAACGTGGAGAACAAAGTGAAATCCAATTTTTTTTTACTACCGGTTCCACGGGCGTGGCAGGGGCAGGATACTGCAAAATCCCCATTCCCTCCCCACTCCTGGGAGAAGGATATTGCAAAATCTCCATTCCCACCCAACTCTGGGGTCAGCCAGAGGTGATATTTGCCGGTTCTCCAAACTACTCAAAATCTCTGCTACCGGTTCTCCAGAACTTGCTGGATTTCACCCCTGGAACAAAGGTTTAAGGATCAACAGCCAGAAACCTGAGGATGTTTTTAATTCAAGAAACGACATATTAAACGGGTCCCCACCACCCATTCCACGTTTTTTTTGTTTAGTTTTGTTTTTCTAGATGGGAAGGCAGTAGGAGATTTGTGATGTCTTTATCCCACTTGCTTTATTTATAAATATACAAACAGCATAAGTCAAAGCAAGCAGACATTTTCCCAAGAGAAATACCCCACATCCACTCTTAGCCATTTATAGCCAGTTTTACTCATTTCCTCTGGTTAGGGTGAAAGAGCTGGAAATCGGGTAAGATGCAGTAAGATCGGGTAAGAAGGAGTCCCGTCTTGCTCCACGCGCCCCAAAACAATAAGACCTCCCTGAAAATAAGGCCAAGTGTTTGTTTCGGGGTTCAAAAAAAAAATATAAGACGGTCTTATTTTGGGGGAAATACAGAAGATATCTGGCTATCACTATCACCACCCGTATCTGGAGATGGGAAATTAATCTACAAGCTGTCCATCATATAAATAAGATTTTAGATGCCTTTCTTTTAATGAAGGAAACAAGTTTTTCCCTTTTTTTTTTTGCTTTTCTGGCAGCTTCCTACCTACGCTCGGAAAGCTTCACTGCCATGCTAGTCATCTTTGATCGTCTTGCTTCTCTTAATTCAGCCGCGAATGATGATTCTACTAAAATGACCGTCCTTTGTTCATCCTGTGCAATTGGCAGCCGCTGGGCTAATCAAAAGGATTTTTTTTTTTCCATTGCAGAGAACATTGTGCCTCTCTAGAACGGGCTCTGACAATGAATTTACATCAGAGGATAGTTGTTCCTCATTCTTTTCTCCGGGGGAGGCACTGTGGTATGGAGATGATGAGAGGAAAATTATCCCTGCCCATCATAGAACGCCTGGTGCCTCGTGGCTGCCTGCAGGGGCTTATGGCAGTTGTAGTAACGGCAGGCATTTGGTAATGGGTGCCACTGGTCTTCCAGCTCAGAGGTGTCCCAACATTGGCAACTTTAAGCCTTGTGGACTTCCAAGTCCCAGAAAGGAATTCTGGGAGTTGAAATCCACAAGTCTTAAAAGTTGCCAACGTTGGACATACCCTATTCCAGATGATGGCTGAGATACACGTAAAATGAGCCTCAACTCTACCTTCAAGTGGCATGTTGCGGTGAAAAGTATAAAAATGTCAAGATGACACCTTCTCCCCCCCCAAAAAAGTGACTTGATTTTACATCTAGGCTATGCTGAACTCGGTAACTAAGCACATCTGCATTTGATACGTCAAGCTGTAAGCTAACCAAACAGGTTGAATTCAGACAACATAACTAAGCCATATTGCGATTAGAACTAAGCTTTACATGCTGGGCCACTTCAGCTGTTAAAAGTGGTGGGTAAAACACAAGCTTTTCAAAAGCAATGTGCATTCTTTTTCTTAAAATGCACGGGGTCCGTCCCCAAGCACAGTAGGATGTAAGACGTGGTAGGAGTTTGATGATGGCAGGAGAGGGGTGACTCTCTCTAAATTCGCTCCCTGTCTCTTAAATTTTGTTATCTTAAACAGCAGATATCTCTTCTATGCTTCCCCTTGCACCACAATCAATCTTGGGTCCAAAGAACAGGCAAGTTTTTTAAGCCCGAGTCCTCACCTGATGCAAAATACACAATGCAAGCCACATTTTGCCGAAACGCTCCACAGAGACGAGACCATCATTTGAGACATCCTGTCCCATTAACCAAGTTTGGTTGCTAGTTAGTTGGAATTCTTGCACAATCCAACTTTTGGTTTTGAGTTACGCGCGCTGGTAAAAGTTCCATTTTGTTCCCCCAGTCAGGAAACTTGATCTGAAGTAAGAGAGATTATGTCTCCCTTAAAATCAGCCCCAAAAATTGAACGGAAAGAGCGAGGTCTGCAGCTATCCAGAAAACAAAATATTCTTCAAGTCTGGAAAGATGGCTCTCCATCTTTCTAGAGTCATAAATGGCCTTAGAAACCTCTTTGCAGCTGAAAATCCAGGCGGCCCAAAATTGCTCCGTTTGGTTCAAAAAATTGAGATTCTTCTCTTTTCATTGGGTGGGTCACATTTACCTTCCCAATCTTGTTTCTCTACCCTCAAGAACAGGCCACCTTAACCTTGGTAATGGGATGAGTGTTTTTTCTCTCCAAGAGGCAAATTAGAAACGCCCTCCCCCCCATCTTTCACTCCATGCTCTGCACAAAGTAAAAAGGGTTAGTATAATTGACTTTGGGGGTGTAAGTCTTTAGATGGTCACTTAGAAAAAACCCACTTTTGCTTTTCAGTGAGCTAATTAGCAGTGGCTATTATTCACCCCGGGGCATTATGAAGAATGGGATAATGGTAGTCAGGGTACAGTATGCTGCTTCTTGGTGATCTTTACAAATGGAAAACATTTCAAGAACAGTGAGAGCTTTTGCAAGTAATATGACCAAGACACAAAAGAGTTTTTAAGGATGAAAGCAACGCAAGGATCCTCTTAATTTATCTTAAAAGTAGAGGTGACCATGTCAGGAATGTAACCTTATCTCAGGGGTTGGCAACCTTAAACACTCAAAGAGCCACAAAGGTTCTAACCGGAAGCCCCCCATTCAATTCTGTAGCCGACCGGAAGTCCGGTTTCCCCGCCACAGAGTCTCCTCGTAGCGCGGCATCCTTTTCCCTCTACCTGTCCTAACCGAACGCCCTATCAATTGTGGAGCTGACCGGCGACAGGGAGCCACAGCAGAGGGATGAAAGAGCCACATGTGGCTCCAGAGCGACGAGTTGCTGACTCCTTCCCTTTCTGAATGTTAACTTAGAAAGTGAACAAGTTTTCTTTGATAGCAGACAAAAACTGTGTTTCTGATTAAATAATGTCATGGACACAAACCTTCATCTCAGACAGAGAACTTTCTTCAAAATAACTCACAGCATATATCTTGTTTTTTTTTCAGCATGCTTTGAAAAAATGAAAAATTATCATGTGCTACATAAGAGGAAAAAGTGGTGCCACGGGGGAGGATCCCCACAAAAGGAATGCTTTATCTTACTTAGATTTTTTTAAAAAATGGGACCATTTAAATTGTTTAAAATGATTCCTTGTGCTCTGACTACAGTTCCAAAGCTCTGGCATGACACTAAATTAGTGGGGGGTTTTTAAAAAAAAAAACAAAAAAACTCAGCAACCTTAAGATGTGTGGACTTCAACTCCCAGAATTCCCCCCACTGGCTGGGGACTTCGGGAAGTTGAAGTCCATCTTCCTGAGGAGTTCTGGAAATTGAAGTCCATATATCTTAACAGTGGCTGAGATTGAGAGGCACTATTATGTATAGGAATCTCGGGGTTATTAGCTAGACTGGGAAGTAAAAAGACAACAACAATTCTCCAGTAAAAGCACCAGCCAACCATTTCCATCTGATGCCCAGAAAATGGCCTTAATGGATGTATGCCACCAAGAGCCAGGCTCAACTTGACAAAAAAATTGTATTTTTGTAAGAAAAATGAAAAGGGAGTAAGGAGGAATGCATGGAATAGGACAGTGTTTCTCAACATTAGTAATGTGAAGATGAGTAGACTTCAACACCCAGAATTCCCTAGCCAGCCATGAATTCTGGGAGTTGAAGTCCACTCATCTTCACATTGCCAAGGTTAAGAAATACTGGAATAGGACGTAATCTAGAAAAGGTAACCAGGGGTCCAGCTATACTGACCGCTATGACAGAAATACACCAAGCGGTTGGATTTTTTTTTTCCCTGCAGATTTTGCTTTACAGTAATTTACATTTTTGAGACGGGGAGGTAGGGAACTGCTCAGCAGAGTGGTGCGGTGGCTTAGAGGTGAAGCTCTCACTTCGCAATCAGGAGGCTGCGAGTTCGATCCTAGGTAGAGGCAGATATTTCTCTCTCTGGGCACACTTGAGAATATATCTGCTGAACAAAACTCCACATTGGCAACAGGAAGGGCATCTGGCCAATAAAAAACACTCTGCTAGCTCCATTCAGTTGCCCAGACTCCACCCCGCAAGGGATTATGGGGTCTTTAAATGATGAGGAGGAGGAGGAGGTAGGGAACTGCTCTAATTCCTCTCCTGACCCACCCCCACCCCGTTTTCCCAGGGAGTCTGTGACCCAAAAACATTTGGAGAGGAGAGCATCCAAACATCTATAAGCAGGATTGCTTCTCCACGAGCTGCTGCGAGTTGAAAAAAAAATGGAGCGGTTGAGCCGATAAACAGCACACCGGATGCAGAACTGTACTAGTTTAAGTAAGGCGGCAATCTTTTCCACTGAAGTGTACCCCCCCTCCCCCACCCCACTGAGCTCAATGGGGACTGAAGTTTGAGTAGACGCAGGTAAGATTCACTAGTAAGGAAATGGAGGGAGCCAGCATGGATAAAAGTGGAGAGATCCACAGCCGGACCGGTTATGCACATTCAGCAATTCTATGCTTCCATTACACCAAGGTAATACGCTAATTAACTCATCATTTTCACTTCCATCCTAGTTTTTAGTCCTTGTCTCTCTGTCCCTCCCACTCCTAATAGTTTGAGAATGCCCTCTTTTGCCAGGGAAACCCTGAGAGGCCAGCTTTCCTGGTTGACGTCTCTCAGAGGTTGGCGCCCAGAGGCGCTTCCTCGAAAGCGGTCTTGAAGACCTGCAGCAAGGATCTCCTGACGGCATCCTGGAATTCCTGCCCTACGAAGACGTAAAGCAAGGGGTTGATGCAACTGTTGAACATGGCCAGGCATTTGGAGAGGGGAATGGCCACCAGCCGCATGCTCTCGGGCACGCGATCCATCGAGATCCTGGCCAGAGCCAAAGCATGATAAGGGAGCCAACAGAGGAAAAAACAGAAGACTACCCTGGTGACTACCAAGAAGGGTTTGCTGGATTTGTTCAGCTTCTTCTTGGTCATGGTCACCACCAGGATTGTGTAGGAAATGGAGATCACCAGCAAGGGGAGGAGGAATTGATAGAGGAAAATGCAAATGGTGAGGACTTCGGCTTGTTGCCAGTCCTGAAAGATATCCAGGTTGTTGCAAGAGCTCCGGTTGTTGTTATCCACGGAGACCTGGGTGAAGAAGTAGGAGCTGGGGACGAAGAACGCCAAGGACAGCAGCCAAAGGAATCCGCAAGCCGCCCAGGTGAGTCGAGGCGTGCGGTAGTTCTGGCACCAGACGGGAGCCACCACCAAGACGCAGCGATCCACGCTGATGGAGCTCAGGAGCAACACGCCGCTGCATACGCTCAGCCCGAAGAGGCAATTGGCCACTTTGCAAGCCACGGAGCCAAAAGGCCAATGCAGGTCAAGCGCCAAGTTGAGTACCGTGACAAGGATGAGGGAGGTGGACGCTAGGTCGGCTAAGGCCAGATTGAAGAACCAGACGGTGTTGGAGGTCCATCGCAGCTTCAACCCGGTGACCCACAGGACGACCCCATTCCCAGTCACACCAGCCAGGAAGATAAAGCTGAATATCACCCCTGTGATAACCTTTATGCTGTCCCGCACGGAGTTTTCCTCCACGAGCACTTGGGGCGAGGAGCCATTGGCACTCAGGTTTGTTGACATCTCCCTGTTGAAGAGAGAAGAACAAGGATGAAGATCTGTGATTCTTGGTTATCCACACCAGGCAATGCGATTTGTTTGCCAGGGATCACATTTTTTACCAAAAAGCAAATTATCCCCAAGGTCGCAAAGTTATTGAGGCAATGTCCCACCCTTGCACTACTACCGTATTTTTCGGAGTATAAGACGCTCCGGACTATAAGACGCACCTACCTTTTTTGGTGAGGAAAACAAGAAAAAGAAATCTGCCTCTGCCTCCCAGCAATTATGCCTCATTGCAGCAAACAGCAAACAGCCTGCTTTACTTTCACTTTCGTTTTCAGCATAGCTTGATTAGCACAAGAAAAAAAAAATCTGCTCCCAGCAATTTACCTCCTTGCAGCAAGCAGCAGAGGCCCACACAAAACAGATGAGAGCAAAACAGCTGAGTGTCGGGAGGCCGATCCAATCAACTTGTGCTGATTAGGCTGTGCTGAAGCTGAAACAAGTTGTTTCTTTTTGCTGCTTGCTGCAAGGAGCTAAACTGCTGGGAGGCAGAGGCCAAAGGATGGGGGCCAGTGGGTGGGTGGGGCTACATACGGTGTATAAGATGCACCTAAATTTTCACCCCCTTTTAGGGGGAAAAAAGGTGCATCTTATATTCTGAAAAATACGGTAACTATTAAAATTGTACTGCATCAGAAAAATGTGACTAAGCATCACTGGATGTTTTTAAGAAGACATTGGGCAGCCACTTGTCTGAAATGGTAGAGGGTCTCCTGCTTGAGCAGGAGGCTAGGCTAGAAGATCTCCAAGGTCCCTTTCAACTCCATTCCATTCTATTTATCCCAGTGTATGGACATCACAGTGACCATTACATGGGGTCAGAGTTGGCTTGCAGACGGATGCCCTAATTAAATCATGAGCCTTGAGCCAAGCTTCAAAAGAGATCCAGGTATTTATTAGGAGCTTCATGTTGGCATGTTCCCAAGTGAAGCCAACTCTGACTCCATGTAATTTATGCCCCAATTATGACCCTGTTACCCCCCCCTCCCAGGGTGTGTCATCAATCACATTCACCAATGGAGCAATTTCACGGGCTGTAGAGATCCCTCCCTTCCGGCTGCTGTGAGTAACCCTGGGAGACAGCCTTGAGAGAGATAAGTCTGGAATGTGCATCTGTCTTTGGCTGCCGTGCTGTTTCGTCGGTTTCCCATCCCCCTTGCCTATGGCAACTCGAGAGCAGGCCAGGGATGCTTTACGAGTTGACAGGCATCTTATCTTGAAGAACATGAAATCTAGCATTTGATCCAGGAAATTGTAGGGTTCAAGTCTAGTTGATAAAGCTCCCAATAGCCCCAGCATGGCCAATGCATTGTATTCATAACCTGCCTTTTCTTTGGGAACTCTTGCTTTTATCTCAACTGAGCTGAGAAAGGGTGATTTGTCAATGTCACTGCATCAGCTCTGTGGTTTAACGAAGGCTTGGTTCTAGATCAATGCCAGCCAACCTTGAGAAAACATTGATATGTGGTGTAAGAGACAACCAGGATGAGCTCGAAGGAGGGGGTCAAATGTGTCATCAGTCACGAGTCACTTACAAAAAGATCTAAGTCCAGTCCACCTTGAATTCCTTCTACTCTTACCTCCCACTAATTTCCCTTGACTGTTAGTAGTTCAGATTCTCTTAGAGAGCTTAATCTTGCAGTAAACCTTTACACCCATTTGAACTGCCTGGATCTTCTGATTTCCTCGACACTGGACACGTGGACTTCCAACTCCCAGAACTCTGTGCGGTGGTTGAGGAATTTTGGGAGTTGAAATCCACACATCGTAAAGTTGCCAAGGCTGAGAAACAGTGATCTAGAACATCACTTAACAAAGCACTGTGCTCCAAAGTTGCAACCCAATCTCCATCTGGAAGACTATAAATTGCTTACCTTTGGACTGTATCTTCAGTGGGCAAGCTGTGATATAATTGGAGGGCCAGGTATAGCGTAAGCATGGGTGGCTTCCTTGAACCACCCACGCTATGGAACTGGTTGTGGTATAAAATCAGATATGGTCTCTTACTTGGCTAAGATCTACGCTGCAATCAACTGGAGCAAAGCTACATCAAAGGGAAAGAAGTATCCTGGTTGGACTCAGCTCCAGGTAACAAGATGGACCATATTTGACCTTGCCTTTCTCCAAGATAGTTCATCAACTTCCCAGTTGAGCTGATACAAGTAGTGCTTGACTTACAACCGTTTAGGGACCATTCTAAGTTACCACAGCACTGAACAATGTGACTATGACTATTGGTTTTCACAGTTACGACCTTTGCAGCATCCCCATGATCATGTGATCAAAATTCTGATGCTTGGCCACTGGTTCATATTTATGACCATTGTTGTATCCGAAGGTCACATGATCCCCTTTTCCCAAAGGTGCTTTTTCAAGGGGCAACTGGACTTTTTCAAGACGCACTCACAACTTCTGAATAATCGTTTCCACTGAATAATTGTTCTAACTATCAGGAAATTTCTCCTTAGTTTTAGGTTGGTTCTCTCCTTGATTAGTTTCCATTCGTTGCTTCTTGTCCTGCCTTCAGGTAGCTTTGGAGAACAGCTTGACTCCCTTTTCTTTGTGGAAATCCTTGAGATCTTGGAACCCTGCTGTCATATCACCCCTAGTCCTTTTCATTAAATTAGACATACCCAATTCCTGCAACCGTTCTTCATAGGTTTTGTAGCCTCCAGTCCCCTAATCATCTTTGTTGCTCTTCGCTGCACTCTTTCTAGAGTCTCAACATCTTTTTTACATTGTGATGACCAAAACTGGTTGCAATATTCCAAATGTGTTCCAAAGGTGCTTTTTCAAGAGGCAACTGGACTTTCTGGTTTTTCTTTGAAGACGTTTCACTTCTCATCCAAGAAGCTTCTTCAGCTCCTCTTCAAAGTCAGATCACGGTTAAGCAAAGCAGGGAGCGGGTCTCTCCCACAGATACAGAGCATTCTGATCTTGAATCACTTCATTCGATATATAGGGCAGGGGCAGAGGTGGGATTCAGCTGGTTAGGATTAGTTTGGGTGAACCAGATGTTAATTTTAATCTGGTTCACTGAACCGATTGTTCCAAGGACTGGCTCCCCCCGCCCACCCTGCCCCTCCCAGGAGTCTCCACGCGGCCCGTTTTGGATGCCAGGTAAGTGCAGGGCACGTGTGGAGGCTCTGGGAGGGCGAAAAACGGGCCTATCGGAAGTCCAAAATGGGCCCATTTCTGGCCTCCGGAGCCCAGAGGAGGCCATTTTCGCCCTCCTGGAAGCTCAAGGAAAGCCCCTGGAGCCTGGGGAGGGTGAAAACGCCATGCCCACCCAGCAACCAGGTAGTGAACTGGTTGCTGTAATATTTCAATCCCACCCCTGGGCAGGGGGAAATGAGAGAGAAAGTTAGAAATTAGCAAAGAAAACCAGACGTCTGCCAGCATCTTCAGCCTGCAGCTCAAGATGGGATGATGAAATGGAAAATGCTGTGTTCCTGAATTTTCCCTCTCCTAGGGGTGCTCTTAGCTAAGCTGAAACCCACCCGTCGGCCCAATCGCCTGTATTGTCCCCTCTTCCGTAATGGAAATTTTCAAGGGCAGTCTCTGTTGCTCTGGTTACGATATTACCTTCCGACATTGTTAGAAATATTGCAGAGGGAGGCAAGAACATTGGCGAATGAGCTTCTATTCAAAGCTAGAAAGTTGCCATGGGGTTGCATAGGGGCTCGGTTGCCAAGTGATGCTAAGAGAGTTGCCAAGTGGCACAAGCTGAGGGCTCAGGATGTGACCTCTGGAAGCTGAACAGGGGCAGGTGTGGGTGTTTTAAGAGAGCGTCAGAAAGGGATATAGAGGCAGCTCCAGCCAACCACACATCGTCATCCTGAACCCCATCAATGTTTTGATGAGCTTCCATTCCTTGCAACGCAGAGGGGGAATTTTCCATTGGATTGCATTCAGAGTTACGCAGCCTTGAGGTCAAAGAAATTTTGTGCTGGTGGCGGTTAGAATGCAGCATTGCAGGCTAACTCTGCCCACAGCCAGCAGTTCGATGCTGACCAGCTCGAGATTCACTCAGCCTTCCATACTTAACAAGATCAGTAAAATGAGGACCCAGATTGTTGGGTTGATTCTGTAAACCGCTTAGAGAGGGCTGTAAAGCACTGTGGAATAGTATAAAAGTCTAAGTGCTATTGCTATTGTTAAGTGAGAGAGTTGTTAAGCGAAGTTTGGGCCCTTTTTACGACCTTTCTTGCCACAGTTGTTAAATGAATCACTGCCGTTGTTAAACTAAAAACATGGTTGTTAAGTAATGCTGGCTTCCCCAGTGACTGTGCTTGTCAGAAGGTCGGAATGCAGTATTGCAGGCTAACTCTGCCCACAGCCAGGAGTTCGATCCTAACAGGCTCAAAGTTGACTCAACCTTCCACCCTCACAAGATCAATAAAATGAGGAGCCAGATTGTTGGGGGCAATAGGCTCACATTTGTAAACCACTCAGAGAGTGCCGTAAAGTACTGTGGAGGGTTATATAAGTGTGAGTGCTATTAGTGCTATTAATATGGTTGCATATTCATGGGTTAGAACTGAATAAACCAATGAAAACCGGATGGGGATTTACTCAAAGGTGTAAAAGGTTGTCAAAAGGCAACTGGATATTCTTAGGAGGTTTTTTTTTTCCCCCTTGAAAATGTTTCGTCTCTCATCCAAGAAGCTTCTTCAGTTTTCTTCTTGGATGAGAAGTGAAACGTTTTCGGGGGGGGGGACCCAAGAAAGTCCAGTTTATTTATTTATTTATTGGTTCGATTTATATGCCGCCCTTCTCCGGAGACTCAGGGCGGCTTACAATGCATTAAGCAATAGCCTTCATACTTTTGTATATACCTGCTTAGTAGGGCTTTCGCCCCCCCCCCCAAGCAGTGTTCTTTTTTTTATACAAAGTCAGCTTATTGCCCCCACAATCCAGGTCCTCATTTTACCTACCTCGAAAGGATGGAAGGCTTAGTCAACCTTGAGCCTGGTGAGATTTGAACTTGCAGTAATTGCAGGCAGCTGGTGCTACTTAATAGCACTTTAGTCTGCTGCCCCACCAAGGCTTTTTAAAGTTGTCTTTTGAAAAAGCACCTTTGGGACAACCACAACCTGGATGGTTGAGAATAACCGATTGGAGATTTAGTTTTCCTTTTTGCAACTTGGCCAGTGAGGCAGGAAAAAACAAAACAAAACATTGAGCAGGGAAAGTGTGAAATATGAGCGGATTTGCTCAAAGGGAATTTGTAGGGAGGGAGCGTTCCCGTGCAAATTTTCTCAGACCAATTTGATGGGAGGGTGGATAACTTTTCAGCTCTCCCGGGCTTGGCTTGATCTCAAAATCCTTCCGCAAGAGGATCAGATCTCCGGCCAGTGATCTGCTTCATTGGAAAACCTCGGACAGATCACGCATTCCTCAACAGCCAGCCAGTTTCCCTAGCTAGGCTTTGGTTTTGTGGCTGCCAATAAGAGCGCTCAGGCCTTAGAAGTGTGATTACTCTTTTGGCAACAGAGAGGAAGCTGGTTGGTGGACGACTGAACTTAGTTTCAGTCCAGCACTGGGCATGTCGGAGCCGAGAACATAAAACCAGCAGGAGGGTCATCACTTCTAGCACCACTTGTTGCTTGCTGGCAAGAACGCATAATAATGTGAACCTGTTATGCAACCCTGCTGCTTCAAATGGGGTTGTTTAGTTACAGCCAGTTTGGATTTATTGGGGATGGTTGGAAGGAGAGATGAATCTCTCCCTCCCCCTCTCTCTTTCTCCCCTCTCTCTCCCTTGCTCTCTCTCTTTCTCTCTTTCCTTCCCTTCCTCCCCTTTCTTTCTCCCTCTCCCTCCCTCTTTCTCCCCCTCCCTCCCTCTTTCTCTCCCCTCCCTCCCTCTCCCTTGCTTTCTCTTCCCTTCCCTTCCTCCCTCTTCTTCCTTTTCTCCCTTGCTCTTTCCTTCCATTCTTCCCTCCCTCTTACTCTCACTCCCTTTCTCCCTCCCTCCCCCTTCCTCCCTCCCTCCTTGTCTCTTCTCTCCCTCCCTCTCTCCCTTGCTTTCTCTTCCCTTCCCTTGCTCCCTCCCTATTTCTTCTTCCCTCCCTCTCCCTTGCTTTCCTTCCATTCCTCCCTCCCTCTCCCTCCCCTCCCTCCCTCCCTCTCTTTTTCTCTCCCCCTCTCATTCTCTCTCTCTCCCTCCCTCGTTCTTTCTCTTCCCTTCCCTTCCTCCCTTCCTTTCTCTCCCTTGCTCTTTCCTTCCCTTCCTCCCCCTCCCTTTCTCCCTCTTTCTCTCTCCCCCCCCCCCTCTCCCGCCCTCCCTCCCTCCCTCTCTCTCTCTCTGCATTGTGGGGGACAAGTTTCAGGTGTTGTTCAACAAGGAGAAGTGCCTTACCTGGAACGAGATTTAAAAAATGTACCAACGGCTATATTTGCCAGGATTTTTTAAAAAATTTGCTCCACTTCCTAAAACTGAACCTCCCATTTTTTTTTAAAAAAAATATTGTTGTTGTTGTTGTTGTTGTTGTTATTTTATTATTATTATTATTATTTTCTCACAGGCTCTGCAAAACCCACAAACCACACACCTCCTTAACCACACACCACTTTAATCACCCTTTTGGCAAAAGGGAGGAAGTTGGGCGATGAACTTGTTAGTTTTGTTCCAGCGCTGAGCGATTCCAAGCCAGAGAACATCAACTCAGCAGGATGTCAAACAAAAGAGCCCATCATCTCTAGTCCTAAGAGACCTGTGGATTTTTCAAGAGGTGGGAGAGCCCTTCGCGGTTCTGACTTTCCGCTTCTGCCTTTCATCCTCTGTCTTTTCACAAAGGCCTGGTGGCACAGCAGACTAATAGCCTGTTATTAACATTCAGCTGCCTGCAATTACTGTAAGTTCGAATCTCCCCAGGCTCAAGGTTGACTCAGCCTTCCATCCTTTCTAAGCTAGGTAAATTGAGGACCCAGATTGTGGGGGCAATAAGCTGACTTTGTATAAAATATACAAAAGTATGAAGGCTATTGCTTAACACATTGTAAGCCACCCTGAGTCTCCGGAGAAGGGCGGCATATAAATCAATTTTTTTTTAAAAAGGCACAGAAACCAGCCCAATGGCAAAGAAAGGTCAGCTCCATCCGAATTTTCCAAAGCTCATTTCTTCTTTTCCTTTGCCGTCGGCTTCCCTATTAAGCCTCGTTGTTGTCATTCTTCTGGGTTTGATTTCGAATGCTGCCTGAACCCAACCATGTTTATCTCGATGAAAACCAAAGTTCCCTAGAATAGAATAGAGCTGGAAGGGATCTTGGAGGTCTTCTAGTCCAGCCCTCCACCCAGCTCAAGCAGGAGAACCTATATTATTTCAGATAAGCGGGCTGTCCAGTTTCTTCTTAAAAACCTCCAGCGATGAAGCACCCACAACTTCTGGAGGCAAAGCTGTTCCACTGGTTAATTGTCCTCAGTGTTAGAAAGTTTCTCCTTAATTCCAGGTTGCTCCTCTCTTTAGTTAGTTTCCACCCATTGTTTCTTCTCTTGCCTTCTGGTGCTTGGGAGAATAATTTGCCCCCCTCCTCTTTTTCTTTTTTTTTTTTTATTTATATGCCGCCCTTCTCCGGAGACTCAGGGCAGCTTACAATGCGTTAAGCAATAGCCTTCATACTTTTGTATATTTATACAAAGTCAGCTTATTGCCCTCACAAACTGGGTCCTCATTTCATCTACCTTAGAAAGGATGGAAGGCTGAGTCAACCTTGAGCCTGGTGAGATTCGAACCTGCAGTAATTGCAGGCAGCTGTGTTAATAACAGGGTGCTTTAAACCACTGTACTACCAAGGTTATTTGTGGCAGCCCCTCAAATACTGGAATACTCCTATCATGTCCCCCTTAAATCTTTCTTTTCTTTAGACCAGCCAAAGCCAAACCCTGCAGCCATCCTTCACATGGTTTAGTCTCCAAACCTTGGATCATCTTAGTTGCTCTAGTTAAGTAAAGCATATCTTCTTAATCTGAAAGATGAACGAAGATTTGCAATTGGAGGAAGAAAAAAAAATCAAATTTCTCACTCGGGACCTTTATATCGCAGTACTTTTATACCAGGCATTTTATATAGTAGCACTTTTTCATTTTGGGTGTTTGGAAGAGGCAGAGAAGATCGAAGCCTTTGTCTCCGAGCACAGAATTATTAGGATGCTCCAACGCCAGCATCCGACAGGACCAGACTCTAATTCCCACAAGACTCTCTTGCTCGCAGCTTGCTAAAAAAAAAAAAAAAAAAAACACTCGACCGGATGCATTCACACGACCCGTGTCGGCTAGACACGGGTTTGGCGGCGTTCCCGCGCCTTGCGCGAACCCAGCTTCTTCGATCGCTCGCTGCAAACCCGCACCGCGATTTTCATTCGGGGAACTCGAGGTCGGGGGGATCGTGAGGAAACAGCCGGGCAGGCACCCATCCTTCTGTTGTTCGCCTGCCCAGCGCAGGGAGGGGAAGGCAAGGGCAGCTGCGCCCCCGCGGCGGCTCAGCTTTCGGGGCGAATTAAGTCTCGCCGGCCCGCCTGCCTGTCTCCGCTCTCAGCCCGGCTGGTTAATAATTAGGCACCGGGATGGAACGAGGCGCGCTGGCGGCGCTTTCGGGGGAGGCCCCGAGGCGGCGGGGAGCGGCGGCGCACGTGCTGCGGAGCTGCCGAGGCCCATTAGCCCCGCGCTAATCGATGCGCGCCCAGCTGCTTCGGCACCCACGCCCGGAAAGGCCAAGCGGGCGGGCCGGTAACGCTGCGGGGTTCGTTGGATTGGAGCAGCGCTGGCTCCGGAGCAGGAAAGAAGGGAGGGAGGGTTGTGGCCGCCTCTACCACCCACTCTATAATGTATTATTCGCAATTGGAATATAATATGGAGATTCTCAAGTCATCCATCCAGATCCCGATTGTCAGAAAGTTGATTTTTTTTTTCTTTTAAAAAAATTTAATTATTATTTTAAAACATAAACATAAAACACATCTTTTGAAAACAAAGCTCTTGATCCGGTCACAAATTCATACAAATCACTAAGAAATTTTAATTTTCAATTAACACTTAACTTCAACTTAATATTTTACTCAGTTATTTCCCTCAAATCTATTATTTAACTATGCCGTTATCCCCCAAAACCCGTTAACTTAAATCTTAAATCTTAAATTCCAATTATCATTCCCTTTTTTCTCTTTCATTTGCTTGGATGGATATATTTTTGAAGTATGAATCGTACAATTATTATAAACATTCATAAAAGTATTGAATTCCAACATAATGCAAGTCAGAGCTGGAGAAGCTTCTTGGATGAGAGAAGCTTGAAACGTCTTCGAAGAAAGAAAAACCAGAAAGTCCAAAAATCTTGGGGGAAAAAAGCACCTTTGAGACTCTGCTGTGGATGTGTAAGAAAATAACAACAACAACAGCCTAGGGCTCTCTTATCCAGTTTTGGTCGCCACAATGTAAATAAGATGTTGAGGCTCGAGGGGGTGGGGGGAAAAGTGCAGCGAAGAGCATAAAACCTATGAAGAACGGTTGCAGGAATTGGGAACGTCTAGTTTAATGAGAAAAAAGGACTGGTGTGTGTGCGTGGGGGTTCCAATATCTAAGGGTTGCCACAAGAAGAGGGACTCAATTTATTCTCCAAGGCACCTGAAGGCAGGGTGAGAAGCAATGGGTCGAAACTAATCAAGGAGAGAAGCAACCTAGAATTAAGGAGAAATTTCCTGACAGTCAGAACAATTAATCAGTGGAACAACTTGCCTCCAGAACTTGTGAATGCTCCAACACTGGAAACTTTTAAGAAGATGTTGGATAACCATTTGTCTGAAATGCTATAGGGTGTTCTGTTTGAGCAGGGGGTTGGACTAGAAGACCTCCAAGGTCCCTTCCAATTCTGTTACCATCCCCCCCCCCCCCCGCAACCTATCCCGATGCCAGTTCTCACACTTCCCCATTCACAAAAACTCAAAAAGCTGGTTGGGCGATTGGCTTCACTTGTGGATCAGCTGAATCTATGGAAGTTAGTCCCACAAACTTCGGGGTTTAGCAAGTTGAAAACACCTGTACTAGGGATTCGAACCGCCCAACTGCCAATGGACAAGCTCAGCGTCTTAGCCACGGAGCCACCCAGTAGTTGGAATTCCTCAAAAAGGGAGAGCTGAAGGCAGCCACCCAACATGTCTGGGCTCCCCGAGATCCACTTGAGCTCTTTTGCACTGCTCTGCTCATCACGGCCCCTCCTAGCTAAGGGCAAACGCCGAAGGTGCCAATTCTATAAGCCCCTTCTGTCTTTTATTCCCGCCCCCCCTCCCCAAGAGGCTGTTGTGACTGTGCACTGAGTGCAGAAGGCCTTCACATGACTCTTTTTAATGGAGGAAATATGGTAATTTCAGCCCCCCAAATTTAGGTTTCCCATATTCACTATAAGAGTTGTTTCCCCTCCCCCATCCATGGATCGAGCATGCGTGCACACAGCAGGTCTGGCCATTGATGGAAGATTTATTTATTTATTTATTAAACTTATATGCCGCCCATTTGGCCACAGGAATCTTACAGTCATTCAGTTAAAATTGCAGAGCAAAACATTAAAACAACAGAGATCTCAAATTAAGATTCAGTTAAAATGAACCAAGTTGGATAAGAACTGTATAGGGAACCAGAAAATCCACGAAGAATCTACTTAATACTTTGCATCTTCCACTTTTTCTCTCTCGCAAGAAAGTCGGGTGGAAGAGAAAAATTGGAATTGCTGTCGAACGTTGTGGTTTCTGAATCCCAGTGTGACGTCCAGAGGAAAAGACAATGCGCCAAGATGTTTCTGAGCATTAGAAGAAACATCCCTGCTGGCTCTAATTTTATTTGCTTTTTAAAAGATGATCGTAATTTAAAAAAATGAATGGCGAACTAGTGTGCTCCGAACAGCCTGAGAGATAAACCATTTTTCTAGTTATTCTCCCAAGGCCCCCTTAGATTTCCTGGACATTCTTAGAAAATAAAAATGGGAATAAAAGTTCAGAACTGGTTTTTTGTTTTGTTTTTTGGCTTCTTAATAAATGGGTGTTTTGTGATTGGCCAACATCCACTCTGGCCATCATTCGCAAGCATGCCCCAAATATGCACTGAAGATTCCCGCTGTCCCCTCTGACTCCTCAAAATTAGAGAACCCTCATTTGATCAGACCAGACACTGTCTGCCAATCTAGGAAACAACCAAAATGCAAGTTACGATAGACTGGAGTTAAACTTAGAATATCCTTCGTGGGCTGTGTTCACACAACAAGTCAAACCCTGGTTAGCAAAGCCCAATGTCTGGGTTCACACAACCTGCCAGGATCAAACAAACGGTTACATATTTTAATGAGATGTCTGGTTCATTTCACAACCAAAGACAAAAGGCTGGGTTTCAAAGCAGGGGCTTCGTTCAAGATTCACATGTTGTGTGAATCCATCCACCGAGTTCTTTTTCTCCCTTTTCCTGGTTCAATTCTCTACCGTCTGTCTCTGATCGGTGGGTGCCTTCCTGCTTCTTATAGCTAATTCATTGTTCTAACTGTCAGGAAAAAAATTCCTGATAGTTAGAACCATTAATCCTTGGAACAACTTCCCTCCAGAAGTTGTGAATGCTCCAACACAGGAAGTTTTTAAGAAGAGGTTGGATAACCATTTGTCTGAAGTGGTGTAGGGTTTCCTGCCTAAGCAGGGGGTTGGACTAGAAGATCTCCAAGGTCCCTTCCAACTCTGTTATTCTATTCTATAATTGACAAAAGTGAGCAGTGTCTTCCAGGGTGCATTGAAACACACCCAACCGAGGGGCCAGGTGTGCAATTCCACGAACAGGTGGATTGAATCCAGAATTGGGTAGATAAACTGAAAGTTACACCCCTTATTTTCGGGGTAGGTAAAAACCATCATTAGAGAGAGCCATTCTTTTAAAAAGTTTTGCATCTATAATAGTAATAACACTTCAAGAAAGCTTTTTTGCTTAATGCTTGTCTACACGACATCTCAAAATAATCACATTCATCGTCTGTAATACTTAAGCAGAATGGAACATAACTTGGGAGGTGGGAGAGAGTCATCTTAGAAAGCCCTTTCTTATTTTTCCCACTTTATTCTTATTATTTCTCCCAGGATAGAGGGGTGGGGAGACGTAAACAAGGCAGTCCTGGCGGGATTCCACTCACCTTACTTCGCTGGCATTTGCTGCCTCTCCCGGATGAAGAGAAGGAGAGGTTTCCAGCTGTCCCCCTTCCCAGCCATCGGCGGCGACAGGAGAAGAGAAGGGGGGTTTTTCCCACGGCTGCTCAGGCAGGGGAAATGCTGCTCGGTCCAGACCCAGGCAGGGAGTACCTGGGCTTCAGTAGAGAGGAGGAGGAGGAAGAGGAGGTGGTGTTGATGGTGCTGTCCATCAAGCTGAAACTCGGGGATGCTGTGTGAAAGAACAGATGAATGAAAGCAGATTAGCTGTTCCTTGAGAGATGGCTTGTTTGCATGTGTGGGTGTCGGTCTCGCAGTCCCTGTGAGTGTGTGCTGTGTGTGTGTATATATATGTGTGTGTGTACGTTTGCACTGGGCTGATTGTAGCTTATTTGCGTGTGGGTGGATGTGTCTCTCTGTGATCTTGTTGCACTGGGCTGATTCAATACTATATGTAGCAGTGGACTAATTGTAGTTTGTTTGCATATCTGTCTAAAATCTATTTATATCTACTCATCTATCCATATCTATCTGTCTGTCTGTCTGTCTGTATCTATCCATCTATCCATCTTTCTATCTATATCTATCTATCTATCTATCTATCTATTATCTATCTATCTATATCTATCTATCTATATCTATCTATCTATCTATCTATCTATCTATCTATCTATCTATCTCTATCCATCTTTCTATCTATATCTATCTATCTATCTATCTATCCATCTATCTATCTATCTATTATCTATCTATCTATCTTATCTATCTATCTATCTATCTATCTAATCTATCTACCATGTTTCCCCGAAAATAAGACCTTGTCTTATATTTTTTTGAACCCTGAAATAAGCGCTTGGCCTTATTGCCATGCGCTCAAAAGCCCGATTGGGCTTATTATCAGGGGATGTCTTATTTTGGGGAAAACAGGGTACCTACCTACCTGCCTACCTATCTATTCACTAAGTCTGCATTACTATTAATCTTCTCATTGTTCCTATCACCCATCTCCTCCCACTTATGACTGTATGACTGTAACCTTGTTGCTGGTATCCTTTATATTGACTGTTTCCTTATGACTATCATTAAGTCCAGAATGCGGCTGCGCGGGTAATTACGGGAGCTGCCTGGCGCTCCCACATAACGGCGCTCCTGCGTGAGCTGCACTGGCTCCCAGTGGTCTTCCGGGTGCGCTTCAAGGTGTTGGTTACCACCTTTAAAGCGCTCCATGGCATAGGACCTAGATATCTTTGAGACCACCTGCTGCTACGGATGACCTCCCACCGATCTGTGCGCTCCCACAGAGAGGGCCTCCTCAGGGTGCCATCAGCCAAACAATGTAGGCTGGTGACCCCCAGGGGGAGAGCCTTCTCTGTGGGGGCACCTACCTTCTGGAACCAGCTGCCCCCAGAGATAAGGAGAATCCAAGACCTCGGTGCCTTCCGCCGTGCCCTTAAAACTTTCTTTTTCCAGCAAGCTGGGCTGGCATAACATAACTTTTTTTAAAAACATTTTTAATTGGTTTGTCATTTTAAATTGGGGCCAAATTAATATATATCCTTTTAATTGTTTTTAATGTTTGTATTGTATGTTTTTAGCTGGCTGTACACCGCCCTGAGTCCCTCGGGAGAAGGTGCGGTATATAAATTTGAAATAAAATAAAAATAATAAATAAATAAAATAAGCGTTGTACCTTACGATTCTTGACAAATGTATCTTTTCTTTTTATGTACACTGAGAGCATATGCACCAACAACAAATTCCTTGTGTGTCCAATCACACTTGGCCAATAAAAAATTCTATTCTGTCCTGTCCTGTCCTGCCCTGTCCTATTCTACCTACCTACCTACCTACCTATCTAGCTCAGCTACCTACCTACCTACTTTACCTACCTATCTATCTATCACTTGTGGCTTGTTTGCATGTGTATGTGTGTGTGTGTCTCTCTTTCTCTGCATATATGTATAATTTTAAAAAAGAGACAGGAACCAAGGTTGCAGCGGGCTTAAGAAAGCTGTTCGGGCTGTCCAATCAAAGGGAGGGATTGCTCCCTTCTTCCGTTCATCCAAGGGGTGGGTGTGAGTGCAACTCGACCTCTGTCTCCCACTCCCAATTTGCCAGCTCTAAGGATAGACTCGAGATGGAGAGCAGGTCAAGTGTCCTACAAGGAGCAGCAGATTCTGGCACCCACCTGGTTTTGAAGCCGTTTTTGTGGCTTTTGCGTTACAGCAAGCTGACATGCTCCCTGGGGCATTCTCAGGGGTGGGCTTCGAAAATTTTAGCAAGGGGTTCTCTGCCCGGTTGCTGGGTGGGCGTGACCATGGTGGGTGTGGCCTAGTCGGCCTCCTGCACCACGCCGGGGTGGAGAGCGTTTTTGCTCTCCCCAGGCTCCGGAGGCTTTCCTTGAGCCTCCGGGAGGGCGAAAACAACCTCCCCAGGCTCTGGAGGCCTTCTGGAGGTTGGAAACGGGCCTATTTTCAGCCTTCCTAAATTTCCGGGAGGAAATTCAGGAAGGCTGAAAATGGGCCCGTTTCCAACCTCCAGAAGGCCTCCAAAGCCTGGGGAGGTTGTTTTCGCCCTCCCGGAGGCTCAAGGAAAGCCTCCGGAGTCTGGGGAGAGCCCTCCCTAAGGGGAAATGGGCCCTCCCCGAGCCTCCATGCATGTCCTGTACTTACCTGTATCCAAAACAGGCCACATGGGGACTCCTGGGAGGGGCGTTGTAGGGTGGGCAGGGCCAGTCAGGAGTGGGATTTGGGGGTTCTCCAAACGGCACAGAATCTTAGCTAGAGGTTCTCCTGAACCCCTGCAAACCTCCAGTAGCCCACCCCTGGGCATTCTGGAGCCAAAAGTTAGGAAAGGAAAGCAAACTGAAAGGAGCCTGAGTGGCGTAGGAGGCTAATGCCTCCTACTAAGGCAGCATTTAACATCCAGCTGCCTGCAATTACTGCGAGTTCAATTCTCACCAGGCTCAAGGTCGACTCAGCCTTCCATCCTTTCTAAGGTGGGTAAAATGAGGACCCGGTTTGTGGGGGCAATAAGCTGACTTTGTATAAAAATATACAAAAGTGTGAAGGCTATTGCTTAACGCCTTGTAAGCCGCCCTGAGTCTCCGGAGAAGGGCGGCATATAAAAATAAATAAATAAATAAATAAAAAATAAAACTGCAAATGTCAATTGCTCTCGCTCAGCTTCCAGACCTCAACATTGGCAAGTTTAAAATTATGATATTTATAAACTGACTTCTGGAAAGGGGCCTCAGTGTGGCCAGAGATAAGAAACCACATTTTTTAAAAAAAAGAAAAGAAAAGAAAAGAAAAATGCAATCGACTAGCACAAGATAGAAAAAATGCTGAACTTTATTATGAGATGGTTCGAAGCCCTGCAGATGGGGAGGAAAATATACTTTTATGACTCCTTCATATGTCTGATTATGTGTCCCTTAAAGGGATATATTTTAATAAAGTATTGTATTAGAGCGTGCAAGCTTTTGAGTTTCACAGGACTCTTCCTCAGAAGATGCCTGTTGAGCTCTCCGTAAAAGCCACTGTGTGGGTTTACACCTTGGGCTAAGCATTCATATAATGGTTCAGTGTCAGCTTCTTGCGATTCTGAAACCCAGTTTTTCTGAAGGTTAAATACCAATGTACAATTTGATGTGCTGTGTGAATCCCACCATGCTTGCTTTCTTTAAGAAACTGTCCTTCAGCAGAACAAGCTTTCACATGTACTATAAACCCATCTCCACTTTTTGTAGAAGTGGGGGGGGGAGATAAATGGAATAACAGAGTTGGCAGGGACTTTGAAGGTCTTTTAATTGAACCCCCTGCTCAAGGAGGAGACCCTATACCTGTGATGGTGAACCTATGGCACGCGTGCCACAGGTGGCAGGCGGAGCCATATCTGTGGACACGCGAGCGTTTCCCTAGCTCAGCTCCAGCACGCATGCGTGTGCCAACCGGCTGATTATCAGCTGGCCCCACCCATGCCTCCCCTCCCAGGAGTCTCCACACCGCCCATTTTGGATGCCAGGTAAGTACAGGGCTTGTGCGGAGGCTCTGATAGGATGTTTTTGGCCTCCGGAGGGCCTCCAGGGGGTGGGGGAGGCTGTTTTTTGCCCTCCCCAGGCTCCAAGAAAGTCTCTGGAGCCCGGGGAGGGCGAAAAACGGGCTTACCGGGCCCACTGGAAGTTGGGAAACGGGCCATTTCTGGCCTCCGGAGGGCCTCTGGGGATGGGGGGAGGCCATTTTTGCCCTCCCCAGGCTCTAAGAAATCCTCTGGAACCTGGGGAGGGCGAAAAACAGGCCTTCCGGACCCACTAGAAGTCGGGAAATAGTATAAGGTCTATACTATTTCAGACAAATGGTTGTCCAATGTCTTCTTGAAAATCTCTTAGTGATGGAACATCCTCAACTTCTGGAGGCAAGTTGTGCCACTGTTTAATTGTACTTACTGTCAGGAAATTTCTCCTTAGTTCTAGGTTGGTTCCGTCCTTGGTGAGTTTTTCTTTGTTTTTCCCTCCATTGTTTTTCTCGTCCTGCTTTCTGGTGTTTTGGAGAATAGGTAGACCCCCCTCTTCTTTGTGGCAGCCCCTCAAATACTGAAATACTCCTGGTCCTTCTTTTCACTAACTAGACGTAACAACTAGATTTTCTAAGCTTTCATCACAGACAAAAGTTTGTCTGGTGTGACTTGTCTTGCCATAGTATTGGGGTTTAATTCTAGTGTTGGAAAGGAAAAAAACACATTTCGTTGTAAAATTTCTTTTGTCTACGATATAATAATTATGACTCGCCAGCTGACGAGTGGTGAAATGGGTAATGACACTCCCAAAACAGCTTCCGGTAATTTATCCTTATTCTTTTGGTTCCTATATTTAGCTTCCTTGTGGTGTTAACGATTTCCAGCCGGAACATTTGTCTGCATGGGACTATCAAGAATATCCTACCCCTTACATCTTGCAGGAAGTTTACTACATTTATCCTCCAAAAAAAAAAGGCTGCTATTTCCTTAGCAAACAAAAGTTGTTTTCATTACAGGTTTCCTCACGAGACAAATGCATCAGAATCAGTGGTGGAATTCAATTTTTTTTTACTACAGGTTCTGTGGGCGTGGCTTGGTGGGCGTGGCTTGGTGGGCATGGCAGGGGAAGGATACTGCAAAGTCCCCATTCCCTCCCCACTTGTGGGGGAAGGATATTGCAAAATCTCCATTCCCACCCCACTCTGGGGCCAGCCGGTGGTGGTATTTGCCGGTACTCCAAACTACTCAAAATTTCCACTACCGGTTCTCCAGAACCTGTCAGAACCTGCTGGATTTCACCCCTGCATCGGATGCAATGTTTCCTCATTCTCATTCTCATTCTCTGTCTGCCCAAATGCTTGATTAAAGAAAAAAAGAAACACGTATTATTACATCCCCTAATACATAAATAGAAATTCAGCATTCACAAGTTTAGGGCCGAATGCAAGAATGCCCGCAGGTGGGTTAAAAAAAGAAAAAGTTACGTTGGCAGCTGCAGCTAAATAATCAAAGCCCCCCCCCTTTTTTTTTTAATGACACCTCAAAAAGCTACAACTTCAATTTGGTGAGTTGTGGCTGACATTTTGACTTTTATGACGCCCCGCAGGTCTTCCCGGCTGGGTTCGTATCAGGATGATGCAGTAATGCTATTCAGCAGGTTCTGACAGGTTCTGGAAAACTGGTAGCGGAAATTTTGAGTAGTTCGGAGAACCGGCAAATGCCACCTCTGGCTGGCCCCAGAGTGGGGTGGGAATGGAAAGTTTGCAGTATCCTTCCCCTGGAGTGGGGAGGGAACAGAGATTTTGCAGTATCCTTCCCCTGGAGTGGGAAGGGAATGGGGATTTTGCAGTATCCTTCCCCTTGGAGTGGGGTAGGAATGGAGATTTTGCAACATCCTTCCCCCAGGAGTGGGGAGGGAATGGAGATTTTGCAGTATCCTTCCCCCAGGAGTGGGGAGGGAATGGGGATTTTGCAGTATCCTTCCCCCAGGAGTGGGGAGGGAATGGGGATTTTGCTGTATCCTTCCCCTTGGAGTGGGGTAGGAATGGAGATTTTGCAATATCCTTCCCCCCAGGAGTGGGGAAGGAATGGGGATTTTGCAGTATCCTTCCCTTGGAGTAGGGTGGGAATGGGGATTTTGCAGTATTCTTCTGCCACACCTGCTAAGCCACGCCCACAAAGCCACGCCCAGAGAAATGAAAATGAATTCCACCACTGGGATAATGGCTTTTTTTTAGAAAAATCAAAACCCAGCAAAACTGTAGGAAAAACAGCTAAAGGGAGATGTGGAGGGGGGAGAGCTTTTAACGGCTTTCCATTTACCCAATGTTAATTCTTTGTAGTGCCAGGAGTGAAAGCATTAAAAACCCAAATAGCTGCTTTTTATCCTCCCCCAAAAAATATTGCCCACCTTCCTCCAATTTTGTTCTTTCTCAGCCGCTTTTCTGTACCTCTCTGAATAATGAGATCATTATGTGTAGAAGCCTCCCTTCCCTCCCTTTTTTAAAAAAAAAAAAATAACATTTTTTTTTTGTTGTTAAAAAAGGACTTGTTGCTTTTAGCAATACTTCGGTTTTGAATTACAGGGCCAAATCTTTTTCTGCAAAGAAGAAAAATCCTGTAGCTGCCTTGGGGGCAATTCGGGGCCATCCTGCGGAAAATCGAAGGCTGGGCTTTTTATTGTGTTTGTATGGCATTTTATTTCCTCTGGATGATTTCTCCCCCACCATCTTTTTATGATACCACTTTATCGTGACATGGTAGGCTCTGTTGTCCATCAAGATGAGGAAGGATGATAATTCCTGCTCCAGGTTCAAGAGGCAATAAGACCGAACTCTTTGTCTTCAAATTGTGGTATTTATGACACACTCAACAAATATGTCCTTGCAGCAATGAATGGACTAGGTCAGGGGTGTCAAACTCAATTTTCATTGAAGGCCGCATCAGGGCTGTGTTTGACCTCAGAGGGCCGAGATGTGGGTGGGTGGGTGTGGCAGGCGGGGGGGGCGAGCATGGCCAAGGTGGTAGCCAAGTGCTAAGGCACGACTTCCCTGAGACTCTCCCTCACTCTCATTATATCCCTTCCTTCCTTCCTTCCTTCCTTCCTTCCTTCCTTCCTTCCTTCCTTCCTTCCTTCCTCCCTCCCTCCCTCCCTCCCTCCCTCCCTCCCTCCTCCCTTTTCTTCTTTTTCCTTCCCTCTTCCTTCTTCCTTCTTCTTCCCCTCTTTCCTTATTTTACCTTCCTTGCTCTCTTCCCACCTGCCCTTCTTTGTCTTTGTCTTTTCTCTTTCCCTTTCTCCTTTCCTGCCCCTTCTTGCATGCTCGAATGCAAATGGGGAAACATTTCTCCTTTTGGTTTTCTTTTTACTTTCTTTGGATAGACCTCTGCAGAGGTGGGTTTCAGCAGGTTCTGACCAGTTCTAGAGAACCGGTAGCGGAAAGTTTGAGCAGTTCGTAGAACCGGTAGTAAAAATTCTGACTGGCCCAGCCCCACCCCCAACTACTCTCTGCCTCCCAAGTCCCAGCTGATCGGGAGGAAATGGGGATTTTGCAGCAACCTTCCCCTGGAGTTAGATGGGAATGGTGATTTTACAGTATTCTTCCCCTGCCAAACCTACCAAGCCACGCCCACCAAGCCACACCCACAGAACTGGTAGTAAAATAATTTGAAACCCACCACTGGATCTCTGCCAGTGACCCTTCCTCACTCTCATTATAATCTCTTTCCTTCCTTCCTTTTCTTTGTTTTCCTTCCCTCTTCATTCTCCTTTCTTCTCCTCTTTCCTTATTTGTTCCTTCCTTGCTCTCTTCCCATCTTCCCTTCTTTTCCTTTGTCTTTCCTCTTTCCCTTCCTCCTTCCCTGTCCCTTCTTGCATGCTTGAATGCAAAAGGGGAAACATCTCTCCTTTGGTTTGGTTTTGATAGCCCTCCGCCAGTGAAAAGAGAGCGCGAGTGGGGCACACACAGCCACCCCGAGCTCCGTTTTCTCTGGCAGAGACACAGCGAGCCGGTCCTTTGCTGTTTCCAAGCCAACCCCGCAGCCCAGATCAAAGCATCCGCCCCGCGAGTATTGAGTTTGACACCCCTGGATTAGACAATGCAAGAAACAGCACCCTACTTATGCAGGTAGTCCTCGACTTCCCGCTACAGGCTACAGAGGAGACCAGAGTTACGGTTGCAACTCTTTGCAGTCATTAAATGAGGCTCCCACACAAATGCCTCGCTTAACGACCACAATCCCGGCTTTGGTGGGTGGGTGGGAGCAACGGGTGGCATCCCTGCGATTGGTCATAAGAGTGGGCCGATTGCCAAGCCCTTGAATTTTGTTTTGCATGAGCGTGGGATGCTACAGTAGACATAGTATTGGGGTCCTGATTGTAAGTCTCTTCGTTCAGCACTATTGTAACAGTTGCTGAATGAACAGTCATAAGTCGAGGGCCAATTGTCTATTAGCTTAAGCAAAATGAACCACTAAGGGAGCACTCAAGACTGAATTCGGAGAACCGCAGTGGCGCAGTGGTTAGAATGCAGTATCGCAGGCTAATCCTGCTGACTGCCAACAATTCGGCAGTTCGATCCTGACCGGCTCAAGGTTGACTCAGCCTTCCGTCCTTCTGAGGTCGATAAAACAAGGACCCAGATTGTTGGGGGCAAGATGCTGATTTTGTAAACCGCTTAGAGAGAAAGAGAGAGCTGTAAAGCACGGTGAAGCGGTATATAAGTCTAAATGCTATTGCTATTGCTACACTGCTTTGCACACCCCGGGATTTGGAGAAATCTTGTTTCCTCTCAGCTGCTCTGAATGTAGACCATAACTCAGGTTTAATGCTCACCTTGTACACGCAGAAAGCATCCAGTTTCTACACCTCCCTCCCCCACACTCCAATTAAAATCGGGGAGAGTCCGCCTTTCGCTCTGTGGCACGTGGTACTCATCCCTTGCCCCTCTCTCCCCCACAGTGCTGCTGAAATTCAATAACGTGTTAACTTGCAGGTATGGGTGATAGTAAACTGTGCAAGAAGCAGTGAAAGAAACGTGTTAAGCCTCTGGTGGGATTAGTAAACTAATTTCACTTAGAAAAAAAAAGAAAAGGAAAGGAAAAAAAGGCTCCTAAAAGCAAACCTAGAAATTGAAAACGGTGCTCCCTTTGATCCGTGATGTTGGCTTCCCTAAACTGCTCGTCCTTGAGTTGGAAACGATGGGGGAAGAACCGCCAAGGTGTTAGCTGTGCAATTGAAGCCGTGTCTCTTTTCAATATGGGTTATGTTGCCTAGAAAAGAAGGGGAGGGGTCATATGGTTGCAGCTATCATTTTGACAGGAAGTTTAAATGCAAAGCCAAGAGAAGGTATAAACAACCCCCACACTCTCAACTCCATGTGGTCAGTTGCACCAGAACCAACCATGTGGCTCTGCTTCATCATTAAAACATTGTTCCAATCAGCCTCCAGCCTCCATTTTGTCTCCAGTGCCTTTCTCACGGCTTGGAACTGGATCTGGATATTTCTTTCAACACTAGTTAGGTAATGAACTGTCTTCAAGCTAACAACCAGAGTTAACCTAACCCTAACCCTAACCCATGCACCGTCCCAGAGAATGAAATAATTTGGGGGATATTAAAAAGGCAGGATAAAATATTTCCCCTAAAGGAGAAATGTGGGGGGGGGGGAATCTTAAGAGGCAGAAACCAGCCCCAGTCTCCCTGCCCCAAGCAGAAACGGAGGAGGCCAGCTTTTAGACATGCAGATTCCGACTGGGTCAGACAGAAACTTCAGATAAGCAACAAGCTAAAGGCTGACAAGATTAGCTCAGTCAAATACCTAGGATTTGCGTTTCCCCTCTTGCCTATAGAGCCAGCCAGGACCCCTACATGACCCCATAGGGATCTAGAAGGTGTTTAACACACCCACTCTCAACTCCATTTTGTCAACTGTCCCATAACTGAACGCTGTGTTTGTGTTGGTTCTGTTTAACCAATAAACACAACCTTTCTTTCCAATCGGCCTCCATTTTATTCCCGGCTTGGAACCGGACCTGGATTTTTCTTCCAACACATAACCAGGCTGGTAAATCCCTCTTAGCTCAACCTACCTGCAAATAAAAAGAGGAGAGACTTGTCTAAGTGTCCACCTGGGTACTAATAAGAAAAAGGCAGCTGAGACGGGCAACCATTCACGAATAGGCTAGGGGTGGGCTTCCAAAATTTTAGCAAGGGGTTCTCTGTCCGGTTGCTGGGTGGGTGTGGCCATGTTGGGCGTGGCCTAGTCAGCCTCCTGCATCACAGGGGGGGCATTTTTGCCCTCCCTGGGCTCCGGAGGTTTTCCTCGAGCCTCCGGAAGGGCGAAAACAGCCTCCCCAGGCTCCGGAGGTCCATTGGGGGCCTGAAATGAGCCCATTTCTGGCCTTCCCAAACTTCCGGTAGGCCCATTTTTCACCCTGCCCAAGCCTCCATGCACACCCTGCATTTACCTGCATCCAAAACTGGCCGCATGGGGACTCCTGGGAGGGGCAGGGTGGGCAGGGCCAGCCAGGAGTGGGATTTGGGGGTTCTCCGAACTGCACAGAATCTTAGCTAAAGGTTCTCCCAAACCCCTGCTAACCCCCAGCAGCCCCACCCCTGGAATTGCCCCATTCTGATTTAGCAGCAAGGTGGTGAGATCAGCCCATCCTGAGCTTAGGGTACCGTCCCAGACTGTTCTTAAGAGTTAGCTTCATTTTGCATCCAGTTCCGAGCTGACCTTTTCTTCCATAAACAGATAATCATTTCCATCACCACCGAAAGCCCCCCCTCCCCCCGCCCCGATGCCGCCTCTCTCCCTGATTAAATTGCTTGCTTGCCATTTCCCTTTCCTAGGCAGAAATGCTCCATTCCCAATAGGATGGGAAAAGGGATTAACAGCAGGAGAAAAAGAGTTTCTCCTTTCTGACAGCTGCACTATTTGCTTTTGTCTGCAAGAGTGGTGGGGGGGTCGGGGCGGGGGGAGGTCGATACAAAGGATGCCCATTGTTGTTAAGAGTTCTAACACCATTGGCCAAAGTCTGCAGATTCAGCCTCCGGGGTAGAATAAACAGAAGCCTTTCTCAAAAATTAATATTGAGATCAATAGGTAGACTCCGTGGTTCCAAATCCATTTTTTTTTTGTTTTTGTTTTTAGCTCAGGGGAAATTTTTTTTTCCAATTTCTGCATTTTGGGGAGGCCTCTAATAGACCCAGAGGTGTGACCAGCATCTGCTGACAATCCTACTGGACAAAGAAATCTCTGCAGAGAGCAGAATGTGGAGCATTAAAGGTAAAACAACAACAACCGGTCCATCTCCAGAAAACCAATGCTTGCCTTGTATCTTTGGGGAGCAATCTCTCTGTAGACAAACTCATTGGGAGGTTGCAAAATAAAGAGAAATAGTGTTGTTGGGGGAGAAACCCCCAGATGGCTAACTTTTGCACTATGAATTTGTTTTTTGTATTTTTTTAGCAAAGGAAAATGTTTTACGCAGCAAGCAAAGTCCAAAGAGACAATGCCAGGGCTGAAATATGTGAATCCAATCATTACAGTGGCATTTAGGTTAGCATGATTTCACTGTTCTCCATTGCAAACTTAAGATGCCATAGTTCAATAAGGATTTTGTCTGAAATGGTATAGAGCAGGGATGTCAAACTCAAGACCCCGCGGGATGGATCCGGCCTGCGGGGTGGTTAGATCTGACCCTCGGGGTGCTTAGATCCGGCCCAAGGGGCTGGCCTGGAAATAGCAAAGGACCGCCCCGTGATGCCTCTGCTAGCAGAGAATGGAGAGAGAATGGAGATTTTGTAGTATCCTTCCCCTGGAGTGGGGTGGGAATGGAGATTTTGCCATATCCTTCCCCTGGAGTGGGGTGGAAATGGAGATTTTGCAGTATCCTTCCCCTGGAGTGGGGTGGGAATGGAGATTTTGCCATATCCTTCCCCTGGAGTGGGGTGGGAATGGAGATTTTGCCATATCCTTCCGCTGGAGTGGGGTGGTAATGGGGATTTTGCAGTATCCTTCCCCTGCCATGCCCACCAAGCCACACCACGCCCACCAAGCCACGCCCACAGAACCGGTAGTAAAAAAAAAAATTGAATTTCACCACTGCTTAGAAGGCATACATGCCGTTTGCCAAATACCCAAATTTTTGATCACGGGACTCTGTGGGGGCGACTGCAATGGCCATCAAGTGCGAGGTCCAGTAACGTTTTTCAGTGCCCTTGTCATAACTTCAAAGAGTTGCCAGACGAAGGGTTGTACGTTAATGACTTCCTGCTGTCTGTTGTTCAGAATTTGGAGCTGGATTTTAGCTGCACCTGGGATGAGGGCTTCTGCTTTGTAAACCACTATCCGGAGTCGTTTGAAATGCTAAAAACCTCTTTCCTGCCAGAGAAGCCATTTGCACAGAGGTCGTGCATTGGTAATCAGTTAGTCCTTTCAACAGGCTCCAAATTAGGTTGACTGAATACAGAATAACAAGAGTTGGAAGGATCCTTGGAGGTCTTCTAGTCCAACCCCCCCCCGTTAATGATAACAATCTATTTTCGTAGACTGGCTTCTCTCCCTGACGGAGTTCAGAGCAGTGCCCAGAGAACAGTAAAACTAAATAAATCTAGTAAGCGCCAGTAGCAACATCCGGGTTGCAAGGTGGGCTGGAGGAAGGAAACAATATCGTGATTAAAATCCATCAAATCCAATTTATTCATGTTTGTTCTTGTTGCATTCTACGAGCAATGGCAAAGAGACACACTTCAAAAGGCAAAAGGGTTGAGAGCTGTAAGCTTGGCTCCTTCCTTCCTTTTTTTTTTTTTTTTTCTTCCCCTTTCTTTCCCTTGGCTGGAATTTGATATCACTTTTAAGCCAGGAATGATTAGAGTAATGAATGTAAGCAGACCTCCAGCAAATCAGGCTATTAAATAATTCTGAGAGGTCTGGATGACCTTCGGACTGCAAATGATTGCTTCTTAGAAGCACAAAAAAAAAAAAAAAGCTACAAGGAAAATCATTTAGTTTTCTTTTTTCTGTGTGGATTTTTTTTTTTTTTTTTTTTTTGAGGTAGGAAGGGAACCTCTTCTGAATGCAGGTGTGCATCTACATCAGGGGATCCTCAAACTTTTTAAATGGGGGGCCAATTCACAGTCCCTCAGACTGTTAGGGCCGGACCGGCTGGGTGGGCGTGGCTAGGTCATATGACTAGGTGGGTGTGGCCAATTTAAGAGTCCATTAAACAATGCACACAAATGAAACTTTAATTTGTTTTGCTCCTGGGGGTGTTTTATTTGCTTTTGGTTGACTTTTCTTTTTACTAGATCATTTTTTTCAGTTGTTTAGGAGTCTAGTGGTCCACTTCAGAAAACTCACTTTTGCAGCAATTCTCATCCCCAAGGAGCTTGAGAAATCTCTCTCTTTCTCACTCTCTCTCTTTCTCTCTCACTCTCTCTCTTTCTCTCTCTCTCTCTCTCTCTCTCTCTGTCTATCTCTATCTATCTTCTGGAGGCGGGGGAGGTGAAAAACAGGCTGTTTTTGCCCATTTTTTTTTTGGCCTCCTGGGGTGTCTGTGCACCCCGTTTTTCACCTCGCCCGCCTCCAACAGCATTCTGCAGGCCAAAAACAGGCAAAAACGGCCCATTTTTTTTGTTGCCAAAAACGCCCCCTCCTCCCCCCGGAGGTCCTCTGGAGGCCGAAAACAGCCCGTTTGCCAACTTTGGCAAATGGGCTGTTTCCAGGCTCCGGATGATCTCTGGGGGGCGGAGGGGGAGAGGCTGTTTTCACCCTCCCCAGACTCCTAGAGAGGCTCTGGAGGCTGGGGACACCAAAAAATGGGCCTTCCGGTCCCACCAGAAGTTAACAAACGGGCCATTTCTGGCCTCTGGAAGGCCTCCGGGTGAGTTGGGAAGGCCGTTTTCACCCTCCCCAGACTCCTAGAGAGGCTCTGGAGCCAGGTGAGAAAGAAAAACGGGCCTTCCCCACCACCCCCTGAGGCCCTCCGGAGGCAGGAAGCAGCCTGTTTCCCTACTTCTGGTGGGCCCAGAAGGCCCGATAATCAGCTGGAGCTGAGCTCGCGTCTCCACTGATATGGTTACATGTGCCATCTGTGGCACATGTACCATAGGTTCGCCATCACGGGCCTAGATGTATCTAAACTCAATCAGAGTGTAAATTATATTTTGCAAACCTGATAAAAGCTCTGGAAGCCTAAAGTTAAGAAGAAATTCATGCCGGTATAATGTGTTTGTTTGTAATTAGAGCATGCAATTCTATTTTGCAGCCTTCCAAAACTCCACATTCTGTTTTGACCCTACAAAAAAGATCGAAAATCTAAAAAAGATGCTCTCTAGGTAGATTTTGTTGTTGTTGCTGTTGTCATTGTTTCCGAGGTGTATTAACAACCAGTGACTCAGAAAAATGGGAGACTCCTTCTGAAGCATCTTATGATTCTAGTGTTCCTAAAACAAGTTGTTTGAACAGCACCAACTAGTCCAATAAAGAAATAGACTACTATTGCTAGCTGCATTGATTGGCTTCCACTTTGGACAAAAATGATTAAACCAGGAACTCTTTCCTATGGATCAAACCTTTCTGCAGTTTTCTATTCTCTGTGCCATATAGGATCCTTTCAAAATAACAGAATAACAGAGTTGTACCTTGGAGGTCTTCTAGTCCAGCCCCCTACTCAAGCAGGGAACCTTCTACCGTTTCAGACAAATAATTGTCCAGTCTCTTCTTTAAAATCTCCAGTGTTGGAGCATTCACAGCTTCTGGAGGCAAGTCGTTCCACTGATTAATTGTTCTCACCGTCAGGAAATTTCTCCTTAATTCTAGGTTGCTTCTCTCCTTGATTACTTTCCATCCATTGCTTCTTGTCTTGCTTTCCGGGGCTTTGGAGAACAGGTTGATCCCTGTCCTTTGCGGCAGCCCCTTAGATATTGGAACACTTCTATCACATCACCCTTAGTCCTTCTTTTCGTTAAACTTTCAAAAGCTTCTGAATTGAGTGATACGATCGACCTGCCTAATTCTTGCTTGAATGGGGCTCTTTCTGAAAGTTGAGAGCGTCTAGATTTGAATACAGGCTCTTGAATCTGAAGAAAGGTAGGCGTTTATTTTTTTATTCATCTTTTTTTTTTTTATTGCAAAAGTTTTACAATTACATTTTCACCCCCTTTTTTCCCCCCCCACTACCCCCCCCCCAAACTTCCCAACCTCCCCAGCCCACCCTAACCCTCCCCTCCCCCCAGACTTCCTAGTATGCTCATGTCAGATAAAGGGAAAAAACCCTCCTTTGTATATAAAACTTGAACCCCTCCCTCCCCCTTACAAATTTTCATCTTCATTACATTAACCTATTTCTATCTTGGTATATCATTTTCAGATAAATTTTCATCCTGATTACCTTAAAAATATTTCTATCATAATGTAAGATTTTCTAACAAATTTTCATCCTTAACCTTAAAATATTTCTATCTTAATATAACATTTTCTAACAAATTTTTATCCTCAACCCTAAAATGTTTCTATCTTATATAACATTTTTAAATAAAGGCTATTTGATACTTCCTAGTTTGATATTTATGCTGAACATAATTTATCCACTTCTTCCATTCCCATTCATAAGTCTCTTGAGAACAATCTTTTAAATATGCTGAAATCTTCGCCATCTCCGCAAAACTGGCCATCTTCAAAGTCCATTCCTCAATCGAAGGCAGCGCTTCATTTTTCCAGTATTTACCTATCAACAATCTTGCTGCAGTTATCATGTACAATATCATTTTTGTTTCCCCCAATGTAAAACCCTTAACTATACCCAATAAAAACAGTTGTGGAGAAAATTGAATTTTTCTCTTCAAAACATTCTGCATGACCCACCAAATTTTTACCCAAAAAGCCTTAACTTTCTTACAGGTCCACCAAACATGATAATATGTAGCGTCTAAGCAGTCACATCTCCAACATTTAGGCTGGGCACTAGGGTACATACACGACAATTTTTTTGGATCTAAATGCCATCTATAAAACATTTTATAGAAATTTTCCCGCAGATTCTGCGACTGTGTAAATTTAACATTCTGAACCCAAATTTTTTCCCATGTTTCCAACATCACTGGTTCCTCAAAATTTTGTGCCCACTTAACCATGCAGTCTTTAACTAGTTCAGTTTCTGAATCCCTTTCTAACAAGACATTATAAAGTCTTTTAATATGCATTGGGCCTTTCTCTTTTATATGTCTAACTAATTCTTCCTCATACATCATAATACCAGTTTTTTGGTCCTCTTTCCATCTCAATTGCAGTTGATTATATTGTAACCAAGTTAAATTAATCCCTTCAGCCAACAATGTCTGTAATGTCTTCAGCTGCCATCTGCCCGCATCTGTAAAAAGAACCTCTTTATATAAAAACCCCCCGAGTGACATTATATTTGTATTCCACAAGGTATGACCAAGATCCAGCCATAGCGGTATTTTATAATTCCAGTTGTTTCGGTGCTTCTTCCAAACTCTCAGCAAAGAATCTCTAAGTATATGGCTTTTAAATACTTTATCCACTTTGCTGTCATAAAATAAGTAAGCGTGCCATCCAAATTCCAGATCAAAACTTTCTGCATTCAATATTCCAGTCTTTTTTCCTCCAAACCAATCACTTACTAAAGTCAAAGCTGTTGCATCATAATATAATTGTAGGTTTGGAAGTTTGAGACCTCCCCTTTCTGGGATGTCTTGCATAATTTTCATTTTTACTCTTGGTTTTTTCTCGTTCCAGACAAATTTGTTGATACCAGTTTGCCATGCTTTTAGTTGTTTATCATTTTTGAGCACCGGAATCATTTGAAACAAAAAAAGAAATCTTGGCAAAATGTTCATCTTAACTGCTGCTATTCTTCCAAGTAAAGACAGCTGCAGTTTTTTCCAAATCTCCATATCTTTTTGCACCTCTCGCCACAACGCCTCATAGTTATTTTGAAACAATTTCATATTTGATTCTGCAACCTGAACTCCTAGATATTTTACCTTTGGTACAATCTCAAAACCTGCCCTCCTTTCTAACTCCAGTTTACGATCTTGTGTCATATTTTTAACTACCATCTTAGTTTTTTTCTGATTCAATCTGAAACCTGAAACTTTACCAAAGTCTTGTATAATGTCCTTCATCTGGATTATCGATTCCATTGGCTGTGTTAGGGTAACAACCAGATCGTCTGCAAATGCCTTTATTCTGTAATCCTCTTGCCTTATCATTATACCTTTCAATGTGTTAGAATCCCTTATTGTATTTAACAAGACTTCTAGTGTTAAAATGAACAACAATGGGGACAGTGGACATCCCTGTCTTGTACCTTTTTCAATTTTAAACTCTGTTGTCAAACTTCCATTGATAATGATCTGTGCCTTTTGCTCTTGATAAATTGCTGAGACCGCCTGTATATATTGGTCCCCAAAGTCCATCTTTTTTAATGTCTTTAATAGAAAATTCCAATCCACTCTATCAAAGGCCTTCTCTGCATCCAGAAAGACCAGCACTGCAGGGATCTGTTTATTCTTCTCAAGATATTCCAATAAATCTATTACTTGCCTTACATTGTCCTTCATGTGCCTACCCTCAATAAATCCCGCTTGGTCATCATGAATCACCTTTTGAATTACTGGCATCAGTCTGTTGGCTAATACTTTTGCGTAAATTTTATAATCCGTATTCAAAAGAGATATTGGTCTGTAATTCTCCGGTTTTTTAGGACCTGCTTGCTCTTTTGGTATCAAAGAAATATAAGCTGTAGTCCACGATGGAGGTACTTTTCCCCCTTGTTGTATGTTGCAAAATAAGTCTCTGAGTTGTTCCACCATTTCTGCCTGTAAAGTTTTATAATACACTGCTGTCAGACCATCCGTTCCAGGAGCTTTGGCTGTTTTTAATTGTTTTATTGCTGCTATTATCTCCTCCTCTGTTATGGGATAATCCATTCTTTCCTTTTGTTGTTCAGTGATTTTTGTAACTCTTTTATTGTCCAAATATTTTTCTATAAGTCCATTCTGCACCTCCTCTCTGGCATATAGTTTAGTGTAATATTGAAGAAAGGCTTCTTTTATTAAATTCTGTTGAAAAACTTCTTTCCCCCCAATATCAACACTATCAATAGTCCGTATGCTTTGTTTCTTCCTTAATGTGTAAGCCAACCACCTGCCTGGTTTATTAGCATTGCAGAATGTATTATGCTTCGCATATTGTAAGTTTGTTGCAACTTGTTCCGCTATAAGCATTTGGAATTGGTCTTTCAGAAGTTTTATAACACTAAGTATTCTTTCATCTGTTGGATTTTTAATAAGTAACTGTTCTTTGTCCTTTATTTCTACTTCCAATTCAAGTCTTTTCTTTTGTCGAATCCGCTTATGTTTAGAGTTCATATATATAAGCACCCCTCTCATATAAGCTTTGCTTGCGTCCCACACAATTTCCATTGGGGTGCCTTTATTCAAGTTCATTTCAAAAAACTCTTTCAGATGCTTTTTAAGTTCTATTATATTTTTCTCATATCTAAACAAGTTTTCATTTAATCTCCAAGAGCGTCTCTCATTCTTACATGTCTCAATTTCTATCCAGACTGGACTGTGATCAGTCAAAGTTCTTGGCAGAATCTTTGTTCTTTTTGTCCTAACAAGTAAGTCATCAGACAACAAAATAAAATCAATCCTGGAAAAGGATCTATGTCTGTCAGAAAAGAAAGTATAGTCCAGTTCTTTTGGGTTATGTATTCTCCAAATATCTTTTAATTCCAGGTCTTCTTTCATATCAAAAAAAGTCTGTGGTAATCTAATTCTTGATTTTGCCAAAGTCTTTTTATCTAATTTAGAGTCAATTACTCCATTCCAGTCTCCCATAATTAAAATAGATCTATAATCCCATTGAAGTATTTTAGTATGCAGCATTTTATAAAAATAGTCCTGTTGTTGATTAGGAGCATAAATTCCTATCAGAAGAATTTGACTATTAGCAGAAAGTAATTCAATTGCTACAAACCTACCATCTTGATCAGCTTCTATAAGTTTGGCTGTTAATTTTTTGTTTACGTAAATAACCACACCATTCTTTTTTTGGTTAGTTGAGGATATAAAATGTGTTCCTAATTTGGAATTTTTCAAATAGTTTTGATCTTGAACTGTAATATGCGTTTCTTGTAAACAAATTATATCATTATTATGTTGTTTTAAATATGCAAATACTTTCTTCCTTTTTTGTGTTACATTCAACCCGTTCACATTCCAAGATAAACATTTAATCATCCTTATTCTCCTTCTGGAGCGAAGCGCAGAACCTTAGGATTTCATCTGAGACCCTCTGTCCTGCATTTCCCACAGCCCCAGCCTTGTCTTGTCTCTCCTGCTGTAACTTTTCTTTGAGTTCCTTGGCTTTTGCTCGAGTTATACGCTGATCCTTAACTTCAGCCGCCCAAACCAGCTCCGAGATTGGGGAAGGTTCCAGCAAAGGCTCATCCAGAAAACCTCCTTCAGCACCCTTCAACTCTGCTAATTCCTGCTTAGATTGTTGTTGCCATTCTTGAGGTTGCTTCTTATCACTCTCTTTAATCTCTAAAACTGTAGATGTGCGTGGGGATGGAGTTCTTTCTTTAAAGATATCATTATAAAATTGCTCCGCCTTCTCCACAGTATTCAGACGGTGTTTCTCTCCCTTATATCTCAAAATTATGCCAGTTGGGGCATCCCAACAAAATGGGATTTGATTACTCTGCAGTTCTTTAACAAGAAAACCATACTCTTTTCTAGATTTCAACATCTTGGGTGGGAGCTCCTTGTAGACTGTAATCTTGGATCCACTCACTTGCACAGAAGTGAGAAAAGATTTTTGCAAAATGTCATTTCTTATTGCTCTGTCTGTAAAATATATGACCACATCTCTAGGCAGTTGTCTTTGTCTGGCCACCCACGAGTTAACTCTATAAATTTTATCTATTTTAGAAAAAACCATCTCGGGTTCAACTTTTAAAATCACAGCTAGGGCTTCGGCACAGACCTGTCTCAAATCTTGTCTCTCCTCTTCTCTAATTCCTCGAAGCCTTATAGCAAATTCCATTGCACGAAATTGCATCATAACCATATCATTCTCAACTCTCTGCATCTTGTCATCAACATCAAGAAATTTATGATCATTATTTTTCATCTTAGCATTAACTTCTGATTTAAATTCATCCACTTTTGTCTCAACTTTCATAATAAATCCTGCCAGACCAGATGCCACATCCGTTATTTTTTTGGTCACCAACTTTTGGCTCTGCTGCATTTCCTGCATAATTTCCTGTTGTGACTTTTGAATTTTTTCATCTATTTTATTTATTTTGTCATCCATGTCTTGAAATTTCTCATCCAAAATATTTGAGATGAATTCTTTTAGTTCTCCCATATCCAAATCTTTTTTTTGGGCTTGTGACTGCGTATCCTGCTTACGTGGGGGGGATCCCCCCCCTGTTTTGCCTTCCTGCTTTTTTGAAGCCATCCTGCCACGTAAGCTAGCTTTCTTAAAAAGGGAGGGTCCGCCTCTTCTGCCACCTCCACAATACCTTCTAAAAAAGTCCCCCAGAATTACTCAAAACAAAGCTATAATGCAGCAAAGACAAGTAAAAGGGAGAGATTTTCCTCTTATTTCTGTTGCAGCCGGAGCAACTCTAACAACTTTTTAACTTTGTAGCAAGACAAGATAACTTCACCAGTCCACACCCACTAATTCATTTGCTGAGCGCCATATTTTTTCAATCACTTTCACTCATTCCGAGACTTTCACTTCAGTAAAAAAGTTCAGCAAAGGACTAATACTTGCAGTTCAAAATTTCAGGGTTCAAGTGGATTGCGGATGTTTATTTGAGTTATTTCCTCGCTCTTTAAAGGTTTCCTGAGATCGGCTTGTTCTGCAAAAGCAGAAGACGTCCCACGCCGCCCGGAGTTTCAGCAGGTTGTAAGGGAGCCGCGCCTGCTTCCTCCCCAGAAACAGTTCCCTGGGGGGGTTGCAGGGGCTCTACCTGTGCCCTGCTGCCTCTTCTTCTTTAATCCTAAGGATTTCGAAGATTTCGAGCCGCTTCGCAGTCAGGAAGCGGCTCTACAAGCGGTGGGGGTGGCGGTGCTAAAAGAAAGCACCGTCGCCGCCGAAGACGAGAAAACCGGAAGTCCATTTTTTTATTCATCTTGTCCACTTAGTGCTCTCCCTTAATGCATTTAAAAGTTTCTTCCACGAAAGTCCATTTCCTGCAGCCTCTAAAAGATCTGAAGTGCCACTAGCCAGAAAGAGGCTTCACAACAAGAGTGGTTGCTATGAAACCTTTGATGACCACGCAAAGCTGACGCCATCAAGCAGGTTTCAACCGATCCATGCACCCGTAAGCAATCAAATCTGGCCATAGCAATAGCACTTATATACCGCTTTACAGTGCTTTACAGCCTTCTCTAAGCTGTTTACAGAGTCAGCCTATTGCCCCCATCAATCTGGGTCCTCATTTTACTTACCTTGTGTACAGTGGTGGGATTCAAGTAATTTAACAACCGGTTCTCTGCCCTAATGATTTCTTGCAAAAACCAGTTTGCCAAACTGCTCAGAAAGTTAACAACCAGTTCTCCTGAAGTGGTGCAAACTGGCTGAATCCCACCACCTTAGAGTCAGCTTTTGACTGCTTGGCTTTTCCAGGAAGACGGTTTGCTCTAAACCTGCTTATGACTTCCTCAAAACTCGCAAACTGATTGCAGCACGCACAAATCCAGCCCTCGAGTTTATTCCGGCAGTTACAGCTGCAATCACAGCGCACAGTTCAGCTCACTGGGCTTTCTAAGAAGTTTGCTAAAAACAGAAGGGATGGTAGTTAAAACTTTCATCACAAGAGGGCTCTTCTGTACATCATTCTTAAATACAGAGGAGAGAGCCAAAAAATGCCAAAAAAAAAAAAAAAAAGGAAAAGGAAAAGGAAAGGAAAAGTATATCTAATGTTTGCAGTGAAAAGCATAGGTAAGCTACCTTATTTCTCCGAACATCACAATTTTAAGCAATTCATTTGTCAGGTTTCGAGGTCGTCTCAAATAAATTGCATTTCAAACAAAGTCTTTGAAGAAAAACTCCCATTTATTAAGCACGACATTCTAACTCCGACTCCATTGCAGCCAACACTGACTTCCAGACCCAAAACCCTCCCTTTCCGTTCCCCACTCCCCTGCACTCATTGGCCATCTTCCAAGTCACTCTACCCCTAATCTACTGCTCCAGCTCAAAGGAATTTCCCCCCTCCCATCCCATCTCCTAGAGGATATTATCTCCAGGGAAAATAAGTAGGTGAAAAGTCAAACGTCCCTTTCCAGATGCCTCCGCTTCTCCTTCTTATGTCAGCACTAGAGTAAATGCAGCTTGAAGTGCTGACATCATTCTTGTTCTCCTACCGTTAAAGAGCTATAGGCAAAGGTCTCTACTGCCCACACCTGGAGGTCTCTCTAATTTCAGCTGATTTACACAATGATATTTTTTTTCTGTGTGCTTTTAAAAATATGGTGGGGGGGAGGGGGGAATATATATATCATATTTATATGGCCACCAATTCACAGAGAAGAAAGAGACTGCGGGTGGCATACAACAAAGCAAAAAACTACACACACATACACACACACACACACACACACACACCGTGTTTCCCTGAAAATAAGACCGGGTCTTATATTAATTTTTGCTCCAAAAGATGCATTAGGGCTTATTTTCTAGTTAGGTCTTATTTTGGAGGAAATAGGGTACTAAATACATCCATCTGGCTGACAATCTTAACTAGGGCTTATTTTGGGGGTAGAGCTTATATTACGAGCATCCTCGGTGGTGCAGCAGACTAAAGTGCTGTTAAGTGCTAGCACTTAGCTGCCAGCTGCCTGCAATTAGTGCAAGTTCGAATCTCACCAGGCTCAAGGTTGACTCAGCCTTCCATCCTTTCGAGGTAGGTAAATTGAGGACCCGGATTGTGGGGGCAATAAGCTGACTTTGTATAGAACAACACTGCTGGGGGGTGGAGGCGAAAGCCCTAATAAGCAGGTATATACAAAAAAGTATGTAGGGTATTATTATAATGCATTGTAAGTCGCCCTGAGTCTACGGAGAAGGGCGGCATATAAATTGGACTAATAAATAAATCAATAATAAATAAATAAATCCTGAAAAATCAAGCTAGGACTTATTTTCCGGTTGGGTCTTATTTTCAGGAAAACAGGGTACATATAGATATAGATATAGATATAGATATAGATATAGATATAGATATAGATATAGATATACATATACATATACATATACATATACATATACATATACATGAACTTTAAAATTATAAAAGGCACAAAGCTAAACATTAAAATGTGCTTTAATATTTTCATTCATATATATTGAATGTAGAACAGGTATTAATTACAAAGGAGCCATCTCCATGTTTTACCAGTCTTCTGGAAGTCCCAAGCTACAACCAGGTCTTGAAGGGCTTCCTGAACATTAAAAAGGAAAAAGCTACCCTCACTTTGGGAAGAAAAAAATGTTCCATAAACAGGAGGCCACAGCAGAAAAGGTCCATTGCCTATTATCTGCAAGTAAAGCTCCTTAGCTGACCGAACTCACAGTGTCCCTTCTCTGATGGATCTGATGGGATTGTCAGAAGTGTATATGCATGTGTTTGTGTGTAACTGTAGATTGCACAATCCTGTTTGGACCGTTGGTCCTCTGAGTCATGGCTGTCACTTACTCTTTGAGCAGATGTTGTGAGTGTCAAGGTTCCGGCAGTTACCCTAATGAACTCATGAGTCTCAAGCCAAGTTTCAAAAGAAATCCAGTTATTTATTAGGAACAATATGTCAACATCTACTCGAGTGAGGTCAACCCTATCCCACGTAATTTACAGTTTAAATATGACCCTGTTTCCTGTTTCCTCCTCCTCCTCCTTTCCTGCCCTCTATGACCCCTAGAATGTGTCATAAATCACATTCTCCAATGAGGCACTCTTGCGGACTGTAGAAAACACGCCTCACAATCCAGTTTTGTTAATCTGAGATCCAAGTTTGGAAGAAGGTATGTGTGGAATGTGGCTCCCCACTTGCTGTCTGTGGCAACTCGAGAGCAGACTAGAAATGCTTTGCGAGTTGACAGTAAATTTAGGACACGGGCATCAAACTCACCGCATCACGTTGTCATCATGTGATGTTCCATAACATTTTCCCCCTTCATGGAGCTGGCGTGGGCATGGCCTGTGCATGATGCATCCAGCCCGCGAGCCGCCAGTTTGACACCCCTAATCTAGGAGAATGCTCAAATTGTCCCCTGGTCTATCTAGGAGCATGGAAGCCCACTTAGAACCCAAGATAGAACATGTCCAGAACCAGAAGACCTCAAAATCTACTTTTACTAGTCTTCCACCTGAGTATGTTCTTGTCAGGACACCCCCAATGAAATCAAACTCTGAGGCTTGAAAATTAGCTTTCCTCAAAGCTAATTTTTATTAGAGATGGCATATTGGCACATCTGGGAAAACCCGAATCTGAACCTTCCAGGTTTTCCTCACCCAAAAGAAAGTTCAAGTCCTTGCCCCTCAACCACATGTCCATCACCCGAACCAATCGGGTACCCTCTGGAACATGATACCTCCTCATTTCTTCTCAGCACAGCTGCAGGGCAAAGCGGCCTTGACTTTCTGGAAAGAATGTTATTTTGACTACACATCCTCTTTGCTCTATACATTCCCCCCTCCCATTTTCCCACAGTAGAATTTGTGGCAAGCCTGAAGGCACAAAGGTAGAAAAATGGCTTCCAGGTCTGACAGTTCCTTCCCATTGAAGTCCTCACTGCTTCCAGTCAGAATAATATTATTGCACAACCAGGATCTGAGACTTATAATTGAATATCTTTAATATGTTGATGGTATCTAGCCACCCCTCCCCTCCCCACTATGGATGATCTACCCAGTGGTCTCATGGAGTTGTTAAATAAAAGTGGCAAGAGACTCAAGTCTTAAGGCAGCCCACAAAGCAATGGTTGAAGGCTGGACTTCTCCCCAGTTAACACTGATTTGGAACCATGACCAGAGGAAGGAAAACCACCCTAATACCATAACTCTGAATCCCAGCCGTCCTAAGCCAGTCCAGAGGAAAGCCATCATCAATGCAGTGGTGAAATCCTCTGAGGGTTGCCACCAGTTTGCTGCCCGCGGATGTGCAATGTGCACTAGATGCACACTGGGCATGCACGCATGTGCAGTGCGTGCCAAACACGCGCTGTGCATGCCTGCGTAACATGCACGAAACGCGCTGCGTGCGTGCATGTACAACACCAAATGCGTGCTGCGCGTGGAAAAAGGAGCCATTTGAAGGTAAGTAGAATAGCGAGGGGGGAAACAGCTGTGCTGCGCAATTTCGATTGGCTAGAAAGCAGGATTTCCTGATTTCTAGCAATTTTAAATTGTGTGGCACAGCTGATCGTCAGAAATACCGCTTCGGATGAACTGGTAGCTTTTTTTTTTACTACCGGTTCACCCCAACCGGTGTGAACCGGTAGCATTTCACCCCTGGATCAGTGGTGGGTTTCAAATTTTTTTACTAACGGTTCTGTGGGTGTGGCTTGGTGGGTGTGGCATGGCTTGGTGGGCGTGGCTTGGTGGGCGTGGCAGGGGAAGGATACTGTAAAATCTCCATTTCCTGCCGATCAGCTGGGACTTGGGAGGCAGAGAATAGATGGGGGCAGGGCCAGTCAGAAATGGTATTTACCGGTTCCCCAAACTACTCAAAATTTCCGCTACCGGTTCTCCAGAACTGGTCAGAACCTGCTGAAACCCACCTCTGCCCTGGATCAATGGTATTGAAAATCATTGATCTCTTATAGGAGAACCAAAATGGGCACATCATCCACATAATGTTATCTTGGTACTGTGCCCAGGCCTGAAGCCAGATAGAAAGGGATCTACAGATTCTGCCCTTTTGTATTGTGTCTTTTGTGACTGTACTTTTATTATTCTGTGTGTGTGTTCCTTCATTAAGGTATAGCCAAACGCATTTTTCATTCTGTACCTCCAGAAGATGCACTGCTTGAAAGGCAGAATATAAATATATTGAAGATAAATAAATAAATACACATACATAAATATTGCACAATATCCCCATGAAAAAAAACAACAACAGAATAGTTCAGTTAATAAGGAAATATGACATGATAATCTGGTCCACCTTTAGAAAACAATTAACATTAAAAAATAATTGTGAAATATCAAAATGATTGTGTTTAAATTAAAGGATTTCAATAGAATAAAGAAACAGTGAAAAATATATGTGATAAAGGGAGAAATAAAAGAATGAAATGAAATACGATTTAAGATTAGGAGGTTAGGGCAGATGACAATATTGATTATATATTAAATATTAAATAGAGATGAAAAAGGGAAAAGTAGAAAAGGAATATTATGGCAGAATTTGAAATATATAAATTAAATTTGGGGAAAATAAGCTGTATATATGTTTTTTCTTACAAAAATTACAAAAAAACCAACTACAGATAGTTCAGTTAAATGTCCTGGAAACAGTGAGTAAACTTGACGTCCTTCAATATGTCTCGTTTATTTGGTGGCTCGTTTTGCTTCTGGCAGCCCCATTACTTCCCATTTGTCATTGTCTTCTTTATTTTGTTACCCATTCATTTGCTTTTTGTCTCCTTATTTGTTTTGCTTCGATTCAATCAGAGGCTCACATTGACTTCTGATTCCTAAACTTCCTGAACTTCTGATTCCTAAACTTTGGATTCTTCCATTCAAGCAGTGCATTTCCCAGCCCTCTTAGGCCCTGCATCAGCCATAACTCTCTGCTGGAAAACAGGCATCTTAACAACTTTGACAACAATCACAAAGGAGATTGTGAGTTCTAGTTCTGTTTTAGGCATTGTTAGAAGAATATCCTTCTGGGTTCAGCTCCAAGTGGGGAAAAAGACACTGGAAACATGGAGACTGCTTGGAAAGATGGTTTAATGGTGGACAGGATCACATGGTTTGAGTTCCTGAACAGAAAAGGGGCCGAGATGCTGTGAGTCCCCGAGTTTTATGCCCTCTCTGGCTTTGAACTTCCTGGGGCCCAAAAAGAGTATCCTGATTGGTTGTCAGACTCCCAGGGGGGTGGAGGTCTTAGCTAATCTTGCTGGCTGATGGTCACATGTGCTTCCCAGGTCACATGTGGTGAGTTTCTGTTGCTAGATGAGTCCTATTGTGTTGCAGATGATGGTCCATTGACAAAGATGGGAGGGAATTGAGTTTCTGCCTTTGGCCCATTGACAAAGGGTGGAGGGGGCAAGAAGGTGGGAGCTGCTTCATCTTTAAAACATGCTTCTCCATTTCTCATCCAGGGAAACATAATATTCTGCCTTTTTAATATTTCCTAAAATTTTTCATTCTTCTAGGAAAGGGGTGGGTGCTAACTTCCTACAACATGAAGCCTGCTGTATGACTTTGGGGTTGTCCTCTCTCTCTCTCAGCCCTATGAAGGTGGCAGCCCTAGGAAGGGGCCAACCACTTCTGAAAACTGGTCAAGAAATTCAAAGGCACAAAAGAAACTAACACCCCACCCTCTAGAATAACATGCTTTTTAAAGAAGTAGTGAAAGGTTCCGGACATTCTGCAAGTTTTAAAATAATGTCAAATTTTTCATTGGCCTTGTCATAATTTTGCTTGGGTTTTTGCAAGAACAAGACTGAAAAGCTTCTGCTTTTAAATTAGCCTGGGAGGAAACAAACGAAATGTTAAAAAGTTAGCGATATCTGTGTAGTTACTCACCAAGCACCCCTAAATTATATTAAAGTGACCAAATTATTTTTACAATCCCAAGGCATGTCACAACGTTTGAGCACTCTTAATGTTTGGAAATTGAAAGCTGAAAAATTTGACACACCCTACAAGATGTTTTAAAAGTGTACCATTTCCCTCCCTGAAAATGTTGAGATGGGAAAAGGGGAGATTAGCTACCATAAATCTGGGAGTGTCAGGTAACCTGCCTCAAGTGTTGGGGGTGCAGAATAAAGTCGAAATTAAAGTAATGAACTATAGCCCTCCACTTTCCATAATCTTTGCTGGTTCCTCTCTGATTACATATTTGGGCTTCTTGGTCCTACCTCAGTCTCTTTCAGCAGAATCCTTCCCTATATTATGGCAGAGACCAGAGTTAACACAAAGAACCATCTTATAATCATTCTAAGATAAGTACAATTTTCCTTGCTATCCACAGATCTATTATTTTCCTGATGAAGATTTAACCAATACAGTTCTCCATGCCAGGAAAACCTGTGTGTGGTTTCTTCCAGAAAGACATCGCCAAATTTTATCACTTGCAGGCCCAGATTCTGAAAAAGAAGGAAAATTTAGCATCTTCCAAAGAAACATCAGGGAGGAAGAGCTGAAGATTCAATACAGGAGTAACCCAGATTCATCTCGGTTTGTCTGTGTTTTAGTCTTTTCTCCCCGCGAGACTTCACTGTGTCCGAGTTTGGAAGGTAACTAAGCTCTGATCTAAATCTATTTATTCAGCATTTGCCTTTTTGAGAGATTTCTTGAGACAAAGTTATTATTATTATATTATTATTATTATTATTATAATAAAAGAGACAAAGTTAGATATCCTTATCTTATCTTATCCTTTCAAAAATGAAAGAAAGCAGATTGGAATTAAGCTCATGATTGTATTTTTAATGCTTTGTAGATCATCACCCATCATTTTCCTTTTTGGTTAGATTTCTTGATTTTTATCTCCACCTTCTCTAAGGCTCAGTTCATCCTCTAATTTTCAGTTCCTCTTTTTTATAGCATCAGTTTTAGCTGCCCTGATCTCATTTTCCTTTCTTTGTTTTAGTCTTTTTCAGAAAAAGAAAAAAAAAACATGAACAGGCCTTCTTTCTTCACATGAAACAAATGAACAAAAAGTAAATAAATAATGTGCCCTCTCCCATTTTGCTCCAAACCAATTTTCAAGCCAGAAAAGTTTCTGGTTTGTAGCCAACCTGAACTGCTGTAAAAATTGGAGCCTTTAGAAAAGTGAGAAAACATTGATTTTTTTAAAGAGATAAATTGGTTTGGTTCAGCAAGGAAGTTCTTACAATTGAACCTTATAATTTTATTTTGCTTTGCTTTTTATGTTCTTATGTTTGTTTGGTTTTTTTTTTTCATTTAAGGGAGATGTCACCAGTGAAGAACTGGCTTAGTCAGAGGAAATGAGCAATACAACTTATGGCCCTGAATATTCCAGTTTCATTTCGTACCGTGAAAAGCTAACTAAATATTGGTGGAAAGAATTCACGTTGGCTCTACAGTGATCCTTGGATCCATTTGTGCTGCCTGAGTGGTAGCTCTTTTCTCCCATAAACTGCAACATCCTAACCAGCCACCTTGTAGCTCCCTAAGTATGCTTTTAAAAAACATACTTTTGTTTTTTAAAAAAACAAAAATGCGTATAGTCAAAGTGATGGTTTTCCCAGTTGCAATGTATGGCTGTGAAAGTTGGACCATAAGGAAGGCTGAGTGTCAAAGAATTGAGGCCTTTGAACTCTGGTGCTGGAGAAGACTGCAAGGCGATCAAACCAGTCAGTCCTAGAGAAGATCAACCCTGACTGCTCTTTAGAAGGCCAGATCCTGAAGAGGAAACTCAAATACTTTGGCCACCTAATGAGAAGGAAGGACTCCCTGGAGAAGAGCCTAATGCTGGGAACAATTGAGGGCAAAAGAAGAAGGGGACGGCAGAGAACGAGGTGGCTGGATGGAGTCACTGAAGCAGTTGGTGTGAGCTTAAATGGACTCCAGGGGATGGTAGAGAAGGCCTGGAGGAACATTGTCCATGGGGTTGGACACGACATCGCGACTAACAACAGCAATGTTTGACACACATAGCCCAAGAAGTTCACAATCACTGAACCAGTGAGTGAGGCAAGAAGCCTCATGTGTGAACTGAAGGCTTCAGCTTTTCAGAAGAATAATTTGGGGTTCCCACTCAAGCCGAGGCTGCGGAAGAATAAATAAAAATGAGATTTTTGAGAATAAATAAATAAATATTTATAAAGAATAAATAAAAATGGACTCCAGAGGATGGTAGAGGACAGAAAGGCGTGGAGGAACGTTGACCATGGGGTCGCGATGGGTCAGGCAAGACTTCTCAACTAACAAAAGTATGCTTTACATGTTTATGGGAGCGTGATGGTTTGATTGCACTGTTTTATTATTCTTATTCCCCAAAGTGAAATACAGAGATGTCTCATTTTGATCATACTGCTTCTGTGTTTCTCTCATATTATGTTTTAGGGAACTGCAATGGCTGCTGTGTTTTAATATGTGAGGTTTTTTTCAGGATGTCTGTGATGGTGCATTTGTTGACTATTGCTAGCTTTTATGGATGTATGAATTGTCCTATTGGATTCTCTGATTGATTAAATAGTGTGAAATGCAGGTGCGGGACACTTAAGATAAAAAAAATGGCAAACAAAATGTTTAAAAAGTTATGATATTTCTGTAGTTACTTACCAAGCACATCTAAATTACATTAAAGTAAGCAAAATATCTTTACAATCTTTGCATGTCAGAACATTTGAGCAATTGTGGTCAAGAATTGATACGGTATGGATGACTCCGGGACTGAGAAGAGATATTGAAGAGATGGAGATAATGACAAATACATAGGCAGACCATAACCCAATAAAAGTGGATTATTTTCTTCACGTGGACTCTCTCTAAAAAAGCTTTGCAAAATGTAGGGCCTTTGGAGAAAACTTGCATAAAGATCGGCAATGTCTTTGGTGCTTCAACCGAGGGAGGTATAAACAAAGCAGCCATCTTTTCATGGGCTTAGTTAAGAGTGTTGATTTGACTAATTAATTCAAGAGAAAGTCCTCTTCCTTTTTTTGTTTCAAGGAAAAGATTAAGCTTTCTTCATTCAGAAGGGCCTAGGAACTGAGTGATTCCTTCTGCAGAAAGTTAGCACCTACCCCACCCCTCTCCTAGAAAAATGAAATATTCTAGGAAATATTAAAAAGGCAGAATATTATATTTTCCCTAAAGGAGAAACGTGTTTCTAAAAGACATAAACTCAGCTCCCTGCCACCCGCTCCCCAGCAGATATTTTGGTGCCAACCTATCTACAAGACAAAGGCTGGTCCAGTTTATCTACAAAACAAAAGACAGGGCCCTCAGGACATGATAGGATTAGCCCTCCCTCAAGCGATTAAGCTATAATAAGAATTGCCCAAAGCCCCTTCATTACATCATCACCCAACAAGATTCAACTGGGCCTGGGACTCAACACAACCTACAAAGTTACCCCTGCATGGCCCAAAGGGAGTCTGACAACCAATCAGAATGCATTTCTTACACAGGAACAAGAAGCTCCGAGGTGAGGCCCAAGAGAGAGTATAAATCTCTCTCTCTCTCTCTCTCACCCATGTGCTCATTTGCCCAGGACCTCAAACCATGTGGTCCAGTCCACCATTAAATCATCTTTTCAAGCAGTCTCTAGGTTTCCAGTGTCTTTCTCCCTACTTGGAACTGAACCCAGATGGACATTTTTCCAACACTTCTTTTTTTCATCCCTTCCTTCCTCTTTTTTTTCTTCCTTTCTTGAGAATAGAGCAACAGAATTCAGAGGAAGAAGTACAACCTCAAAGGACTGTGTGTGAAGGGAGGGGGGGAGTTAATAATACTGAAACTAGTTAGCCACAACTCTGCAACGTTGCAACACAAGTTTTTTTTAAAAAAGGAAGAAGCTTCAACTTCTTCACTTGTTGTAATTTTTTTTTTTTTACACACACAAAGGCCCCCCCAAAATCACTTTACTGACAGATAGAGAAGTTATCCGAGTAGGAAGAAACCTATTCAAAACTTTTTTGAGGGTTCCAGTCAAAGTTTTCAGCAATCACAACTAGTGGGGACAGAATCAGTGGTGGGATTCAGCCAGTTCGCACCTATTCGGGAGAACCGGTTGTTAACTTTCTAAGCAGTTCGGAAAACCATTTGTTGGAAGAAATCTTACTTTGTTTTGTTTTTTCCCCTTTACAGGGCTAATCCTGTAAAGAAGGCAAGAAGGAAACATTCTGGTGTTGTTTCTAGCCTAATCTTTATTGCTCTGCTTACAGAAACTGCCACTCTGGTTAACCCTTATTAACATTGTAACAGTGAGTGACATTGAGTTAGCCATGCCAACACGGTCACATGACCACTGAGCCATGCCTACCCAGTTGGTTATTAGGGCAGAGAACCGGTTGTTAAATTATTTGAATACTGCCACTGGACAGAATGAAATGACTTCTCTTTCCACGTTACAATCTGACTTCAGTTTTACGCCTTGCTGTGTTATCACTGAAGGAACAACCCAGATATGCAGGGATGTGTATCTGCCCATTCATAGATCCAAAAAGATATTCTTGGAAGTGGGGAAGAGTCCTTTTAAACATATGTTGGAGAGGCAAGGATGCCCTAATTTAACCCCCTGGCCAGGGGTGAAATCCAGCAGGTTCTGACAGGTTCTGGAGAACTGGTAGCGGAAATTTTGAGTAGTTCAGAGAACCAGCAAATACCAGATTTTGCAATATCCTTCCCCTGCCATGCCCATCAAGCCACCCCCACAGAACCGCTAGGGAAAATTTTTGAATTTCACCCCTGCCCCTGGCACGGTGGGCAAGAATATGGGCAGCATTTTTGGCTATCCCAAAGGTGCTTTTTCAGGAGGCAACTGGGCTTCCTTATTTTTCCTTTGAAGACGTTTCACTTCTCATCCAAGAAGTGCAGGGGTGAAATTGAAATATTTTCCCTACCGGTTCTGTGGGCGTGGCTTGGTGGGGGTGGCAGGGGAAGGATATTGCAAAATCTCCATTCCCATCCCATTCTGGGGCCATCCAGAGGTGGTATTTGCCAATTTTCCGAACTACTCAAAATTTCCGCTACTGGTGGACTCCAACTCCCCAGAATTTCCCAGCCAGCATTTCTCTTTCCTGTTCTGTGTTTAGAAGCTGACTGTGTTTAAAAAAAATAAATTAATTAAATTCCTTTTTCCATTGTCCACGTGAAATGGGCAGACTAGCGTAGAAAATGTGGAGTAAGCTTCAAGATACAGTACTTTTCCCTGGGCTGCTAGACCTTCATGGTTAAAAGCTTTTGGGAGCCACTGAAGGAATCCTTTTCTGTTCCCTCTATCAATGCCTTCCCCTTTGCATCAGAAAAATTAAAAGCATCCATCAAGTCTCCCTGATCTGATCAATTTTTAATCTTTTGCCAATTACATGTGTGTTCCACCCACATATTCTGGCAAAAAGGCGGGATATAATACCAACACAACTTCCTTCTCCTGTTTTCCTCGCAAGAACAACCCTGTGAGTTGAGTTGGGCTGAGAGAGAGGGAGAGAGTCTGTGTGAGCTTTTCAGTCCAAATCTGGCAGGGCTTTCCCAATAGAGAAATTTGTTTATTTACTGCAGAGGGCACAAAAGAGAAAGAAGTGAAAGAGAAACAGTTTTGTTTATCTTGGTTCAATGTGTAATCGTCTCCCCCAATTTGGCAACGTGCAGAGGGGTTTAACTGTAATTCTCATCATCCCAACTATATAAGCGGGCTTGTTGAGGGCTGACGTCCAACAGTTTTGGGTACAACACCAAGATTGGTTAAATTGGAAAGAAAGGTTTTACTTAATAAGAAAACAACCTTGACTAAAAACTTTTTCAATTTGATACTCACGAGATATGGGGGAGAGATGATAATATCCAGGATTCTCTGGCAGTAGAAAGCAACAACTTTGCCCTTCAGGAAATCTGGGAGTAGTCCCAACGATCAGGAGGACATAAATCAATGCAAGCTGTTTGGACTGACCATGATATGCATCTGTGCGCTTTAAATAATTGTCATTACACATAATTTTTCATTCCGTTTTATTTAAGCATTGTTCCACTACATTTCACACCATTAAACCAACTTAGAGAGTCAGAAGAAACAATGCATACCATATTTCATAACAACTAGCAATAACATCATGCTATCCTGACCCTAGAGGGAAAAAAAAAACTCACATATTAAAACACAAGAGCTGTTGCAGTTCCATAAAATGGGTTTAGATGAGAACAGAAGCTATATTATCTAGATGAGACATATATCTCTGTTTTAATATGAGAGAAAATAACAATAAAATGGTGTAACCAAACTATTAAGCTTAACTGAGTAAAGTAGAGTAAGGGAGCTGAAACATGGGTGGTTAGGGTATTGCAGTTTATGGGAGAAAAGAGCTACAGCTCAGGCATCTAAATATATCATTTAAACTGTAGGTAAGAGGAAATGCAATGAATCAATGAAAGAGATCCATGTTTGTTAATGATCTACCAACAAGAGGGCTTTTGCAAAGCAAACCAAGAAAAATCAAATTGTAACCACACTGATCTATTGTAATTCATTATTCACCTACAGGAATAACCAAGAATATAAAATTTCTCAACCTGGAACATTGATGTATTAATCTTATCATAAGAAATGTTATTTGAGCTGGTATGGGGTTGGCTCAAATAACATCAGATCTGAACCGGCTCTCATTGCACTCAATGGAATAAAATGAGGATGCATATCTGAATCTTGGATATATAACTGCAGATAAATATATATATATATATATATATATATATATATATATATATATATATATATATATATATATGTATATGTATATGTATATGTATATGTATATGTATATGTATATGTATATGTATATGTATATGTATATGTATATGTATATGTATATGTATATGTATATGTATATGTATATGTATGTATGTATATAAAACTGCCTCCAGATGAATCAACCACATGCAAAATTCACTGTAGCTTCAAAGTGGAAAAAGTAGTCGGTTTGAATGTGAAGGGAATAGATTCTCAATGGACACTCTGAGCATTGCATGCTTCTCCTCAAGCTTAGGGAATTGGACTCATAACTGCAATTCCACCTCTGCTAAAGATTTGGTTTTGGTGGTTGTGGAGGTCTGCCTGACCTCTTCAGTGAAGGCATTCTCAAATGCAGAAAAGAAGGACCACTTCAGGCTGTCTTTGAAGCCCTTCGCAATAAAGACGTAGAGGATGGGATTGATGCAGCTGTTGATAAAAATCAAGCACGATGCTATGGGATCACCAATGTTCACTGCCATCATCATGTCTAGATGTGATGAATATTTCAGGTCAATGAAAGAAAACACATGATAAGGGAAGCAGCATACAAAAAAAAGTCACAATCAAAGCCGTGATGATCTTGTAGGGCTTGCTTGCTTGAAACAGTTGACTGCTTCTCAATCTCAAGACAACGGCTCCGTAGCAGAGAAAAATAACAATGAAGGGAATGACAAAGGCAAAGATGAAATGGCTGATGATCACATTACGATGCGTGGACATTTGAGTATCTATGGTGTTACCGTAAGCCTTAAAACAGTTAATGTTCGTGTCATTTGGATTTTGTATGGTTCCCCCGAAATAGAGAGGGGGAGAAGACAACACCAAGGCCAGGATCCACACACCCAAGGCCACAAAAGAAGCCTGCCGAGGTTTTTGGTGGTTCTGAGCCCAGATCGGATGCTGGACAAAAATGCAACGGTCAATGCTGATGACCGTCAGGATATAAACACTGGCGTAAAGGTTGAGGAAGATGAGGGCGTTGTTCATCTTGCACAAATACTGGTTGATGAACCACTTGAAGAACACAGCAGCACGGACAAAAATCAGGGAAAAGATGAAGATGAAGTCTGCAATGGCCAAGTTGAGGAACCAAACTGTGTTAACCGTCTTCTTCATACGAAAGCCGGTGATGAAGATGACCAGCCCATTGCCAAGGAACCCCAACACAAATGCAAAACTGGAGATCACCAGAGAAGCTATCTTCATCCTTTCATACAATATAATTATCTTTTCAAGGTACTCAATCAAATCCAAAAATTCAAGGTGCTGAGTTGCATTGCTCATTTTCTCTGACAAAGCCAGTCCTTGAATGGTGATGTCTCCCTTAGAAGCAAAAACATGAAACATGAGAGTTGGAGCAGGTAACCTTGTAACTATAGCCTAGCTTAATAATTTTGGAGGTCAAAAGATCCCTGGGCAGGGATATTTCCTTCCTTAGTTTGGGGGGAGAATTGGGTGTTTTAGGTTCAAATGTAAGAACTTCCTTGGTGGATCAGATCAATACATCTATATGCAGCTATATTTTTCTCACTTAGACAAGGGCTCCAATTTTTATACCGGTTCAAGTTGGCTACAAACCAGAATCCTTTCTGGCTTGAAAACTGGCTTGAACCTGTGGGAGAGGGAATATTATTTATTTACTTTTCGTCTGTTTGTTCAACTGAAGAAAGAGAGGAACTGAAAATTGGAGCATGAACTGAGCTTTAGAGAAGCTGGAGATAAAATCCAGAATTCAAACCAAAAAGGAAAAAAAATGATTGGTGGTGAAATAGAAAGCATTAAAATGTGTTAATGATCAGTTTTAACTTCTCTTCTTTAGGGTTTGAACAGCTCATAATGATAGTCACCTAAATTTCAAGAAATCTCTCAAAATGTAAATGCTGAATAAATAGATTTAGATCAGATCTTAACTAAACTCCAAGCTGGGATACAGTGAAGACTTGCGGGAAGAAAAGGAAAGGGAGCAAAATCAAAGAGACATGATAACCATGATGAATCTGGGTTGCTCCTGCATTGAATCTTCTGCTCTGCCCCTCTACTCTCTCTCTCTAAAAGATGTTGAATTTCTCTTCCTGCCTTTCAGAATCTTTGCCTCCAAGTGGTCGAATTTGCTGGCATCTTTCTAGAAGAAACCACACAGGAGTTCTCCTGGCACGGAGAACTGTATTGGCTAAACCTTCATCAGGAAAATGATAAGTCTGTGGATAGCTAAGGAAAATTGCACTTACCTTATTAGAACAATCAGAAGATGGTTCTGTGTGTGTTACCTCTGGCCCCTGTCGTAATATATGAAGGGATTCTGCTGAAAGAGGCTGAGGTAGGACCAAGAACCCCAAATACGTAATCAGAGAGGAAACCAATAGAGATTATGGGATGTGCAGCCTTATGTTGCTGTTTTTTTTTTTACTTTAATCTCAGCTTTAATTTGTACTCCCCACATTTCTGAGAGTTAGCTGTCAATCACAGATTCAGCTGATGCCCCCTTTCCCATCTTAATATTTTCAGGAATGGAAATGGTATACTGGTAAAACATGTGGAGACTCTAGAAAGAGTGCAGAGAAGAGCAACAAAGATGATGAGGGGACTAGAGGCTAAAACATATGAAGAATGGTTGCAGGAACTGGGTACGTCTAGTTTAATGAAAAGAAGGACCAGGGGTGACATGATAGCAGTCTTCCAATATCTTAGAGGTTGCCACAAAGAAGAGGGAGTCAAACTATTCTTCAAAGCACCTGAATGCAGGACAAGAAGCAATGGGTGGAAACTAATCAAGGAGAGAAGCAACTTAGAACTAAGGAGAAATTTCCTGACAATGAGAACAATTAATCAGTGGAACAACTTGCCTCCAGAAGTTGTGAATGCTCCAACACTGGAAATGTTTAAGAAGAGATTGGATAACCCTTTGTCTGAAGTGGTGTAGGGTTTCCTGCCTGGGCAGGGGGTTGGCCTAGAAGACCTCCAAGGTCCCTTCCAACTCTGTTATTCTATTCTATTCTATTCTATTCTATTCTATTCTATTCTATTCTATTCTATTCTATTCTATTCTATGAAATTAAGTCTCCCAGTGGAACTGCATGTTCACAAGAATACATACCCACACACACACACACACACACACACACCCCTCTCAAGTATCGTCCTACAGTCAGCATGTAGGCATCCCGGACAAGCTCCCCATATAAACATTTGCCACTGTATCCCATTTCTCTGCAGCCTGCCCCTAAAAGCACTGTTTTGCTTTTAGGAATAAATATTTTTTTCCTTTCTTGCAGCTGTCTCATTTTTATTTATTCTTTATAAATATTTATTTATTTATTCTCAAAAAATCTCATTTTTATTTATTCTTCCATAGCCTCGGCTTGAGTGGGAACCCCAAATTATTCTTCTGAAAAGCTGAAGCCTTCAGTTCACACATGAGGCTTCTTGCCTCACTCACTGGTTCAGTGATTGTGAACTTCTTGGGCTATGTGTGTCAAACATTGCTGTTGTTAGTCGCGATGTCGTGTCCAACCCCATGGACAATATTCCTCCAGGCCTTCTCTAGCATCCCCTGGAGTCCATTTAAGCTCACACCAACTGCTTCAGTGACCCCATCCAGCCACCTCATTCTCTGCTGTCCCCTTCTTCTTTTGCCCTCAATTGTTCCCAGCATTAGGCTCTTCTCCAGGGAGTCCTTCCTTCTCATTAGGTGGCCAAAGTATTTGAGTTTCCTCTTCAGGATCTGGTCTTCTAAAGAGCAGTCAGGGTTGATCTTCTCTAGGATTGACTGGTTTGATCGCCTTGCAGTCTTCTCCAGCACCAGAGTTCAATGGCCTCAATTCTTTGGCACTCAGCCTTCAGAGAACTCTGACAAAATGTGATTCACTGGAGAAGGAAATGGCAACCCACTCCAGTAAATCTTTGCCATGAAAACCCCATGGACAGTATCAAAAATAAGCATCAGTTAAACCTGGGCTTGTCAGGTAACCCCCTCAAGTGTGGGGTGATCAGATTAAAATAAAGAAATGCAACTTTGCAACTTCCATAATCGCTACTGGTTTCCTGTCTGGACACATATTTAAGGTTCTTGGCCCTAATTCGGCCTCTTTCAGCAATATCCTGCTGTATATTATGATAGCGGGCAGAGTTAACATTAAAAAAAAAATCTTCTGATTGTTCTAAGGTAAGTACAATTTTCCTCGCTGTCCACAGATCAGGCTTGATCCCACTGTTTTTGGTTAAATTTAATTGAATTTAATTGGGTTGTTTTAAATCGCAGCCAAAATATTTAATTATTTTAAAACTGTTTTTAAATTTTGTATGTTCTGTTTTATTCTGGCTGTTCACCACCCTGGGTCCTGCTGGAGAAGGGCGGTATACAAATTAAAACAAATAAATAAATAAAACAAATAAATTATTTTCCTGATGAAGATTTAGCCAACGCAGTTCGACGTGCCAGGAGAACTCCTTGTGTGCTTTCTTCTAGAAAGACACCAGCAGATTCGACCACTTGAAGGCAAAGATTCTGAAAGGCAGAAAGGGAAATTCAGCATTTTTTAGAGAGAGAGAGTAAAGAAGCAGAGCAGAAGATTCAACAGAGGAGCAACCCAAATTCATCACGGTTAGTCTCCTCTTCCTCACCCTCTATGCCAGTGTTTATCTCCTCATGGTCATCAGCATTGACCGTTGCATTTCTGTCTGGCATCCGGTCTGGGCTCAGAATCACCGAACACCTCGGTTGGCTTCTTTTGTGGCTTTGGGTATGTGGCTCCTGGCTTTGGTGTTGTGTTCTCCAGTTATGTATTCCAAGCAAACAGAAGTAAATCCAACTGACAAGGATGCTCTTCATTGCTCTAACATTTATGGTGAGTTTGAAGTGATCAAGGCTCCTGCAATGGTCATCAGCCGGTTCATCTTGGCCTTCGTCATTCCCTTCTCTGTTATTCTTCTCTGCTACGGGGCGATTGTTTTGAAACTGAGAAGGACTCAGTTGTCTCTGTCCAACAAGCCCTATAAAGTCATCACAGCGGTGATTGTCCCCTTTTTTGTCCTCTGGTTCCCCTATTACGTGTTCATATTCATTGATATGAAATATAAAACCCAACCCAACATGCAGTTGGCACTGTATATTGGATTTCCCTTGGTCTCATGCTTGGCGTTCATCAACAGCTGCCTCAATCCCATCTTCTACGTCTTTATGGGTCAGAATTTCAGAGAGGCCCTGAGACGGTCCCTCTTTTCTGCATTTGAGAATGCCTTCACTGAAGAGGTCCAGCAGACTGCGACAGCCAACAAAGCAAATCTTTAGCAGAGATGGAATCCCAATGATGAATTCTGCAAAACCAACCCGTTCCAAAATGTGTTGGCTTGAGGAGATGTGTGCAATGCTCAGGGTGTTCATTCCAAATCTATTCCCTACACATTTGAACCACCTTCTTTGTCTCGGCCCAAAGCTAGAATCTGGCTGATGAATATGTATGTATGTATGTATGTATGTATGTATGTATGTATGTATTATTCCTGTAGCCACCTATCATTGAACGCAATGGGAGCTGGTTCAGATCTAATGTTATTTGAGCCAACCCCATACCAGCTCAAATAACACTTCTTATTATACGATTGATGAATTCAAGTTCTAGATTCAGAAATTTTGTATGCTTGGTTATTCCTGTAGGTCAGGGGTGTCAAACTCAAGGCCCGGGGCCTGGATCCGGCCTACAGGGTACTTAGATCTGGCCCGCGGGGCCACCCTGGAAACAGCAAAGGACTGGCCCGCGGTGCTTCTGCCAGCGACAGTGGGCTCCCAAGCTCCGTTTTCAGCTGCCATGGCCTCCTGCAACCCTCTGCCTTTGAAAATGGAGCTCAGGAGGGCTGCATGCAGAGTGTTGCAGCCATAAACGGAGCATGGATGCCCATTTTCCCTGGCAAAGGGCTTGGGCCACCAGAGCCGCCCCCCCCCCCCCGACAGGAATGACATCGAGCTGGCCACGCCTACTCTGGCCATACCCTCCCCCGAGATCAAACACAACTTTGATGCGGCCCTCAATGAAGTCGAGTTTGACACCCCTTCCATAGGGGAATAATGAATTACAATAGATCAGTGTCGTCTTAGTTCTGAATCTCTCCAATAGGAAGAGTGGTTACAATTTGATTTTTCTTGGTTTCCTTTGCAAAAGCCCTCTTGTTGGTAGATCATTAACAAACATGGATCTCTTTCATTGATTCATTGCATTTCCTCTTACCTACGATTTAAATGATATATTTAGATGCCTGAGCTGTAGCTCTTTTCTCCCATAAACTGCAATATCCTAACCACCCATGTTTCAGCTCCCTTACTCTGCTTTACTCAGTTATGGAAGCCTAATAATTTGGTTATGCCATTTTATTGTTATTTTCTCTCATATTAAAACAGAGATATATGTCTCATCTTAACAATACCTCTTCCGTATTATTCTTACATTATATTTTATAGAATAGCAATGGCTGCTGTGTTTTTAATATGTGAGGGTTTTTTTTCCAGGGTAGAGTTGATGAGGCATTTGTTCATTATTGTTAGCTTTTATGGATGTTGGTATGAATTATTCCATTTGATTCTTTAATCTGGTTAAATACCGTGAAATGCAGTTGAAGAATACTTAAATAATGTGGAATGAAGAATTATGTATAAGGACAATTATTTAAACTTCGTGGCTCTTTATGCTGCTCATATCTGGCCTCTTGCAAATGCCCAAACAGTTGCCAAATTGTGGAAGGCAATTACGCTTTCAACCAAGAAGACAAATAAAACGGTTTTTATTTCATTTCTGTTTTTCTCTGTTTTTTTGCCCTCTATATAAACAAGTTTCTCTGTTGGGATTTAGTTTCCCTGCCAGATTTAGGCTGAAAGCTCCCTCTCTCTCAGCCCTACTCACCTCACAGGGTTGTCGTTGCGAGAAAACCAGGAGGAGGAAGGTATGATAGATACCTTCATCACGATGAGTCAGTTGTGAAAATAATAAAGGCGGGATACAAATAAATAACATTGCTCTCCTCTAAGGAAATCGGCTGAAATCAGTGCATGAGAGAGCCGGTTTGTGTGGTTTTGTGGTGCATCAACCAATGCAGGAATAAACAAACAACTCAACTTTTAATGGGCTTAGTTAAGAGTGTTATGTGAATTAATCAATTCAGTAGAAAACGCTGGATTAAGGATTAAGTTTTCTGGATCCAGAAAGTCCAAGGAAGAAGGGATTCCTTCCTTCCTTCCTTCCTTCCTTCCTTCCTTCCTTCCTTTCTTCCTTTTGTTCATTTGTTTGTTCTTTTGTTCTTTCTTTCTTTCCTTCCTTCCTTCTTCCTTCGTTCCTCTCTTTCTTTCTTTCCTTCCTTCCTTCCTTCCTTCCTTCCTTCCTTTCTTCCTTTTGTTCATTTGTTTGTTCTTTTGTTCTTTCTTTCTTTCCTTCCTTCCTTCTTCCTTCCTTCCTCTCTTTCTTTCTTTCCTTTCTTCCTTCCTTCCTTTTGTTCACTCATTCATTCTTTTGTTCTTTCTTTCTTTCCTTCCTTCTTGAGAATAGAGAAGAGAGGAAGGTATCTGGAAGCTGTAGGACAACTTCACAAGAACCTGTGGGTAGGGAGGGAAGTTAAGAGTATTCTAACCGGTAGGCATAACCAAGTAATATTACAAAACAGGATTTTTTAAAAGGAAGAGGCTTCAACTGTAGTTGTGTCAAAACACTCCTGGCCACTGTTGTAATTTTTTCACAAACAGAGACACGGGGACTCCCTGTCAAAACCACCTTACTGGCAGACAGAGAAAAGCAGGAGAAAACATGTTGAAAGGGGACGTTTTTTTAAGGATTCAACTCAACATTAGCTTTGGCACAACTACTTTCCTTTAGTTGTCCAGTTGTCAAATATCTGAACGTAACTCACATGCCCAAGGGGATGCTGCAATGGTCATAAAGAGGAAAAATGGTCATAAAGAGGAAAAATGGTCCTAAGTCACTTTTTTCAGTGCCAGTTTAACTTCACACAGTCACTAAATGAACTGTTGTAAGTCAAGGATTACCTGTAATAAATAGTTCAGGGTTAAAATGAGGATCCTTGATGCTCTCTGAACTTGTAGATGTTTCTTGCAGATGATTCATTTTCCAAAGTAGCATGTGAGCCTCAGGATCTGTTGCATGCCTCATAGCTTCAGGTGACTTTTCTTTTTGTTGATGCACTCCTAAGACCTCCCCAAGGCTGCTCAGGGTTGCACAAGGTCTTCATTCTGGAAGTGGCTTAGGAGAACCAAGATTATCTGAAGAACAAGAAGTATTATTATTATTATTATTATTATTATTATTATTATTATTATTGGTTCGATTTATATGCCATCCTTCTCTGGAGACTCAGGGTGGCTTACAATGCGTTAAGCAATAGCCTTCATACTTTTGTATATACCTGCTTAGTAGAGCTTTCGCCCCCCCCAAGCGGTGTTCTTTTTTTTTTTATTTATTCAAAGTCAGCTTATTGCCCCCATAAACCGAGTCCTCATTTTACCTACCTCGAAAGGATGGAAGGCTGAGTCAACCTTGAGCCTGGTGAGATTTGAACTTGCAGTTATTGCAGGCAGCTGGTGTTACTTAGTACCACTTTATAAAGCCTTGTAAAGCCACACTTAGAATCCTGCATCCAGTTTTTGGTCACCATATTTTTAAAAAGAGGTTGAGACTCTGAAAAGAGCACAGAGTACAGAGAAGAGCAACAAAGATTATTAGAGATGCCCAGTTCCTGCAACTGTTCTTCATATGTTTTAGCCTCCAGTCCCCTCATCATCTTTGTTGCTCTTCTCTGCACTCTTTCTAGAGTCTCCACATGATTTACAGGTATACCATTTCCATTCCTGAAAATATTAAGATGGGAAAGGGGGCATCAGCTGAATCCGTGATTGACAGCTAACTCTCAAAAGTGTGGGGAGTACAGATTAAAGCTGAGATTAAAGTAAAAAAACAACAACAACATAAGGCTGCACATCCCATAATCTCTATTGGTTTCCTCTCTGATTACGTATTTGGGGTTCTTGGTCCTACCTCAGCCTCTTTCAGCAGAATCCCTTCATATATTACGACAGGGGCCAGAGGAAACACACAGAACCATCTTCTGATTGTTCTAATAAGGTAAGTGCAATTTTCCTTAGCTATCCACAGACTTATCATTTTCCTGATGAAGGTTTAGCCAATACAGTTCTCCGTGCCAGGAGAACTCCTGTGTGGTTTCTTCTAGAAAGATGCCAGCAAATTTGACCACTTGGAGGCAAAGATTCTGAAAGGCAGGAAGAGAAATTCAACATCTTTTAGAGAGAGAGAGTAGAGGGGCAGAGCAGAAGATTCAATGCAGGAGCAACCAAGATTCATCATGGTTATCATGTCTCTTTGATTTTGCTCCCTTTCCTTTTCTTCCCGCAAGTCTTCACTGTATCCCAGCTTGGAGTTTAGTTAAGATCTGATCTAAATCTATTTATTCAGCATTTACATTTTGAGAGATTTTTTGAAATTTAGGTGACTATCATTATGAGCTGTTCAAACCCTAAAGAAGAGAAGTTGAAACTGATCATTAACACATTTTAATGCTTTCTATTTCACCACCAATCATTTTTTTTCCTTTTTGGTTTGAATTCTGGATTTTATCTCCAGCTTCTCTAAAGCTCAGTTCATGCTCCAATTTTCAGTTCCTCTCTTTCTTCAGTTGAACAAACAGACGAACAGTAAATAAATAATATTCCCTCTCCCACAGGCTCAAACCAGTTTTCAAGCCAGAAAGGATTCTGGTTTGTAGCCAATTTGAACCGGTGTAAAAATTGGAGCCCTTGTCTAAGTGAGAAAAATATAGCTGCATATAGATGTATTGATCTGATCCACCAAGGAAGTTCTTACATTTGAACCTAAAACACCTGATTCTCCCCCCAAACTAAGGAAGGAAATATCCCTGCCCAGCTTGGGATCTTTAGACCTCCAAAATTATTAAGCTAGGCTGTAGTTACAAGGTTACCTGCTCCAACTCTCATGTTTCATGTTTTTGCTTCTAAGGGAGACATCACCATTCAAGGACTGGCTTTGTCAGAGAAAATGAGCAATGCAAATCAGTACCTTGAAATTTTGGATTTGATTGAGTACCTTGAAAAGATAATTATATTGCATAAAAGGATGAAGATAGCTTCTCTGGTGATCTCCAGTTTTGCATTTGTGTTGGGGGTCCTTGGCAATGGGCTGGTCATCTTCATCACCGGCTTTCGTATGAAGAAGACAGTCAACACAGTTTGGTTCCTCAACTTGGCCATTGCAGACTTCATCTTCATCTTTTCCCTGATTTTTGTCCGTGCTGCTGTGGTCTTCAAGTGGTACATCAACCAGTATTTGTGCAAGATGAACAACGCCCTCATCTTCCTCAACCTTTACGCCAGTGTTTATATCCTGACGGTCATCAGCATTGACCGTTGCATTTTTGTCCGGCATCCGATCTGGGCTCAGAACCACCGAAAACCTCGGCAGGCTTCTTTTGTGGCCTTGGGTGTGTGGATCCTGGCCTTGGTGTTGTCTTCTCCCCCTCTCTATTTCGGGGGAACCATACAAAATCCAAATGACACGAACATTAACTGTTTTAAGGCTTACGGTAACACCATAGATACTCATATGTCCACACGTCGCAATGTGATCATCAGCCGTTTCATCTTTGCCTTCGTCATTCCCTTCATTGTTATTTTTTATCTGCTACGGAGCCGTTGTCTTGAGATTGAGAAGCAGTCAACTGTTTCAAGCAAGCAAGCCCTACAAGATCATCACGGCTTTGATTGTGACTTTTTTAGTATGCTGCTTCCCTTATCATGTGTTTTCTTTCATTGACCTGAAATATTCATCACATCTAGACATGATGATGGTACTGAATATTGGTGATCCCATAGCATCGTGCTTGATTTTTATCAACAGCTGCATCAATCCCATCCTCTACGTCTTTACTGCGAAGGGCTTCAAAGACAGCCTGAAGTGGTCCTTCTTTTCTGCATTTGAGAATGCCTTCACTGAAGAGGTCAGGCAGATCTCCCCAACCACCAAAACCAAATCTTCAGCAGAGGTGGAATTGCAGTTATGAGTCCAATTCCCTAAGCTTGAGGAGACGCATGCAATGCTCAAAGTGTCCATTCAGAATCTATTCTCTTCACATTCGAACTGACTACTTTCCCCACTCTGAAGCTACAGTGAATTGTACACGCGGTTGATTCATCTGGATATAGATATAGATAAAGATAAAGATATAGATATAGATATAGATATAGATATAGATATAGATATAGATATAGATATAGATATAGATATAGATATAGATATAGATATAGATATTTGTTTATGTAAGTTTTCACGGGTATGTATGTGTGTATAGTTAATATTTCGGGTTTCTTCCCGTGTAATTGTGGATATATCCCTAAAAGGGTAGAAGCGACGTTTCGACAGAATCCCATCTGCCATCATCAGGCTTCTGTCAGCAGATAATGACATAAACCTGATGATGGCAGATGGGATTTTGTCGAAACGTCGCTTCTACCCTTTTAGGGATATATCCACAATTACACGGGAAGAAACCCGAAATATTAACTACACACACACACACACACACAGACACACACACACACACACACACACACATATATATATATATATTTCTTCTAGCCAGGTTTTCCCTACGTAGCCAAGGTTTTTTTGTAGCTCCAGCTCAGTAGAATCTCATCTACTCGGTTCTGGGCTTTTTTCCTTTCTAACACCTAGCAAGCTCTAACTGCTAGGTGGGAGACCTAAATAGATCCATTTCTAGCTCGTTAGCTGTCATCAGTAGGCCACACCCATATATATATATATGCTTTCTTCTCTTATCGTAGGTTTTTGTATGTATTTTTCTTCAACCGGGTATTAACTGATTACCAATCAGTCCGAAATAGATCTATATTAGTCTCCCAATAGACAGCAAAACGCATGCTTGCTATCTGAAGAAGCCTACACCTGCTCCTTGTTGGAAGTATATATCAGATATGCACCCTCATTTTATTCCATTGAGTGCAATGAGAGCCGGTTCAGATCTGATGTTATTTGAGCCAACCTCATACTAGCTCAAATAAAATTTCTTATGATAAGATTAATACATCAATGTTCCAGATTCAGAAATTTTATATTCTTGGTTATTCCTGTAGGTGAATAATGAATTACAATAGATCAGTGTCCTCTTAATTCTGAATGTCTCCAATGTGAAGAGTGGTTACAATTTGATTTTCTTGGTTTGCTTTGCAAAAGCCCTCTTGTTGGTAGATCATTAACAAACATGGATCTCTTTCATTTATTCATTGCATTTCCTCTTACCTACGGTTTAAATGATATATTTAGATGCTTGAGATGTAGCTCTTTTTTCCCATAAACTGCAATATCCTAACCACCCATGTTTCAGCTTTCTTACTCTGCTTTACTCAGTTATGGAAGCCTAATAGTTTGGTTACACCATTTTATTGTTATTTTCTCTCATATTAAAACAGAGATATATGTCTCATCTAGATAATATAGCTTCCGTTCTCATCTAACCCCGTTTTATGAAACTGCAACAGCTCTTGTGTTAGGGTTAGGGTTTAATATGTGAGGTTTTTTTTCCTCTAGGGTCGGGATGGCATGATGTTATTTCTAATTGTTATGAAATATGGTATGCATTGCTTCTTCTGACTCTCTAAGTTGGTTTAATAGTGTGAAATGTAGTGGAACAATGCTTAAATAAAACGGAATGAAAAATTATGTGTAATGACAATTATTTAAAGCGCACAGATGCATATCATGGTCAGTCCAAACAGCTTGCATTGATTTATGTCCTCCTGATCGTTGGGACTACTCCCAGATTTCCTGAAGGGCAAAATTGTTGCTTTCCACTGCCAGAGAATCCTGGATATTATCATCTCTCCCCCATATCTCGTGAGTATCAAATTGAAAAAGTTTTTAGTCAAGGTTGTTTTCTTATTAAGTAAAACCTTTCTTTCCAATTTAACCAATCTTGGTGTTGTACCCAAAACTGTTGGACGTCAGCCCTCAACAAGCCCGCTTATATAGTTGGGATGATGAGAATTACAGTTAAACCCCTCTGCACGTTGCCAAATTGGGGGAGACGATTACACATTCAACCAAGATAAACAAAACTGTTTCTCTTTCACTTCTTTCTCTTTTGTGCCCTCTGCAGTAAATAAACAAATTTCTCTATTGGGAAAGCCCTGCCAGATTTGGACTGAAAAGCTCAAACAGACTCTCTCCCTCTCTCAGCCCAACTCAACTCACAGGGTTGTTCTTGTGAGGAAAACAGGAGAAGGAAGTTGTGTTGGTATTATATCCCCCATTTTTGCCAGAATATGTGGGTGGAACACACGTGTAATTGGCAAAAGATTAAAAATTGATCAGATCAGGGAGATTTGATGGATGCTTTTAATTTTTCTGATGCAAAGGGGAAAGCATTGATAGAGGCAACAGAAAAGGATTCCTTCAGTGGCTCCCAAAAGCTTTTAACCATGAAGGTCTAGTAGCCAGGGGAAAAGTTCTGATAAGAAATTTACAGTATCCAATTTTCCATGCCAATTATTTTCAGATATCACTTTCTGTAAGCTTCCAGTCAGATTTCAGGCAAGCACAACTCCCAAAATTCTTCACAGCCATGGTTTTACTTTGTCTGCAAGAGGTAGATCTTTGTTATGTAGAATAGACTGGCCCAGGCTTTAATGGCCCATTGACAAAGGTGGGGGGGTGGGTTTCTGCCTCCCTTTTAGAGAAAATATCCTTTTAATATTTCCTAAAATATCTCATTCTCCCAGGAGAAGGGTGGGTGCTAACTTCTTACAGTATATTACCTAGTTTGGGTAATAAAATGTCTGCAAGAAAAGGAGCAAGCTCAGAGAGCACCAAGGACCCCTCATTTCAACCCTGAGCTACAAATATTCTCCTTTATTGATATGTTTACCATTCTGAACTATTCGTAAAAATAATAAAGGTGAGATACAAATAAATAAATAACATTGCTCTCCTCTAAGGAAATCAGATGAAATCAGTGCATGAGAGAGCTGGTTTGTGTGGATTTGTGGTGCATCAACCAGTGCAGGAATAAATGAAACAAACAACTCAACTTTTAATGGGCTTAGTTAAGGGTGTTGTGTAAATCAATCAATTCAGTAAAAAACACTGGATTAAGGATTAATCTTTTCGGATTCAGAAGGAATTGTTTCCTTCCTTCCTTCCTTCCTTCCTTCCTTCCTTCCTTCCTTCCTCCCTTCCTCCCTTCCCTTCCCTTCCCTTCCCTCCCTCCCTCCCTCCCTTCCTTTTTTTCTTTCTTGAGAATAGCGCAATAGAGGAAGGTATAGTAGTCATAACCAAGCAAGGTTGCAAAACAGATTTTTAAAAAGGAAAAAGCTGTGGCTTCAATCATACACCCATCCACATACGCATAGGGGACTCCTCTAAAATCTTTTTTAAAAGCCCTCTAAAAATCATATTCCTGGCAGATAGAATAATTATCCAAGCAGGAGAAAACCTATTCAATTTGTCTTGAAGGTACAACTCACAATTAGCTTTTGCACCACATCTTTCCTTCCTTTCCCTTAGAGCAGTATTTCTCAACCTTGGCTGCTTGAAGATAGGTGGACTTCAACTCCCAGAATTGGCTGGGCAATTCTGGGAGTTGAAGTCCACCCATCTTCAAGCCATCAAGGTTGAGAAATGCTGCTTTAGCTTAGAGGCTTTTTTTTTCAACAACTAGTTAGGAGTGAATAAAGCCTCTTCTCTTCCCATGTTACAACTTTACCTCAGGCTTAGGCCTTACTTGCTTGTTCCTAAAGATATGCTCCTAATGCAATTCACAGGGATGCATATCTGTCTGGTCATCTCTCTAAAAAGATACTCTTGGGGATAGAAGACCCTTTTTAAACATATTTTGGGGAGGGAAGGAAGCCCAAAGTTAACCCCATGGCATTGTTGGAAAGATCACAGGTAGTGTTTTTATATATATATTTCTCTCTTTTTCCCTTTCCCCATGCTGGCTGGGGAATTCTGGGAGTTGAAGTCCATCCAACCTAAACTAGTCAAGTTTGAGAAACACTGTTTTAACAGGATTCCAATGATTGGGTGACTAGGCAGATCTTTATTTGCTTCAATTCAGAGGTGGGTTTCACATAATTTTACCACCAGTTCGCCCAGCACCGGAAATATAAGTGCGCATGTGTGCGGCATCACAAAATGTGGCAATTCTCATGCGCGTGCCATCCATGCATGTGTGCGGCGTCAAACAACATGGCAATTCGCTTGCGTGCACCGTCCACACATGTGTACAGCAGCATCACAAACACAGTGATATAAGACGGGATTGTGGGGGGGCCTTCCACCTGCAGATCACCACTACCGGTTTGCCTGGACCGGTCCGAACCGGCTGAAGACCACCTCTGCTTCAATTCCTTCATAATCAAAACTAATCAAATGGCCTTTCTAAATGGGGAGAGGGAAGAGGAAAGAGGAAAACAGACGTTGCAAAAGCAGTTGGCCCAGCTCTTCAGATTGCTGAGACCTAATTTCTTTTACTTTCTTGCATTTTTAGAATAGAATAGAATAGAATAGAATAGAATAGAACAGAACAGAACAGAACAGAACAGAACAGAACAGAACAGAACACAATAGAATAGAATAGAATAACAGAGTTGGAAGGGAGCTTGGAGGTCTTCTAGTCCAACCCCATGCCCAGGCATGAAACCCTATACCACTTCAGACAAATAGTTATTCAACATCTTCTTAAAAATTTCCAGTGTTGGGGCATTCACAACTTCTGCAGACAAGTTGTTCCACTTATTAATTGTTCTCACTGTCAGGAAATTTCTCCTTAGTTCTAAGCTGCTTCTCTCCTTGATTAGTTTCCACCCATTGCTTCTTGCCTTCAGGTGCTTGGAAGAATAATTTGACTCCCTCTTCTTTGTGGCAACCCCTGAGATATTGGAAGACTGCTATCATGTCTCCCCTAGTCCTTCAACTTTCTCTTTGATTTGTTTCTCTGTTTTATTTTCCTCCTTATCTTGTGCCAGTCTTTTCGTTTGTTTTTTTTTAAGTATTAATGAAATTATGAAAAAGTGTACTCAGGTGGGACAATAGGCATCATGTAGGCACCCAAAAAGGAAGATAAAGTGGCCATTTCTAAACAGGGAAGGGGAAGAAGAACAAGGAAAATCCATGTTAGAAACAGCTAGCTCAGCTCTTCAGAATGCCGATCAATGGCTCCCCACCCCCACCCCCCTTGGTGAAAAAGAAGAAAATTCCGAGACAGTTAGAAGTTAAAAACACAGTGGGAAATGAGGTGAGTGAAGAAAATCTCTCTGGTTGGGCTGTTGGGAGTTGTAGTTCAACAGCATCTGTTGGGCTGCAGTGGGGGATCGTAGTCCAATAGCATCTGATGGACATCTTGGCCAGTAATTGTTCTAGCAGGGAAAAATGGAATTATTTAGAGTATTTGTTAAGGATATTGTTGTTGTGTTACCAACCAGCAGAGTGTAGAGCACAAAGAAACATTGCTGAGAGCAATGAATAAAAGATGTGCAAACTGGTTTATCAAAAGTTTACTTTATGGTGAAAAAACAATCTCATAGTCTTTAAATCAATCCAAGTCTTTGCCAGTTAAATCAGTCCAGTGATACAGGTATCTTCTTACCACACAAACAGTAGTTGGTTAGAATAACAAACTCACTCTGGTTCACAAACCACGATGGTAGCAGATCCATTCCAACGATGATAGCACAATGGTTGCAACTCCACACACAATGGTAGCTTATCATCGACTGAATACTTTACAGTACCTTTCTTAAATACATTCACAACCCAGTGATTATCTAATTACAACTTGACTCAGCATTACAATGAATCAGCAGTAAAACTTTAAAGTCACACAATACATATTCATATTAAAGTCACAGAATACATATATTGTCTGGACAACTTGTTAGGCTCAAACCATATCCTAACAGTATTTAAAGAGCCACTTTGTTGGTAAAATAAATACTTGTTAAATACGGTCACTCATGCCCTCGTCACTTCACGCCTGGACTACTGTAATGCTCTCTACATGGGGCTCCCCTTGAGGAGCACCCGGAGGCTCCAGCTGGTCCAGAATGCAGCCGCGCGGGTAGTTATGGGAGCAGCATGGCGCTCCCATGTGGCTCCCCTCCTGCGCGAGCTGCACTGGCTCTCTGTGGTCTTCCGGGTGCGCTTCAAGGTCTTAGTTACCACCTTTAGAGCGCTCCATGGCTTAGGACCGGGGTACTTACGAGACCGCCTTCTGCCACCAATAGCCTCTCACCGCCCAGTACGCTCCCATAGAGAGAGGCTTCTCAGGGTGCCGTCAGCCAAACAATGTCGACTGGCGGCCCCCAGGGGGAGAGCCTTTTCTGTGAGGGCACCCACCATCTGGAACGAGCTCCCCCCAGAGATACAGAAGATTCCGGACCTGCGCACTTTCCGCCGTGCCCTCAAAACATTCCTGTTTCAGCAGGCCGGCCTGGCCTAACTTTCCCTTTATATTGCTTTTTTTGATTTTATTTTAAACTGGGATGTATTAAATGTATTTTTATCGTTCGCTGTTCACCGCCCTGAGTCCCTTAGGAATAGGGCGATATATAAATCTAATAAATAAATAAATAAATAAATAAATAAATAAATAAATAAATAAATGAATGAATGAATGAATGAATGAATAAATAAATAAATAAATAAATAAATAAATAAATAAATAAATAAATAAATAAATAAATAAATAAATAAATAAATACACCAGGCTAGAATTCAGGAGATGGTGAGTTCTAGTCCCACTTTAAGCATGGAAAAACTGACTGGATGACTTAAGGCCAGTCCAGGGGTGGGCTGCTGGGGGTTCGCAGGGGTTCGGGAGAACCTCTAGCTAAGATTCTGGGCAGTTTGGAGAACCCCCCCAAATCCCACTCCTGGCTGGCCCCACCCACCCTGCCCTGCCCCTTCTGGGAGTCCTCATGCATCCCGTTTTGGAGTGCAGGGCATGCATGGAGGCTCAGGAAGGGCAAAAAATGGGCCTACCAGAAGTTCAGGAAGGCCGGAAATGGGCCCAGAGGGCCTCTGGAGCCTGGGGAGGCCATTTTCAACCTCCTGGAGGCTCGAGAAAAGACTCCGGAGCCCGGGGAGGGCAAAAACACCTCCCCGCCATGGTGCAGGAAGCTGACTAGGCCACGCCCACCATGGCCATGCCCACCCAACAACCGGGCAGAGAACCCCTTGCTAAAAGTTTTGAAGCCCACCCCCGGGTCAGTCACCCTCTCAGCCCAACCCATCTGAGAGTTCTATTCCCCACCACCCTGTCAGAGCTGAAGAAGCTTCTTGGACGAGAAGCGAAATGTCTTCAAAGAAAAACCGGAAAGTCCAGTTGCCTCTTGAAGAAAAAGCACTTTTGGGACTAGATTACCTTACTACTACGGTAGATGAGTTGAATGAGGCTATGAAGCTGTTTGCAGTTTGTTCTTTAAAAAAAATATAGATTATGTGAATAGGACTTTTGATGGTTGCCACAACAATACTCAACGACATTTTCCAATTTCTTATTCTGGTAGATCTCTAGAAATAATTCTGCAGTAAGAAGATGGTCAAAGGGGCGACCAGCTGGAGCTTACAGAGATTTCTTCAAAGTTCAAGGGATGACTTCCTTTTTACTAACCTCTCTGAACCTTCTCCTGCTTTATCGAGGTACGAGTGACTCACAGAAATATGCTGTAAAATCTCAAGTGGTTTTCTAATTTCTCCCTTCGTGGCTAAAGTGAACGCGTGGTTTGGTTACGAGCTATGGTCGTAGAAGGGCTATGGTTCACAGAAAACAAAGTCTTAATTCAACAGGAATCCATTTCTCTGTCTCAAAAAATGCAAGGATAAGATAACCTCAATCATGGTTTGTACCAGAGGTGGGTTTCAGCAAGTTCTGACCAGTTCTGAAGAACCGTTAGCGGAAATTTTGATTAGTTCGGAGAACCGGTAGTAAAAATTTCTGACTGGCCCCGCTCCCATCGATTCTCTGCCTCCCGAGTCCCAGCTGATTGGAAGGAAATGGGGATTTTGCAGTAACCTTGCCTTGGATAGGGGAGGGAATGGAGATTTTACAGTATCTTTCCCCTGCCACACCCACCAAGCTCTGCCCACCAAGCCACACCCACAGAACCGGTAGTAAAAATATTTTAAACCCATCACTGGTTTATATGCTACGCAGGTAGAGGCAGTCAGGGAAATCTTGGTGCCCGGTCAAAGGATTGTATTTGATGCAGGGGTGGGTTCTAAATTTTTTTACTACAGGTTCTGTGGGTGTGGCTTATTTTGTGGGTGTGGCTTGGAGGTCATGTGACTAGGTGGCCGTGGCTAGCTGGTCAGAGTCATTTCTGGAAGGTCCTCGCACTTACGACCAGTCCTCGCACTTACAACCCGACTCATTTGTTTGCTTTTAACACTGATCAGCTCTAGGACGGCCCTTTGAAGCCCCGCGGCAAGAGTTTAAACAGTTTTTTTCCCTCTAGTCATCAGCTGGGACTCAGGAGGCAGCAATAGATTGGGGGTGGGACCAAATAAAAGGTAAGAATAACGTGGGGGGTGGGTGGGGGGGGTGGAGGCTGATTGGAAAGATGGTTTTATTGATGAAGCAGAACCACATGGCTTTGTGGCACCTGTTCCTGTGCAAGAACGTGTATTCTATTGGCTGTTGTCAGATTCCTGTGGGATCATGTAGGTAGGGGTCATGTAGGGGTCATAGCTGGCTCTATAGGCAAAAGAGGAAATGCAAATCCTAGGTCAGTGATGGCTAACCTTTCTGCCGTTGCGTGCCAAAAGCGGGGGGAGCGCGGGGAGGTCGTGCTCGTGCATACCCACACCCATAATTCAATGCGCCCCGCCCCCCACATGCAAACGTGACTCACCCACCCCACTTTGGTGGGTGGCATGGTGGGCCCAGTAGGCCCAGTTTTTTTTGCCCTCCCCAGGCTCCAGAGGCTTTCTAGGAGCCTGGGAAGGGCGAAAACAGCCTTCCCCACCCCTCCAGAGGCCCTCCAGAGGCCGGAAACAGCCCATTTCCCGACTTCCAGTGGGCCTGGAAGGCCTGAAAATCAGTTGGCTAGCACGCACATGCACACTGGAGCTGAGCTAGGGCAACGCTCGCGTGCCCACAGATATGGCTCCGTGTTCTACCTGTGGCACGTGTGCCATAGGTTCACCATCACGGTCAAGGTGTTTGTCTGAGCTAATCTGGTCAGCCTCCTGGCTTATTGTTTATCTGAGCTTCCAGGTTTGAAGTTTGGACTGCTCTGGGATCAGTAGTGGGTTTCAAATCTCGGCGCTATCGGTTCGCTCTCAGGAGCGCGCGGGTGCGTGCGCTCGCTTTGGGAGTGTGTGGTGCATCTGCGCATGTGCAGAAGGTTCTGCGCATGCGCAGTGCGTTTTTGATGATGTCTGGGCGGGTGGGCGGAGCCTCCCACTACCGCTACTACCAGTTCGCCTGAACTGGGGTGAACCAGTAGCAACCCACCACTGTCTGGGATGGTACAATGAAGGGGCTTGTGTTCTGAAAGGGTGTTGGGCAATTCCTATTGTGGCTTAATGGCTTTGGATCTTGGGTGAGGGGCTGCTTCTAATCCTACCATTCTGCCTTTATTCAGACTTTGCTGCAGGGAATTTCAAAATACCCTGTGTTGAATGGATTTCGGCCTGCAGTGTTTGTTTTGCCTATGAATACAACTATCTAGATACTTGTCTTCCTCTTTCTCTTAAGTGCTGACATCTGCTGTGGGCTATTAAGAAAAGTGGGGGCTGCTTTCTGCCTCTAAAAAAACATGTTTCTGCATTTCTCCCTTTGGGGAAATATAATATTCTGCCTTTTTTTTTTTTTAATATTTCCCAAAATATTTCATTCTTCTAGGAGGGGGGTTTTCCCCACACAATGCTAAGCCATAAATCATAGTTTGCAAAGTATCACAGGTGGGTTCACTCTTGGTCCTAGGACAGGGATCTCCAAACTTGACAACATTAAGACTTGTGGACTTCAACTCCCAGAATTCCTCAACCAGCATGAGAAATTCAGCATGGCTGTCTGAGGGATTCTGGGAGTTGAAGTCCACAAGTCTTAAAGTTGCCCAGTTTGGAGGATCCCTGCACTAGGCTACAGACCAGTGTGGAATTCAAATTTTTTTACTACTGGTTTTGTGGATGTGGCTTGGTGGGTGTGGCTTGGCGGGCATGGCAGGGGAAGGATACTGCAAAATCTCCATTCCCTCCCCACTCTGGGGCCAGCCAGAGGTGGCATTTGCTAATTCTCTGAACTACTCAAAATTTCCACTACTGGTTCTCCAGGAACTGTCAGAACCTGCTGAATTTCACCCCTGCTACAGACCAAGGAAAGAATGCCATGACTGAAACAATGGGATGTGTGAATCCATCCTATGGTCTCAATGGAGTCGCATTTAAGGAGTCAAAAGTAGCATGACTTAAATCAATGGGGGGTGATCATCTCTCCAGCTACCACTTCTACCAGGAGAGCAAAGCTGGAGAGAGAGCACCACGAGATCCATCAAAGTAGTTTTCAGCGGTTGGAATGATCAGATCAACTGGATGAAAGCAATAAATGTATTTTTAAAAGTTATTTTCCATCTTCTGGGGTTCGTTCTGCAATCTCGTCCTTCTAGACATTGATAAAGAAAAGCAATATTCTAGCTTTGCTCAGGTAAATTGGAGCTACCTATTTGGGCTGCAGCAACAGGTGGTAGCAGAGAGGCACAGAAAACTATAATGTTTTGCTGTCACCTAGTGGCCAAAGGACATTTTGCAGGCCAGAAATGAAACCCTGATTTAAGACACACAGATGCATTTGCAATGTAGCCTCAGCCCTAAAATTTGGTTTGTTTATTTCTTTATAGTATGGCTTTACAGGGTAGACCAATCCAAGGGGTTTCTCAGCTTTTTTAACTTTAGTACTTCAACTTCTAGAATTCTCCAATTTTGACCCCCAGAGTTTCCTCTGCTAAAATTGGATGTGCAAATATACAAAACTGCCAGTCAGTACTTACTTACTGGTGCTTATCTACCAGTGGCGGGATTCAATTTTTTTTTACTTCCGGTTCTGTAGGCGTGGCATGGTATGGCTTGGTGGGTGTAGCAGGGGAAGATTACTGTAAAATCTTCATTCCCGCCCCACTCCAGGGGAAGGATACTGCAAAATCCCCATTCCCTTCCGATCAGCTGGGACTCGGGAGGCAGAGAATAGATGGGGGCGGGGCCAGTCAGAGGTGGTATTTACCGGTTTCCCGAACTACTCAAAATTTCCGCTACCGGTTCTCCAGAACTGGTCAGAACCTGCTGAAACCCACCTCTGTTACCTACTTCCTTCCTTCCTTCCTTCCTTCCTTCCTTCCTTCCTTCCTTCCTTCCTTCCTTCCTTCCTTCCTTCCTGTAACAAAATGCTCTGGATGGCTTACAGCATTAAAACATTCAAATCCTAAATGTCTATGGAGATTCTTAAATCATCCAGGTCATTGGTTGTCCCAAAGGCGCTTTTTCAAAAGGCAACTGGGCTTTGTTTTGCTTCCCATCCAAGAAGCTTCTTCAGTTCTTCTTCAGTTTGAAGAACCGAAGAAGCTTCTTGCATGAGAAGCGAAACATCTTCAAGGAAAAACAAAGTCCACCTACCTTTTGGAAAAAGGGCCTTTGGGATTAAAATCCTTACAGATATCTCTAAAACAATAGAAATAGAAATCCCAATCAAGATAAAAGTGTAGTCAAAAGATGAGGAGGAAGTAAGGGAAGGGAATGCATTGGGGGGGGGGGCAGGAGAAATGTGAGATTTTCTCTTCATTCATCTATCAGCTCCAGTGTGATACTCCCCTATTGGAACCCCAGACCAACTGGCAGAACCAAATCTTTGAGCTCCTGCAGAAAATCAGGAGGATGGGAGCTGTTAAGGAATTTGCAAAGTAACCCTTGAGTAGCAAGGGTGTACACATGAAAGCGATTGAGAGTAGTTACGAATAAACGCAGCCAACACAGAGATACACTGAGTTGTGTTTACTTTTAGGAAATAGTAAGGCACAGTCCAATAAACAGTCCAGGTCATACACATATAAAGCAGTAGATAGCAAAATGACAGTCCAGGGATAACCCAATAACAAAGTCTTCTTACCAGTCATCGTAGTCATTCACAATAAAGTTCTTCTGGATTTGCAAACAGTAGCATACAGAGATATTAGAGAGCAAGAACAGCAAAGAGAAGTAAAGAGCAGCAAAGAGAAACAAACCATGTTTCTAGCTCCCTCTTAAGGAGATTGGCTACAGAGTTAACCAATCAGGACACAGTATGATGCAATACAGCAGTCTTAAAGCTATATTGAGGGTTTATATATTGCCAACCCAACAAGTCAGGTAATAATGATTTCCTAACAGAAGCCAATCAGGAGGTTCCAAAGAACAGGAGCCACAGCAGAAAAGGCTCCTGGATCCAGCCAGCCGGAATTCCTTGACTGACAGCGCTAGTGGTGGGATGCTGCTGGTTTAACAACCGGATCAGTGATTGCACGTTTTGTGTGCACACGTACACTTTGCGCATGTTCCCCCAACGGATGGTGTGCACACGTGCACAGTTTTACAAATACTAACCTTCTGTCTTCTTACAAACCTCCAGTGATGGAGCTGTCATGATTTCTGGAGGCAAGCTGTTCCACTGGTTAATTGTCCTCACTGTTAGGAAGTTTCTCCTTAATTGTTGTTTGCATTGTTGTTGCACTGAATTGATTGGATGAACAGACCATCTCTTGAAGACTAGACTAGACCAGACCAGACCAGATCAGAATAGACCAGAATAGAATAGAATAGAATAGAATAGAATAGAATAGAATAGAATAGAATAGAATAGAATAGAATAGAATAGAATAGAATAGAATAGAATAGAATAGAATAGAATAGAATAGAATTCTTTATTGGCCAAGTGTGATTGGACACACAAGGAATTTGTCTTTGGTGCATAGGCTCTCAGTGTACATAAAAAGACAAGATACATTCGTCAAGAATCATAAGGTACAACACTTAATGATAGTCATAGGGTACAAATAAGCAATCAGGAAACAATATCAATATAAATCATAAGGTATAAGCAACAAAGTTACAGTCATGCAATCATAAGTGGGAGGAGATGGGTGATAGGAAGGACGAGAAGATTAATTGCAATAGTAATGCAGACTTAGTGAATGGTTTGAGGGAATTACTTGTTTAGCAGATTGATGGCGTTCGGCAAAAAACTGTCCTTGTGTCTTGTAGTTCTGGTGTGCAGTGCTCTATAGCGTCGTTTTGAGGGTAGAAGTTGAAAGAATTTATGTCCAGGATGCGAGGGATCTGTAAATATTTTCACAGCCCTCTTTTTGACTTGTGCAGTATACAGGTCCTCAATGGAAGGCAGGTTGGTAGTAATTGTTTTTTCTGCAGTTCTAATTATCCTCTGAAGTCTGTGTCTGTCTTGTTGGGTTGCAGAACTGAACCAGACAGTTAAAAGCCTTGGGGGGGGGGGGGTGATAGTGGTAATAATAAGTTTAGCAGGGCCTTGCCAGTTACATCCTTCTCTCCTCCCACCAGGTACTCTGACTATCAGTCCCGGCTATTCGATTTCCGTGCCTAAGAAAATCCTTGTGGAAATAAACCATTGCACCGACGTACCCTGTATGTTCACCACTCCGGAAAGGTACTCAAAAAGCTCAGCACCGTTTTACATCTATTGGTTTAAGAGTATAAAAAAACGTTACTATTTGGTGTGGATCAACTTATGGGTACCGGGAGATCTGATGGTCACCAATGATTTAAGGCAGAAAGCTGATATTACCGATTTTAAGCTGACCGGGGATCCCAAAAATGGCGACTGCTCCTTCAGCATTGCAAATGCCCAGCCTGTGGACTCGGGAAAGTACTACATGAGAATTGATAAAGGATCAGGATTTAGGTATGCGTTTGAATCTTCTGCTCCACAACATCACGTAAATCCCCAAATTGTGGTGACAGGTAGGTAAGTTCTTGAACTCCCCCCCCCTTCTTCCTTGACATTTTTGATTCCTTCACTTTAGAACAGGGTGGGGAAATGTTGGGGAGCCACAGACAAGCCTGGATCCTTGTTGCCCAGTACGGTAAGTGTTCTGACCCATCTCCCCAAACACGACAAACCTTCTGAAGTGAACTCAAAAATTCCTTTATTAGCAGCTCCGGCAGCTCTGGCAAAAAGTTTTCCTCTCACCACAGGCTAACAAATCCAGCCAGAAGATGAATAGTTGCTTGCTATATTTATTCATCTCTGCCCTCTGCCTTTTATCCCCAGAGCTAGGGTGGGACTCTGCTAGCAGCGATGACTGTTCTGTTCCAAGGATCGGTCCATAGATTTCCACTGCTCTCCTCTCCTCTGCCTTCTGTGCATCCGCATCTCAGGTACTGGACCCAGCTGTTCCTCCTCTTTCTTATCAGTCACCTCGAGATCTGGGGGCTGTGGGCTCTCCATCTGAGGTCTGACAGACGGCCCAGGCTCTGCCCCCCTCTCTCTCCTCCTCCCTCCCTCCCTCCCTCCCTCCCTCCCTCCCTCCCTCCCTCCCTCTCTCTCTCTCTCTCTCTCTCTCTCTCTCTCTCTCTCTCTCTCTCTCTCTCTGACAGCTCCATTCCCCTTCCCTCTCGGAGGTTGCCTTGATGCTAACCCTGACTCCTACACCGCTGCCTCCTCTGATTTGGCTGCTGGAGGGACCAGGGGCCAACAAGCCACAACAGTAAGACTTTTGCAAATGAAGCCACAATAGACAGAATAACAGAAGAGGAAGAGATCTTGGAGGTCTTCCAGTCCAACCCCCTGCTCAAACAGAACACCCTATAGCATTTCAGACAAATGGTTATCCGACTTCTTCTTAAAAGCTTCCAGTGTTGGAGCATTCATAAGTTCTGGAGGCAAGTTGTTCCACTGGTTAATTGTTCTAGCTGCCAGGAAATTTCTCCTTAGTTCTAGGTTGCTTCTCTCCTTGATTAGCTTCCAACCGTTGCTTCTTCTTTGACCTTCTGATGCTTTGGAGACTAGGTTGACCTCCCTCTTCTTTGTGGCAGCTCCTTAGATGTTGGAATGCTGCTACCCTGTCACCCAATGATGGGATTCAAATAATTTAACACCCAGTTTTCTGCCTGGAGGAAACCTGCTGGGAGGGTGTGGCCATGGTGGGCGTGGCCAGGGGTGTGTGACAGGCAGCACTCGGACTCCTGCACCACCCTGGGAGCAAAAATGGGCCGTGGGGGTGACACTCCCCTGCACTCTGTTTTGGGCCTAGGAGGCCTCCCTGAAGCCCCCTGGGAGAGAAAATGGGACACGTGGGGCAGGGACGGGTGGGGCCAGCCAACAATTTAACTATGGTTCACCCGAATCCCACCACTGAATTCCACCATTGCTGTTTCCCCCTCTCCCAGTCCTTCTTTTCATTAAACTAGACCAGGGATCTGCAACCTTAAACACTCAAAGAGCCATTTGGACCCGTTTCCCACAGAAAAGAAAACACCGGGAGCCACAAAACCCTTCCCATGCCTGACTGTTTCTTGAGCGGCCACAAAACTAGCAATGTAGTTGAATTAAACGTTCTGTTTTCTTCTGAAACTTTTCTTGGATTTATCCATGGTTGGCCTACTAGGGATTGAACAGCTGAATAAATCACGTGCCTACAGGGGTTGCACATTGGCAGTTGTGACACATATTTTGAATGACAGAGAGCCGGAGCAGAAGGGTGAAAGAGCCACATGTGGCTCCAGAGCTGCAGGTTGCTGACCCCTGAACTAGTCATACCCAATTACAGAATGGGCTGGGTTGATAAAGGCAGCTGGAAGCAGGAAGGTACCACCAAAAGGCCTCCCATTCACCTTTTCCTTGTTTAGATATGAAGAAGCCAATGATTTGGAAGCCACCTTCCATCATCTGGGGGGAAATCATCCACTTCAGCTGTGTGGCGTCAAATTCCTGCTTGAATCCCAAGCCTAAAATCCTCTGGTCCATCAAATCAAACCATTGGAATATGTCTGATTGGGCCACCCGGAAGAGTAATTGGACCTGGACTTATGGAACCAACCTCAGCTTCATACCTTCGTTGGCTAACGAAGGCTTAATCCTCACTTGTCACTTAAACTACCCTGCCACCAAGAAACTCCTACAAAACACCGTCCAACTTCACATGGCATGTGAGTAGGTCTCTTATTGAACTTTTTGCCTCAGGCTTTGCCAAGGAAGCTCTCTGATCTTGGTTAAGAGATGCAACCTTACGGCAGCTCATTTGGTGACCGTTCAAAGTTACAACAGCACTTACAACAGTAACCTTGTTGCTGGTATCCTTAAGATTTATATTGACAGTTTCCTAATAGGATTTGATTGCTTATTTGTACCTTATGACTATCATTAAGTGTTGTACCTTATGATTCTTGACGAATTTATCTTTTCTTTTTATGTACACTGAGAGCGCATGCACCAAAGACAAATTCCTTCTGTGTCCAATCACACTTGGCCAATAAAAAAATTCTATTTTATTCTATTCCCTGAAAAAAGTGACCAATGACCGGGTTTTTTTCACCCTTACCACCTTTGCAACATCCCCACAGTCACGTGATCAAAATTCAGATGCCTGGCAACTGATTCATATTCATGATGGTTGCATTGTTCTGTGATCACTTTTTGCGACCTTCTGACAAGCCAAGTCAATGGGGAATCCACTGACGTAACTAACTCCAATGATTCACGTAACAGTGGTGGCAAGAACGTTTGTTAAAAGGGAACAAGCACACTTACCGCATGTCTCACATTATGTTGTGGTCCGCCAGCAGCCTGCGGAGCTGGCAGCAGAGTCGGACAGCGATGAGGCTGAGGAAGAACATGGGCCGGTCCTGGAGGCTGGGGAAGGCCCGGATGAGGGCTCTGCGTCGGAAGCAGAGGTGTGGACTCCAGAGCCTCCAGAGACTGATAGGAGTGAGGCACAGGAACAGGCTCCTCCTGTTCCTAATGCACGCATGAGAAGAGCTGCCAGAAGGCAAGAGCAGCTCAGGCAAAGAGGACAATTCGGGAGTAGGGCCAAGAGATGATTGGCCCCTCCCATAAGGCTTAAAACAGACCAGCAACAGCTTTTGGGCTTTGCTGGAAAACAACGTTGGTAGCTTTGTCTTCTTCTTGGTCTTCGTCTTGTATTTATTTTTGTATCTGTGACTTCTGAACGTTTGCCAAGAAAGGTCTTTGGCAGTTTGCCTAATTGGACTAAGGTTTGCGATAGGACTGAGGAATTTGTGTTGGGAGGAATTTGCTTTAATTTGGTTGAACGACGCTGGGAATGAAGTAATTCTCAGCTGTTCGAATAAAGTTTGTTTGTTTTTTTCACTGACTGATTTTCCTACTACTTACTTGGGCCTGGGTCATAACACATTAAATGTTGGGCTCCGTTGTGGTCGTATGTTGAGGATTACCTGTATTCCCAGTCCCTCCTACTCCTCCAAGCACGAGGAGAGAGAGGAGATGAGATTTGTCTTGTAGACAGACCTTAACTTATGACCACAATTGGACATTGTAGGTCATTGCTATCATAAATCAAGTTGAACATGGTTGGCTGGGGAATTCTGGAAGTTGAAGTCCACACATCTTAAAGTGGACACAGTTGAGAAGCACTGATTAAATAATAGAGATTGGCCAAACAGCATCTATGTGTTTCAGGCCACCAAGAGCCAACAGTCAAGGCAGCACACAAGCAAGCCAACAGTTTTTAAAAGGCTAATGTTTTTGGTATTCTGACCAGCAATGAGTTGAGAATGCCAAATATCTTGCCATTGGGAGAAAATGCCCAATTGTTGTCAGATCTTTCAGAACAGGTTTCTTTCGGTGTTTTATAATATCCAGGACATTCTAGAATAGGACATTCTGTACTATTACACTAGAGGTGATACAGAGGGACATGGTGGCTCAGTGGCTAAGACGCTGAGCTTGTCCATCGAAAGGTCGGCAGTTCAGCGGTTCGGATCCCTAGTGCCGCGTAACGGGGTGAGCTCCCGTTACTTGTCCCAGCTTCTGCCAACCTAGCAGTTTGAAAGCACGTAAAAAAATGTGAGTAGAAAAATAGGGACCACCTTTGGTGGGAAGGTAACAGTGTTCCGTGTGCCTTTGGCATTTAGTCATGCGAGACACATGACCACAGAGACGTCTTCGGACAGTGCTGACTCTTCGGCTTTGAAACGGAGATGAGCACTGCCCCCTAGAGTCAGGAATGACTAGCACATATGTGCAAAAGGAACCTTTACCTTTACCTTTAGAAGCGCCATTATCAGATCTTACTATATAACAGAGGTGGGTTTCACTTACCTTTGCTACCAGTTTGCTCACATGCAGATTGTATTTGATGATGTCCAGGCTGGTGGACAAAGCCTCCCGTCGCCACTACTACCGGTTCACGCGAACCGGGGCGAACCGGTAGCAACCCATCACTGCTATATAAGATGACTTCACTTCCTTCTTTTTGAGGCAATGGATACCCAGCTGATTAAGGACCTTACTTCTTTTACCCAGAGAAACTGTGTCTTTGTTTTGCTCTCTTCCAGATAGCCCTCAGATCAAGGTCATCCAAGTTTGTAAGTATGACCAAAACAGCACCACCACTTGTTCTTGTGCCTTCCATTCTTGGCCCCCACCAGAGATCCAGTGGTACATGAACCATCAACATTTAACCGAGAAAAACATCTCTGACAATATAAGGATCAAAGCCTCAACTCAAGGCAATACCTGCACCAGTTCCTTATATCTCTTAGGAAATACATTAAATTCCGCTATGATCAGTTGCAGAGCAATAAACCCTATTGGATTCTCCAATTTGAAGACTCTGTCTATTCCAGCCACGAAAGGTGAATATGTATGCCCTATCCTGAAATTACTTTCTAATCCATGCTGCACTATCGTGGTGCTTCTTGACTTAGCAAGGAACGGAGGTTGGACTTGGTAGGAGAACTTGGGACACCCAGGGCTTCATGGGAAGAACCAGGGGTGAAATCCAGCAGGTTCTGACAGGTTCTGAAGAACCAGTAGCGGAAATTTTGAGTAGTTCAGAGAACCAGCAAATACCACCTCTGGCTGGCCCCAGAATGGGGTGGGAATGGAGATTTTGCAATATCTTTCCCCTGCCACGCCTACCAAGCCACACCCACCAAGCCACACCATGCTCACAAAGCCACACCCCACAGAACCGGTAGTAAAAAAAATTGGGATTTCACCACTGAGAAGAACCCTATTATCACAAGGGAGTCAAGATGATGTGTTATGATGCAAGTTCCACTCGTCTTACCCGAGTACAAGGGGCAGAGTTAATTGTCCGATTGCACTCCTTCCATCAGAATAGAGTCAGAAGGGACCTTGGAGGTCTTCTAGCCCAACCCCCTGCTCAAACCCCTATACAATGTGAATTAAGTGGCTGTCCAGTCTCTTCTCAAAAACTGCCAGTGATGAAGCACCCATAACTTCTGAAAGTAAGCCATTCCACCCTGGTTAATTTTTCTCACTTGTTAGGAAGTTTCTCCTTGATTCCAGGTTGCTCCTCTCCTTGATCATTTTCCACCTATCCATTGTTTGTTGTCTTGCGTTTTGGTGCTTTGGAAATGCAGGTGCCCACGTACAAAGAGGAACTTTAATTTGCTATTAGGTTATTCATTCGTTCATTATTATTACTATTATTTACTGGGATCGCATTCAGAGCAAGCTACAAATAGGAAACGTCATTGAAATCAGTGTTGGAATTCATTGTGGTTATCATGTGCTGTTATTTCCATTGTTAGCATTATTATATTATTCATTTATCAAAAGTCGTTTCGCAAGAACTGCACAGGTTGATTGAATTTATTTACTTATTTCATTTAATCCCACCTTTATTATTCCATAAGTAACTCAAGGCAGTCAATATACATAATTCTCTTTTTTCCTCCAATTTCTCCCACCACCACAACGCTGTGTTGGGCTGACAGAATAACTTGCTCAAAGTCCTTAACCCGGCTTTCATGTCTAAGTCGGGACGAGAACTCACTGTCTCCTGGTGATTGGCCCAAGGTCACTCAGTTAGCTTTGACACATAAGGCAGGACTAGAACTCACCGTCTCCTGATGATTGGCCCAGGGTCACTCAGCCAGCTTTGACACATAAGGCGGGACTAGAATTCACCATCTCCTGGTGATTGGCCCAAGGTCACTCAGCTGGCTTTGATGCCTAAGGTGGGACTAGAATTCATGCTCATCCAAAATCATTAAATGTCCAATCTTTTCTTAAAAACCTCCAGTGATGAAGCATCCACAACTTCTGGAGGCAAGTTGTTCCACTGATTAATTGTTTTCACTGTCAGGAAATTTCTCCTTAGTTCTAAGTTGCTTCTCTCCTTGATTAGTTTACATCCATTGCTTCTTGTCCTGCCTTCAGGTGCTTCGGAGAAAAGCTTGACTCCCTCTTCTTTGTGCAGCCCCTGAGATATTGGAACCCCCACGCACACACACCAGTCCTTTTTTCTCATTAAACTAGACCTACCCAATTCCAGCAACCGTTCTTTATACATTTTAAGCCTCCGGTCCCCTAATTATCTTTGTTGCTCTTCTCTGCACAGTGAAAAAACAGGAAAATGCCCAGGTTGCAGCCATTCTTCTTGGAACATTTGTATCCATTTTAATCTTGATCACCTGTCTTTACTTCTTCTCCGGTAAGTCGTGCATTGGAGCTTCACAGTCATGCATTCTCCATCTTGTTTCCCAACAGCTTCTTAGCTGACATTGGCCCTGTTGTTCAGGTGGGGTTGTATTGTACAGTCAATGCCACTTTCCAGCATTGGCAGAAACAGGGTTCAGCTACCATTGCTTCCCGTATCCCCAACAGGACAGGAATCAGGATGCCAAATAAAAATCCTTGTAAAAACCGGGGTGACGATGGGCAAGGGAGGGTTTCGGAACCGATTCTGCTTTCTTTCCTTTCCTCCAGATTGCCTTGTTCTGCGTGAAGTTTGATTGAAATAGAAAAGGCAAAAGTCCAGAATTTTTTAAAAAATTTAGACGTATATACCGCTTCATAGTGCTTTACAGCCCTCTCTAAGCGGTTTACAGAGTTAGCATATAGCATATTGCCCCCAACAATCTGGGTCCTCATTTTACCCACCTTGGAAGGATGGAGGGCTGAGTCAACCTTGAGCCGGTGAGATTCGATCTGCTGAACTGCAGCTAGTAGTCAGCTGAAGTAGCCTGCAGTACTGCACTCTAACCACTGCGCCACCTCGGCTCTATTATTGTTTCTACTGTTATAGGAATTGTAGTGAGAGGCGCCTTTTTATCTCTTGGTGTCTTTCTACAGTGTTTTTCAAGCTTGGCACTCTTGAAGACGTGTGGACGTCAACTCCCAGAATTCCCTGCCAGCCGCGGGGAAATCTGGGAGTTGAAGTCCACAGATCTTCAATCATTTATATGTTTATTTATTAGAATCCTTCAACTCCCAGATTTCCCCGCGGCTGGCAGGGAATTCTGGGAGTTGACGTCCACATGTCTTCAATCATTTATATGTTTATTAATTTATTAGAATCCCGCCTTTATTATTTTTATAAGTTGGTATGAGGTCCTTGGCTATACAAGTAGTCCTCGTTTAGCGACTGTAACTGGGACCAGCAACATGGCCGTTAAGCCCTATGGTCGCTAACAAACCTGCAACTATCCTTAAGCTCAAACTGCCCAAATAGCTGTTGATTCAGTTCTACAGAGGAATTATTGAGTTTGTCATTTGCACCTCCATAACTGTCTGGTTTGGCTCTGCAACCCAACAGGACAGACACAGACTTCAGAGGATAATTAGAACTCCAGAAAAAACAATTGCTACCAACCTGCCTTTCATTGAGGACCTGTATATTGCACAAGTCAAAAAGAGGGCTGTGAAAATATCTACAGACCCCTCACATCCTGGACATAAATTGTTTCAACTCCTACCCTCAAAATGACGCTATAGAGCACTGCACACCAGAACTACAAGACACAAGGACAGTTTTTTCCCACATGCCATCACTCTGCTAAACAACTAATTCCCACAACACTGTCAAACTATTTACTAAGACTGTATTACTATTCTTCTTCTTATCCTTCCTATTAACTATCTCCTCCCACTTATCATTATAACCTTGTTGCTTGTACAATTTATATTGTTTTATTTAGTTTCCTGGTATGATTTGATTGCTTATTTAGTATCCTATGTCTATCACTAAGTGTTGTATCTTATGATTCTTGATGAGTGTATTTTTTTTTTTATGTACACTGAGAGCTTATGCACCGAAGGCAAATTCCTTGTGTGCACGATCACACTTGGCCAATAAAGAATTCTATTCTATTCTATTTTCTTTGCTTTACAGGTTAGTGAAGGTTGTAAATACAAGGATTGGTATCAATTTTCATCACTGTCATAAGGTAAACGGTCACTAAACAAAGACTACCTCTATAATTCTGCTGTCTTCTCAGTGCTCCCATTCCCTTCTAATGCTGTAAAAATGTATAAAAAAGGTTATTCCTGCCTTCAAAGCAAGATGACATGAGAACAAGGTTGGGTGCAGTGGTGGGATTCAATTTTTTTTACTACAGCTTCTGTGGGCGTGGCTTGGTGGGTGTGGCATGGCTTGGTGGGCGTGGCAGGGAAAAGATACTGCAAAATCCCCATTTCCTCCCGATCAGCTGGGACTTGGGAGGCAGAGAATAGATGGGGGTGGGACCAGTCATAGGTTGTATTTATCAGTTCTCCAAACTATTCAAAATTTCTGCTACCAGTTCTCCAGAACTGGTCAGAACCTGCTGAATACTACCTCTGGTTGGGTGTGTATTTTTAGGAAGGGGGGGGGAATGAGGAAGGGGCTTTTTCAAGGATTCCTTTTAGGATTTCCTTCAGATGTTTCTCTTCTCTTCTCTTCTCTTCTCTTCTCTTCTCTTCTCTTCTCTTCTCTTCTCTTCTCTTCTCTTCTCTTCTTTCTTTCTCTCTCTCTCTCTCTCTCTCTCTCTCTCTCTCTCTCTCTCTCTCTCTCTCATTTCAGGCTCCACAGATTGAAAAATGAACCAGGCCACACAGCCAGCAGGATAAATCCCAGGATAAATGCATCACCTTGTTACATCCTGCACTTCTTACGATTCTTTCCTGCGTGTCTGTGTACAATCATCTTTTTTCTTTTATTTAATAAAAAACCCAATATCTACTTTGCTCAAAATTCTCTTTGTCCAAAATCACGAGTTCCAGGTATATTAGTAAAAAAAGAAGCAGACATTCTGCGAGCTCCAGAACTTAAAGTTTTTAAATAATTAAAAATTTTATTCTACTAAGCTTTCATCAGCCATCTGCTGACATACAGAGATCTGTAATGATAGGAAGGGCCTATTACACACACAATGGCCAAATTGATTAATGGCATATAAAGGCAGAGACCTCTGTAATGGTAGTTTAATACTCTGACGATGTCAGCAAATGGCTGACGAAAGCTTTGTAGAATAAATTGTTAAAATTATTTTAAAATTTTAAGTTCCGGAGGTCACAGAATGTCTGCTTCTTTTTTTACACACACACACACACACACACACACATATTTGGTAAAGGTATTCGTTTGATATCTCAAGCTTTCTGGCCTGAGACTATAATTTAATTAATTAATTAAAATCTCCAGAACTGTAAAGCCTACAAAACAGTGGTGGAATCCAATTTTTTTTACTACCTGTTCTGTGGGTGTGGCTTGGTGGGTGTGGTGTGGCTTGGTGGGTGTGGCAGGGGAAGGATACTTCAAAATCCGCATTCCCTCCCCACTCTTGGGGGAAGGATATTGCAAAATCTCCATTCCCACCCCACTCTGGGGCCAGCCAGAGGTGGTATTTGCTGGTTCTCTGAACTACTCAAAATTTCCGCTACCGGTTCTCCAGAACCTGTTAGAACCTGCTGGATTTCACCCCTGCTACAGACTTGAAATTTGCCACGTATGTTCCTCTTGGCTTCTAGGTGCTCGCTAAGAAAGGATTTTTCGAAATGACTGTCAGAGCATTAGTATTTCCTATATTATTATAACATGCTCTGATGCTAATTAGTTACACGTTGTATTCCCTCTCCCAACTTGAAAATAACTCTGGAGAGAACAGGATAGCATAGGACAGACTTCTGTGGGGCAAGCCTCATGGAGAGAAGGGGCTAGAAAGCCTGAGGGAGAGAAGGGGATAGAATAGGAGACGTTTCTGTGGGCCAAGGCTGAGGGAGAGAAGGGGATAGGATAGGGGAGGCTTCTGTGGGGCAAGGCTGAGGGAGAGAAGGGGAGAGGAGAGGCCCATCGTAACTACTCATTAATTTTCACGCTGTAAGTGTCGATTTATCAAGCCCGATCACATAGCTTCGTAGCGGAGCGTGGGTATTCAGCTAGTATAATATAATTGAAATTCAAACTAGATGCCATAAAATCAAATAAATGACAAAAATAAAGATACCCTACAAGCAAGGCAGCCGTCAGGGTCAGCCCTTTGAAATCTAGAGACCCGGAGACCATTCGGATTCAATTTAAAAATAAACAGAAAAATAAAAAATCCTGGGGGGAAAATAGAAAGGTCTCCGCCTGTCACTGACAATGATGCTTTGGAGTGGCATTGATAGATGATTGCAAATCCCGGGGACCGCACAGAGATGCAATATGTTGCTAGACCTTTGCACAAAGCACCGTACAAACCTGGCAGAAAAAGAAAAGGGGTTTTAAGAGGCTTCCAGGGGCATCAGCAGAGGGACGAGGCTGGGCAACGATAGCACGTCATCGACACCCAAAGACGGTGACTTGCATAGATGGAAACAAGGATGTCATTGCATTCCTTATTATTGGACAGCGTCATTTCATCTGTGTCGTTCAGGCATCCCTGCAGCTTGTTCCTAATGTGGTTGTAGCAGAGCTCGCTCTTCGAACCAGCAGCCCCGGTTGAAGTAGCCTTTTCTACGCAATTATTTAAAGGATAAGAACAGGAGAACTATTCTGTGGTCTCCTCTAATAGCCACCTTTCCTCCCTGGGCACAAAGAGCTCCTCAAAAGTGAGCTGGGCCTGTCAACCACCTTATAGTTGTATCCAGTGGTGGGATTCAAATAATTTAACAACCAGTTCTCTGCTCTAATGACCAGCTGGGTAGGCATGGCTCGGTGGCTATGTGACCGTGTGGGCATGGCCAATCCAATGTCACGTCGATGGGCGCTTCACCTTAGCTGTTACAATGTAATAAGGGTTAAGTGGAGAGGCAGTTTCTGTAAGCAGGGCAATAAAGATTAGACTAGAAACAGCACCGGAATGTTTCCTTCCTGCCTTCCTTACAGGATTAGCCCTGTAGACAAAACAAAATAAGATTTCTTCCAACATCCGGTTCTCCGAACTGCTTAGAAATTTAACAACCGGTTCTCCCGAATAGGTGCGAACTGGCTGAATCCCACCACTGGTTGTATCATGTCAGTAAGCGTGCCTGATTAAAGATCCCTCCCTCTCCTTCCTTCCTTCCTTCCTTCCTTCCTTCCTTCCTTCCTTCCTTCCTTCCTTCCCTCCCCTCCCCTCCTCCCCTCTCCTCTCCTCTCCTCTGTCCCCTCTCCCGCCCCCTCCTTTCCTCTTCTCTCTCTTCCTCTCCTCTCCTCTCCATTCTTTTCTCCTTCCTTCCTTTCCTCCCTCTCCCCTCCCCTCCCCTCCCCTCTTTTTCCTTCCTCTCCATTCTTTTCTCCCTCCCTCCTTCCTTCCTCCTCTCTCCTTCCTCTCCCCACCCCCCTCTCCCCACTCCCCTTTTTCATCTTCCTTCCTCCCTCCCTCCCTCCCTTTTATCCTCACAAGACTGTTGGGTTAATCAATTGCACTCTTAAATAGCATCTGGTCCAAAACCAGCTGCAACGTTTAGTATCAACTTTCATCCGGAACCTCTGGCGTTTACCCACCACAGCATCGGCTCCTATGGTTTTCCCCACCAGCACCACCGATCACCCAAGTTGCTCCTATTTCATCAGGCTCCTCTTCCAACATCTGCAAGTCACAAAAATGCCTTTCTTTCCTTGGATGTTTCCTGGGCATTTGCCCTGCAAGTGCTTTCTTGCAAAACGAGCCCTCTGATGTTCAGCGCTCCCTTGGTTGTTGCACCCTGTGATTTTGCAAAGGAAAAGGCCGGTCTATTGTCTCTTGCAATCAGGTTCTTCAGTGACTTCCTGCCTTTCCTTTTAGAATGCATCCGAGAAGCAAAACGTCAAGACCTCCTTAAGTGAAACCACCACACAAGCTCCCCATGGAAGGCACGGTGAGTCTTCAAATGGTGAGCCAGGCAGGGGCAGAGAGGTGGCCACAGAGCCTCAGACAGGAGGCCTTGGGAACCGCTGTATTGCACGCTCATTGAGCTTAGACTAAACAGTGAGATGCATTCCTCCCAGAGGGTTTTTTTTTTTTTTTAAATAACTGGAGGGTAGCCTGAAACTGATATTGTTGCTAATGCTGTGGATACAGGGGTGGACTGCTGGGAGTTCGCGGGGGTTCAGGAGAACCTCTAGCTAAGATTCTGTGCAGTTTGGAGAACCCCCAAAACCCATTCCTGGCTGGCCCCGTCCAACCTGCCTTTCCTCTCCCAGGAGTCCCCACACGGCCCGTTTTGGATGCAGGTAAGTGCAGGGTGCACGGAGGCTTGTGGAGGGCAAAAAACGGACCTACTGAAAGTTCAGGAAGGCCAGAAATGGGCCCATTTTCAGCCTCTGGAGGGCCTCCAGAGCCTGGGGAGGCTGTTTTCACCCTCCTGGAGGCTCAAGGAAAGTCTCCGGAGCCCAGGGAGGGCAAAAATGCCACACACACACACACACACACACACACACACACCATGGTGCAGAAGGCCGACTGGGTGGGCGTGGCCCACCATGGCCATGCCCACCCAGCGACCAGGCAGAGAACCCCTTGCTAAAATTTTTGAAGCAGAAGTTCTTAGGTTTTCCCAGAAGTTAGTGAAGGAAACCGATCCGATTACAAACCAGGAGCAGGTGGCTTTGTTGGCTCCAAATGGGGACCAACGAGATACCTTGGGAGGGGGAGATTCAAGGTTTTTAAGGATCAGATGGATGCTTTGCATATTCTCAAGGTTTAAAGCACCCCCTTTTGCCCCTTAAGATAGATAGAAGATAAAAGATAGAATTCTTTATTGGCCAAGTGTGATTGGACACACAAGGAATTTGTCTTTGGTGCATGTGCTCTCAGTGTACATAAAAAGAAAAGATACATTTGTCAAGAATCATAAGGTAGAGCACTTAATGATAGTCATAGGGTACAAATAAGCAATCAGGAAACCATATCAATATAAATTGTAAGGATACAAGCAACGAAGTTACAGTCATGCAGTCATAAGTGGGAGGAGATGGGTGATAGGAACGATGAGAAGATTAATAGTAGTGCAGACTTAGTGAATAGTTTGACAGTGTTGTGGGAATTATTTGTTTAGCAGAGTGATGGCATTCGGGGAAAAACTGTTCTTGTGTCTAGTTGTTCTGGGGTGCAGTGCTCTATAGCGTCGTTTTGAGAGTAGGAGTTGAAACAATTTATGTCCAGGATGTGAAGTGTCTGAAGATATTTTCACAGCCCTGTTTTTGACTCATGCAGTATACAGGTCCTCAATGGAAGGCAGGTAGGTAGCAATTGTTTTTTTCTGGAGTTCTAATTATTCTCTGAAGTCTGTGTCTCTCTTGTTAAAACATCTCTCCAAGCCCAGAGAAAGCAAAACAATCTCAAAAACCACTTTTCAAACCACTCCTCTGATGCAATCTTCAGTATTGAAACTTTGCAGCCCTTAAATTACATCTTGTGGCATCCCTACTCTCAGAAGAAAGGGAAAGGGTAAGATGAGGATGACAGCGGAGATCGACTTCACCAGTGGGTGCCTTCAACTCCTTAATTGCCTTTCATCCCAAAAATGAAGGGATTTTTTTTTTAAAAAAGTGGAGGGGATGGCTAACATTTTAGAGAACCTCCACTCTTGCAGGATTAGGAAAATGTTGCTATATGAAATAGTCTGCTTTTATGAAGGTTGTAGGAACTGGGTATATCTAGTCTGATGAAAAGAAGGACTAGGAGAGACATGATAGCAGTGTTCCAATATCTCAGGGGCTGCCACAAAGAAGAGGGAGTCAAGCTATTCTCCAAAGCACCTGAGGGCAGGACAAGAAGCAATGGGTGGAAACTAATCAAGGAAAGAAGCAACCTAGAATTAAGGAGAGATTTCCCGACAGTGAGAACAATTAATCAGTGGAACAACCTGCCTCCAGAAGTTGTGAATGCTCCAACCCTGGAAGTTTTTAAGAAGATGTTGGATAACCATTTGTCTGAAGTGGTGTAGGGTTTCTGCCTGGGCAGAGGGTTGGACTAGAAGACCTCCAAGGTCCCTTCCAACTCTGTTATTCTATTCTAATAATAGTCTCATTATGTGAAAAGCAGCAACTGATTTTAGTTAGATCCGGTATCTTGCACAGAGCATTTCAGGCTTGGAGGATTTCCCATCACAGCTATGTGGTGAAATCGTGACGGTTCTACAAATCAAGCGACTGCATTGCTTCATTCCTGAGGCCTCTTTGGTGTTCTAGCAGAGCCTGGAAGAAGTTTTGATCCACGCACCATAGGCATGCAACCAGAAGCCCCTTCCCACACTCCTGAATGCTTCATGACTGAGCCGAGCTCGAGGCCTCCACGGGGCGAGGTTTTGAAAGCTTTGATCTGCCTTTGCAATCAGTTTGTTGACTGGGACAGCTCACCCAAAAAAACCACCTGATATCCCTACTAGTGTTTCTCAACCTCAATAAGCTTCAAAAGTGTGGACTGCAACGCACAGGACATCCAAGAAACACTTGTAGTGGCATGTGGGAAGAACCTTGGGATACGGACGAAGAGCTGCACTATTAGAAAATGGTGGGACAAATGCAGGAGTGGGCTTCAAAAACTTTAGCAAGGGGTTCTCTGCCCAGTTGCTGGATGGGTGTGGCCATGGTGGGCGTGGCCTAATCAGCCTCCTGCACCATGGTGTGTGTGTGAGGTGTTTTTGCCCTCCCCGGACTCCGGAGGCTTTCCTCGAGCCTCCGGGATGGCAAAAATGGCCTCCCTAGGCTCCAGAGGCCCTCTGGAGGCCCTATTTCTGGCCTTCCTGAACTTTCAGTAGGCCTGTTTTTCACCCTCCCCAAGCCTCTGTGCGCGCCCTGCATTTACCTGCATCCAGAATGGGCTACGTGGGGACTCCTGGGAGGGGCGGCGTGGGGGGGGGGCAGCTAGGAGTAGGATTTGTGAGTTCTCCAAACTGCCCAGAATCTTAGCTAGAGGTTTTCCCAAACTCCTGCAAACCCCCAGCAGCCCACCCCTGGACAAATGCCAGCTGAGCCTGCAGAAGGAAGAGGGACGTAGCAAATGTCTCAGAAGGCAGTGACTTGGACTATAAAGGCAAGGGAGGAGAGAGAGATCTCCTTTCAGACTTGCAAAATTCTGTTAATGTAATTTGACTATGAAGTTACAACTGGTACCTCTGGGTGTGCTTGTCCAGACCATGTCCGTAGATATCACACCACCTGTCAAACTCAAGGCCCGGGGACTGGATCCGCCCAGCGGGGTGCTTAGATCTGGCCCATAGGGCCATCCTGGAAACAGCAACGGATTGACCCACCATGTCTCTGCCAGCTAAAACGGCAGAGGCAGGAAGCCATCACAGCGGAAAACAGAGCTCGTGAGGGCCACAGGCGGCCCTCCCGAGCTCCGTTTTCACTGGCAGAGGGTTGCAGGAGGCTGTCGCAGCCAAAAACGGAGCTCAGGAGCCTGTTTTTGCTGGCAGAGTGCTGGGGCCACTACAGACGCCCCCGACCCAAGTGACGTCGAGCTGGCCATGCCACACCCACTCTGCCCCCCCCCCCAAGTTCAAACACAACCCTGATGCGGCCCTCAATGAAATCAAGTTTGACACCCCTGCCCTAGAACAATTGAATTAGAAAGAACTATTTGATACATTTGATATTCCTTAGAGAAGAGATTAGCGAGAACTTAATCGTATATTTCTCTCTTCCCAGGCGTGACACCCCAAAAATTTCAACTGGTCTTTATTTTTTTTTGTTCCCCTAACTCTTACTGAGAGTTCTCTTCAGGTTAGATTCCCGATTGCTCTTTCATACTTCTTTGTGAATCCACATCCTATTTACGTGCTTGCAGATTGGTTGCTAAACCACAATAATTGTAACACAGGAAAAAAAGAAGAAAAAAACCCACCGTTTCTGCCCTATGGGCACTTTCTCTATTTTCTGCAAATATATGATCTGAACTGTACTGAGTCCATGAAAAGTCTAATTTATAGGTAATCCTCAACTTACAATCACAGTTGGAACCAGAATTTTCATTATTAAGCAAGGCGGCTGTTAAATGAGTTTGCAAACCATTTTATGACTTTTTTTAAAAAAAATCAAGGTTATTAAGTGAAACACTGCAGTTGTTAAATGAATCACATGGTAACGTGAATTTGGCTGCCCACCCCATCCCTTGACTTTGCTTGTTGGATGTTGTCTGTTAAGGATATTGTTGTTGTGTTACCAACCAGCAGAGTAAATGCACAAGGAAACGTTTCTGAGAGCAATGAATAAGAGTTATGCAAACTGGTTTATCAAAAGCTTACTTTATAGTAGAAAAACAGTCTCTTAGTCTTTAAACAAATTCCAAGTCTTTGCCAGTAAATCAGTCCAGTAGTTACAGAATCTTCTTACCCAACAAACAGTAGTTGGTTAGAATAACAAACTCACTCTGGTTCACAAACCACGATGGTTGCAGATCCATCAAACAATAATTAGCAGATAACAACTCCTCTCAATGGTAGCTTATCATAGCAGCTTCATCATCAATCATCTTCATACACAATGGCAGCATAGCATAGCAGCAACTGAACATGTTACAATACCTTGCTTAAATATTCTCACAACCAGTCATTACTTAATTACAGCATGACTCAGCATTAAAGTCACATAATACATTTACAGATTAAAGTTACAGTACACTTATATTGCCTGGACAACATAGTTAGGCTCAAACCATATCCTAACATTGTCCGGGAAAGTCATAAATGGCAATGACATGACCCCGGAACACTGCACCATCGTAAACCCACCCTGGCTGTCTAGCATCCAAATTTTGATCATACAACCGTGAAGATGTTGCAGCTACGAGGACCAAATTTTTCCCATGCCACTGTAACTTCAATTGCTTAAACCAATGGTTATACATTGAGGAGGGATGCAGCGGCTCAGTGGGTAAGCTTGTCGATTAGAACGTCGGCAGTTCAGCGGTTCGAATCCCTAGTGCCGCGTAACGGAGTGAGCTCCCGTTCCTTGTCCCAGCTTCTGCCAACCTAGCAGTTCAAAAGCATGTAAAATATACAAGTAGAAAAATAGGGACCATCTCTGATAGGAAGGTAACAGCGTTCCGTGCGCCTTTGGTGTTGAGTCATGCCGGCCACATGACCCTGGAGACATCTTCGGACAGCACTGGCTCTTCGGCTTTGAAACAGAGATGAGCACTGCCCCTAGAGTCGGGCACGACTAGCACACATGTGCAGGGGAACCTTTACCTTTATAGTAGGCCAAGATTTAGTAACATAGTTGGAAATTGGCTGCAGGAAAATCTTTGGGGGTTCTTTGTGACTGCAGCGCTGTATGTTGCCTCCCCCCTCTCCCGTTCCCTGCCCTCCCATCAAGAAGAAAGATTTAGAATAATAGGAACCAACATTGAATCTTACCGTCTTATTCTTTTTTAGGCAACCGTGAACGTCTCTTATTGCCTCCGTAATGTTACCACAGTGGAAGAAGTCATGCGCCATATTGCTATCATCACCAATGTGATCATCTTGGTTTTGGGTGTTTCCGGCAATGGGCTAGTCATGTGGATCATAGTTACCCGAAAGAAACACAAAACCTTCACCTCCATCTGCTATTTCAACCTGGCTGTGGCCGACTTCCTCTTCTCTGTGGGCCGCGTCCCTGCCCTTGTGCAAGAGATCATGTACCAGCAGTGGCCCTTCGGCCTCATGCTTTGCAAGGTCCATAGCTTCGTCCGCTATCTCACCACCTTTAGTAGCGTCTTCGTCCTCACTGTTATCAGCCTTTATCGTTGTCTGATGGTAGTAAGGCCCGTGTGGGCCCGAAACCACCAAAGTCCTCGTTTTCAAACCCTAATGTGCATTGGAGCATGGACCCTGGCTTTGTTCTTCAGCATCCCTTACCTGGTGGTCCGCACTATCGAAGTCAGAAATGGTGCCTCCTGTTGCATCTATCACAAGGGTCTCAGAACCTCGACCGAACTGCCCCTGAGAATGAGCAGGTTCTTCGGTGGGTTCCTCCTGCCTTTTGTCATCATCTCCACGGCTTACTCTGTTCTGCTTTGCAAGCTTCGCGAACGGCGTTGGAAGGGTTGTCACCGCACCATCAGCCTGGTGGCCACCATCGTCGCCCTTTTCTTCATCTGCTGGCTTCCCCACCACGTCTTCGTCCTGCTGAACACCATCTGGAGCAAAAATGCCCTTTGGGGAATCGCGCTCAAAGTCTCCAACGCGTTGGCGTACTTGCACAGCTGCATCAACCCAGTGCTCTACGGCTTTGTGGGCTACATCCGGAGCAGAGGCCTCCGCCGCCGAGCTTCCTTCTTGGGACTTTTCCGTAGGGCCCTCATCGAAGAGGACACGTCGTTTGCGACAGAAGCATCAGAGAACCTTAATCAGAACACTTAAGGACCCAAGGAAGGTTGGGTGTTTTCTGTGTCTTCCTCCAAGAATGTGATGATGGTGATGATGTTGCTTTGCGTTCAATGGAGTTCAACTCTTGGTGATTCTGTAGAGTAGGTCTCTCCTCATCTTCTAGTCTTGTACTATGTCTGTGAGTTTTTTCTATTCTCTGTTAGTTTTGATAGTGTCCAGCCACTCTGTTCTGGTGGCTGGACACTGGTTCCTGGCCTGTTTTGTTTTGTTTTTTACTGCTAGCTTTTCCAAACATAATTGCCTTATAACAGAATGACAGAGATGGAAGGGACCTTGTAGGTCATCTAGTCCAACCCCCTGCCCAAGCAGGAGACCCTGCACCATTTCCGACAGACGGAAGTCCAATCTCTTCTTAAAGCTTCCGGTGATGAATCTCCCACAACTTCTGAAGGCAACTTCTGTTCCGTGGGTTGATTGTTCTCACTGTCAGGAAATTTGAATCTCTCCTTTTTCAGTTTCCATCCATTATTCCTTGTCTGGCCTTCAGGTGCTTTGGAAAATAGCTCGACCCGCTCTTCTTTGCGGCAGCCTCTCAAGTAGCAACAGCACTTAGACTTATATACCGCTTTACAGTGCTTTTACAGCCATCTCTAAGTGGTTTCAGAGTCAGCCAGACGGAATGGGTGAGCAGGCAGCAGCGCAGGCTCTTAAGTAGGGCTTATTTTGGGGGTAGGGCTTATATTAGGCACACAAAAACCCCATGCTACGGCTTATTTTTGGGTTAGGTCTTATTTTGGGGAAAACAGGGGGTTATATACCACTTCACGGTGCTTTACAGCCCTCTCTAAGCGGGTTACAGAGTCAGCCTATTGCCCCCAAACAATCTGGGTCCTCATTTTACCCACCTCGGAAGGATGGAAAGCTGAGTCAACCTTGTGCCTGGTGAGATTTGAACTTGCAGTAATTGCAGGCAGCTGGTAACTAATATGATTTCTTAATGACCGACTGGGTGGGAGTAGCTAGGTGGTCATGTGACTGGGTGGGCATGGCCAACTCGATGTCACTCATATTGAGGGGTGCCTCGCCGGTCTCTACTCGCCCCTCCCCTCCCAGGCACTCCTCGCCTGCCTACCCGGGCTTCTTAGAGCCCCAACAGGACGCAGTTGTTGGAGCTAAGCAGCCACCACAAGAAAGAGTTGGCAAAATAGGTCAGTTCAAATTGGATATGACTGAGAAGGAGGCTCAACTGCCAAATTGCAAACAGCCGGTAGCCAGCAGAAGTAGCCTGCAGTTCTGCACTCTAACCACTGCGCCACCATGGCTCCTGAGATACTGGACACTGCTATTATGTCCCCCCTGGTTTTTCGTTTCTCTAAACTAGCCATACCCAACTCCTGCAACTATTCTTCGTAGATTTTTCCCTCCGGGCCTTTAATCATCTTAATTGCTCTTCCTTGCACATTTGCCAAAGGGAATCCCCTCCACATGACATGGCCAAAGTAAGTGAGAGGCATTTTCATGATTTTGCCTTCTAGTGTCAAGTCTGGTGTTACACACTCCAGTTCTTGCTTGTCCAATGACTCAAAGAGAAGCCATACAGCAAATGGTCATATTTCTAAAAACCTATGAGAACAGCTACGGTTAGACAGGTAGTCCTCAACTTATAACAGTTTATTTAGTGACCATTCAGAGATACAATGGCACTGAAAAAAAAATGACTTAGGACCATTTTTTACACTTACAACTGTTGTAACATTCCCCATGGTCAGGTAATCAAAATTCAGACACTTGGCAACCGGTTCATATTTATGACGGTCGCAATGTCCTGGGGTCATGTGACTTCTGCTACCTTCTGACAAGCAAGGCAGGGGTGGGTTCTAAAAATTTTTACTACCGATTCTGTGGGCGTAGCTTATTTTGTGGGCGTGGCTTGATGGTCATGTGACAATTATTTAGGATTTAGCAGAGGTACTGGTCTACCAGGCTTTTAACTGTTTGCAGAACTGTACCGGTCTACCCATTTATTTTTGCAGGCATTGGTCTACTCATGTATTTTTGCAGGCACTGATCTACCCATTTATTTTTGCAGGCACCGGTCTACTCATGTATTTTTGCAGGCACCAGTCTACTCATCTGTTTTCTTTTACCACTGATCAGCTGTCGGGCGGCCCTTTGAATCCCCCTCCCCCCCCCGGCAAGAGTTTAAACAGTTTTTTCCCCTCTAGCCATCAGCTGGGACTCAGGAAGCAGCAATAGATTGGGAGTGGGGCCAAATAAAAGGTAAGAATAGCAATAGATTGGGGGCGGGGGGGGGCAGAACCGGTTCGGTGACGTCATATCGTCACCGCTACCGGCTCAGCGGAACCGGGAGGAACCCACCACTGAAGCAAGGTCAGTGGGGAATCCAGATTCACTTAACCGTAACTAATTTAACAAACACAATGATTCGTTTAACAACTGTGGCAAGAAAAGTCATAAAACGGGGCAAAACTGAGTTAACCAATGTTTCGCTTAGCAGCATAAATTTTGGGCTCAGTTATGGTCATAATTCGAGGACTACCTATACTAGACAACAACCAGTCTGAATAGGTAAGGGTTTTTTTTTCATTCTTTAATTCAAGGGTATCTTATTAATCTTAGTTATTATGAAGTTTTTGGATACTCTCTAGTGCAGCGAACCTAGCAAATTCCTTCATCTGTAGGTGGTCCTTGCTTACCGACTGCCTTGTTTAGCAACCATTCAAATTCATGATGGTGTAAAAAAAAAGTGGGGGGAATTCTGGGAGTTGAAGTCCACAGTTCTTCAAATTGCCAAGTTTGAAAAACACTGATGTAGATGGACTGTTCTCAGGACTGGGCGTATAGCGCCATCTTATGGCTGAAAACATTATAATGGATCGTTGCACTTCTGTGATTCTGTTTAAAAACGTTACAGTAGTGGCCAAAACTGTGGAAACCTTTTGGGAAAAGTGTATTTTCTAAAACTAGCTAATAACACCACTTTTTTGGGGGGTAGTAGTAACATTAAATTATATATCAATGGAAAGATCATTTAATCAAGAATGTAATGCAATATTACTATCTGGAATGAGCTCCCCCTGGAGATACGGAGGATCCCGGATCTGCGCTCCTTCCGCTGTGCTGTGAAGACCTTTTTATTCCATCAAGCGGGCTTGGCCTAATCTCTTCCCTTTTTAAATATTTAAATTTTAATCTGTTTTTAAATTATCGGGGTGTTTTAATTTGTCTGGGCCAATTAATTTAATTTGATTTTATTGGGTTTTTAAATTTTGTGTATCTATGTATTTTATTGTTGGCTGTTCACTGCCCTGAGTCCTTCGGGAGTAGGGCGGTATACAAATCAAATAAAACTAAACTAAAAACTAAACTAAACTAATAACTTTTATGAAGGATTTGCTACCAGAATAGCAGTTACAGTATAAAGAAGAAAAGAGAAACAGGTAGAAGAAAATGAGATATACAAAAATTATCACCATGTCAGTTAATACTTAGTTGGGTAACCTTTAGCATGAATGACGGCCTTACAATGTCTTCCCATGGAGTGAACCAAGTCCTTTAGTTCTGCAGCTGTTATAATGTGAAAGCAAGATTGAATGATGGCTTCTATTCACTGTGTTTTATTGCTGGGTCGCTTCTGACTAACAAGTTTCTTTAGTCGGCTCCATCGATTTTCAATTGGGTGAAGGTCTGGGCTATTTCCAGGCCATTACAGCAGTGGAATAGGATGATCTTGAAACTCCAAAAAAAAAAAAAAAAAGTGATGTTATTACCCATCAAACTCAAAAATACACTTTTTCCCCCAAAAGGTTTTCACAATTTTGGCCACGACTGTACTTGCTCTATGCAATCATCCCAAGCATCTGGCTACTGTGCCAGGCTACTGTTTGCCACTGTATCTGAGCATCCAGATGCATCAGTAAAGACCTTTCTTGCCACGGTTGTTAAGTGAATCACTGCACTTCAGAGGTGGGTTTCAGCAGGTTCTGACCAGTTCTGGAGAACCGGTAGCGGAAATTTTGAGTAGTTTGGAGAACCGGTAGTAAAAATTCTGACTGGCCCCGCCCCCATCTATTCTCTGCCTCCCGAGCCCCAGCTGATCGGGAGGGAATGGGGATTTTGCAGTAACCTTCCCCTGGAGTGGGGTGGGAATGGAGATTTTACAATATTCTTCTCCTGCCATGCCCACCAAGCCACGCCCACAGAACCAGTAGTAAAAATTTTTGAAACCCACCACTGCTGCACTTGCTAAATCAGTAACACGGTTGTTAAATGAATCTGTTCACTTAAACCAGCATCCCCATGATCATGTGATCAAAATTCAGAGGCTCGGCAATTGGTTCATATTTATGACTGTTGCTGTGTCCTTTTTGAGACTTTCTGACAAGCAAGGTCAACAGGGAAGCCAGATTCATTCAACAACTGTGTTACTAACTTATCACGGGCACTGATTCACTTAACAACCTGGTTACTCACTTATCAACTGAGCCTGAGTGGCATAGGAGGCTAATGCCTCCTACTAAGGCAGCATTTAACATCCAGCTGCCTGCAATTACTGCGAGTTCAATTCTCACCAGGCTCAAGGTCGACTCAGCCTTCCATCCTTTCTAAGGTGGGTAAAATGAGGACCCGGTTTGTGGGGGCAATAAGCTGACTTTGTATAAAATATACAAAAGTATGAAGGCTATTGCTTAACGCATTGTAAGCCGCCCTGAGTCTCCAGAGAAGGGCGGCATATAAAAATAATAATAATAATAAAAAAAATCAACTGCAGTGATTCACTTAGCAACGGAGGGAAGAAAGTGGGGCAAAACTCACTTAATGAATGTCTCACTTAAGAACAGAAATGTTGGGCTCAATTTGTGGTCCTAAGCCAAGGACCACCTGTAATCTGTTTTTCTCTAAAATGGTTAATAAACTTGCATGCCGTCTCTTTGCCTAATATGATAGCAATGTTCCAACATTTTGAGGGGCTGCCGCCAAGAAGAGGGGGTCAACCTATCCTCCAAAGCACCAGAAGACAAAACAAGAAGCGACGGATGGAAGCTAATGAAGAAGAGAACCAACCTGGAACTGAGGAGAAATTTCCTGACAGTGAGAACAATTAACCAGTGGAACAACTTGCCTCCAGAAGTTGTAAATGCTCCAACACTGGAAGTTTCTAAGAAGATGTTGGATAGCCATTTGTCTGAAGTGGTGTAGGGTTTTCTGCCTAAGCAAGGGGTTGGACTAGAAGACCTCCAAGGTCCCTTCCAACTCTGTTATTCTGTTATTCCGATTGCATGCTGTCTGAGCTTAATGCTGTTCTTTGGTGGCTGTAGTTCTTCAATCTATTAAAGATCCCGTGTTTGCAGAAGTGGAAAAGATCTGTCAAATTGTCATCTTTTGAACGTGAGAAAATCTACCCAACATTTCTAAACAAACGACTGGGGGACGCAATCTATTTTGCTGCCTAGCCCCCTGCCTAATGTATGTTTAATTTAGGGTAGCCCTTGAATCTTATTTCAGCACGGGTCAAAGGAAAACATCATTGGAACTTAAAATTAGAGTTGGGCGCCGTCTGAAATGTTATAAACAAATAAACATACATTTCCAAAATCACATTTAAGAGGGGTTCTCGACACTCCCCCCCAATCACACAATGCAGCCCAGCAAAAAGGATTCATGATGAGTCCCACGGTTAGGTTTATTTTTAAGAAGGTAAGGAGTTACTCCCGGTATATCAAATCTTGGAAAATAAATACACCAAAATGCTAGCTGTTGTTTATTTTAGTCAGTCCACTAAAAGAAAGTCTCTAAGTATTGCAGGCTACTTCTGCTGCCTGCCGGCTGCCTGCAGTTTGGCAGTTCAAATCTCACGAGGCTCAAGCCTTCCATCCTTCCAAGGTGGGTAAAACGAGGACCCAGATTGTTGGGGAAAAGAGGCTGACTCTGTAAACCATTGTAGGAAGTTAGCACCTGCCCCTTTCTTAGAAGAATGAAATATTTTAGGAAATATTAAAAAGGCAGAATATTATGTTTCCCTGGCTGAGAAATGGAGAAGCATGTTTTAAAGACGAAGCAGCTCCCACCTTCTTGCCCTCCCACCCTTTGTCAATGGACCATTATCTGCAACACAATAGGACCCATCTAGCAACAGAAAGTAACACAATAGGACTCATCCAGAAACAGAAACTCCCCACATGGCATCTGGGAAGATTACATCAGCCAGCAAGGCTAGCTAAGACCCCCACCCCCTGGGAGTCTGACAACCAATCAGGATACTCTTTCTGGGCCCCAGGAAGTTCAAAGCCAGAGAGGGCATAAAACCCGGGGACTTGCAGGATCTCCCCCTCTCCCGCTTTTCTGTTCAGGAACTCAAACCATGTGATCCTGTCCACCATTAAACCATCTTTCCAAGCAGTCTCCATGTTTCCAGCGTCTTTTTCCCCACTTGGAGCTGAACCCAGAAGGATAATTCTTCTAACACCGCTTAGAGAGGGCTGTAAAAGCACTGTAAAGCGGCATATAAGTCTAAGTGCTATTGCTACTGCTATTATTATTATTATTTTCACTATGCCCATTCTTGGAAAGGCTCTTGACACCTCAGAAGGATTGCTCACCTAATGCCTCTAGCTCTACCTTTTTGTACCCCCTTCTAAGGGTACAAAAGTTGAAAGCCACTTTTCACAAGTTGCTTAAGTTGCTGGAAATTTTCCCTGCAGGGGACTCACGTGCAAAAGGCAGACAATCTGGCTTTTGCGGTGAAGCACGACACCACTCCGGCTCCAAGGAGTCTCTGCAAGAACCACTTCCTGCCATAAGGGGATGCGGGTTTGAATTTCAGGTGGCCAAGTCAGCAAATTAGCTGAAGGAAATGGTAAGGTTTGGGTCAGGATTCTCCAACCTTGGTAACTTTAAGACTTTGCTGGCTGAGGAATTCTGGGAGTTGAAGTCCACAAGTCTTAAAAGTTGCCAAGGTTGGAGATCCCTGTCCTAGACCATTAACATTTACAGGTGGTCCTCAGTCTATGACCACCGCCGGGACAAAAATTTCTGTTGCTAAGCAAAAAAACGGTTGTTAAGTGAGTCGCTCCCAATTTGATACCCTTTTTTTCCCCCCATGGTTTTTACTCATGAGGTTGTGAAGCGATTCCCACATTGATTGTCCTGATGGGAATCTGGCTGGGAAGGTCACAAATGGGAATCACATGACCCTGAGATCACACTGCAATCGTTGTGAATACATGCCAGTTGCCAAGCACAAAGATTTTGATCACATGACGATGGGGTTGCTACAAAGGTCTTAAGTATGAGAATCATAAGGCATTTTTTTTCTTGGTGCTGTTGTTCGAACGGCCACTAAATGAATGGTCGTAAGTTGAGAACTACCTGTATATTACAGAATCTCAAAGTGGCATTCCATTTTAAGATCTCAGTGGCATTTAGTTGCAAAGGTGCTTTTTCAAAAGGCAATTGGACCTTCCTGGGTTTTTCTTTGCTGAAGAAGCTTCTTGGATGAGAAGCCAAATATCTTCAAAAGAAAAACCAGTGTAGGAAGTTAGCACCCACTCCTCTCCTAGGAAAATGGGATATTTTAGGAAATATTAAAAGGGCAGAATATTTCCCCTAAAAGGGAGGCAGAAACTCAGACACACACACACCCCCACCTTTGTCAATGAGCCATTAAGGCCTGGGCCAGTCTATTCTACATAACAAAGATCTTCCTCCTTTGGGAATGGCCCAAAGCCCTTTCATTACATCATCACCCAGCAAGAGTCAACCAAGCTTGGGACTCAGGACAGCCTACAGTGTTGCCCGTGCATGGCCCCATGGAAGTCTGACAACCAATCAGAATACAAACTCAAATTCAAAAGCCCAAAGAGGGCATAAAACTCAGACACTCTCAGCATCTCTTCCCTTTTTTTCTTCACCCAAGATCTTCAAGGCATGTGGTCCTGTCCACCATTAAAACCATCTTTCTAAGCAGTCTCCATGTTCCCAGTGTCTTTTTCCCTCTTGGAACTGATCCCAGAAGGATATTTCTTCCAACACCAGAAAATCCAGTTGCCTCTTGAAAAAAGCACCTTCAGGACATCCATGACTTGGATGACTGAGAATTTCCATAGACATTTAACTGCAGATTCTCCAATATTATCTTCACCACAACCTATTGAAGTAAGTTGGGTTCAGAGCAAATGGACACTGTTCTCAAACAGCCACTTGATCTGGTCACTGAATTAACCTGGTTTCTGCGATTGCAGAAGTAGGTTAAAAGCTAACCATGCTTTATTAAGGTGGGATCTCAATGGGCAGTCTTGAACTGAATATTAAAAGTTAGAGTTTGCTATTCTGTGTCGTTTGTTGTTCCAATCCTCGAACTATCATTCTAGCATTCATAAACACGTAGCCCACCGTATCAAAATGGCTTTTTTACTTGATCATGCTACTAGAGGCATCTTAGAAGGGCTCCACAAAGTCAAAACGGTGGCCGCCATTCCATTACATCGCACATTTTGATGGACAGTTACAAATTGACTTCTGTGGACAGAAAAGAACAGATTAACAGAGTTAATCCCCCAATCAGGAGACCCTACACCAGGGGTGAAATGCTCCTGCTTCAGACCAGATCGCCCGATCCGGTAGCGATGGTGGGTGGTGGTTCGGAGAACCGGTAGCAAAAATTCCTGCCCTGAAACCCAAGGACCAGGAGTGAAATCCAGCAGGTTCTGACAAGTTCTGGAGAACCGGAAGCGGAAATTTTGAGCAGTCTGGAGAACCGGTATATAGATTTTGAGTAGTTCAGAGAACCAGCAAATACCATCTCTGGCTGGCCCCGGAGTGGGGTTGGAATGGAGATTTTGCAGTATCCTTCCCCTGCCACGCCACCAAGCCACGCCCACGGAACCGGTAATAAAAAAAATTGGATTTCACCACTGCCAAGGATTCTACCATGAGACTTTCGTGTGCAGTTGCACAAGTTTTCAGTTGAAGAATTAATCTCATGTCCATTGATTTCCATGGGTCTAATTTTGAGAGCCAGCCACTGGGCTTTTAATTCTTTTTTTTTTTCTTCCTTCAGTCAGTGGCCAATACAAAGCAGATAACGATTTAATGATAATATTTTGCTTTCAGAAAAAAGAAAACACAAGCTGATAGATTTCTAGACAAAGCCCTGTTTCCGTTTCTTCTCCTTATCTCACGCTTTTCATTTCTTTAGCTGACTGTCTCCCTTCTGCATTTGGCATTATGCTGCTTACCCCTGAAGTGTAAAATGTTGCATGTATGTATGCAAAAATAGATGTTTCCCCATGCTGATGAGACTGGAGCATAAAAATATACATTTTTCCACGATGATGGGAGTCAGGAACTTTTGGGAGATAGGATTTCTTCCCCCAACTTCAGATGGTTATAAGAGAATGCAATCATTTCAGACCCCGGTGCACAAAAAGGAGGCCAAGAGAGTGATATCTCAGTTGTGCAAGTCACAGATAAAAAATCTGTTTATTTCTTTATTTATTTAGTAGAATTTGTCAAGCAAAAACGAGAACAAGAATAAAAGAATAAAAATACAATGACAGGAACGATAGGGACATTAGTGCATTTTTGCATGCCCCCTTCTACTGACCACTTAAGTATGATGTAAGGTATGATGGAAACTGATCAAGGAGAGATTCAACCTGGAAATAAGGAGAAATTTTCTGACAGTGAGAGCAACCAACCCATGGGACAGAAGTTGCCTTCGGAAGTTGTGGGAGCTTCATCACTGGAAGCTTTCAAGAAGAGAGTGGACTGCCATATGTCAGAAATGGTGTAGGGCAAGGGTGAAATGTAAAATTTGTTATTACCGGTTCTGTGGGCGTGGATTGGTGGAGGGGGGGGGGTTTAATGTGACTGGGTGGGCGTGGCCAACTTTCTTTCTTTCTTTTTTTTTTTTTAACTTTTAAAAGCATTATTTTCTACAACCCGTTCGGCCAAAGAGGTTGTAGAAAAAAATGCTTTTAAAAGCCTCTGATGATCCCAACTGAGTTGCCTGATCGTCAGAGGCTTTTTTTTTTTCTTTTAAAAGCATTTTTTCTACAACCGCTTCAGCCGAAGAGGTTGCAGAAAAAAATGCCTTTAAAAGTCTCTGACGATCAGGCAACTCAGCTGGGATCGTCAGAGGCTTTTAAAAGCATTTTTTTCTACAACCTCTTTGGCTGAAGAGGTTGCAGAAAAAAATGCCTTTAAAAGCCTCTGACGATCCCAGCTGAGCCACAGGATCATCAGAGGCTTTTTTTTTACTTTTAAAAGCATTTTTTCAGCCAAAGAGGTTGTAGAAAAAATGCTTTTAAAAGTAAAAAAAAAAAAAGCCTCTGATGATCGCACGGCTCAGCTGGGCATGGGGGGTGGACAGGGATTTTTGCTACCAGATCTCCGAACAACCCGCGGCCATCGCTACCGGGTCGGGCGATATGGTCTGAACCAGGAGCATTTCACCCCTGGTGTAGGGTCTCCTGCTTGGGTGGGGATGGGAGGGTTGGACTAGATGACCTACAAGATCCCTTCCAACTCTGTTAATCTGTTCTGTTCTGTCCACGGAAGTCAATTTGTGACTGAAACTGTGAAAAATTGTAGCTGAAACACCTGAATTGGGTAGAACATTCCAGACGTTGACAACTCTATTACAGAAATCATATTTTTTTACAGTCAGGTTTAGAATGATTTAGATTGAGTGTAAAGCGTTGGTTAGCGCACACGTATTATTGCCTATTATGGTAAGAAGAAAATTGCCGCTTCTGAAAAACTACTTCGCTGCAGACAAACAACCCAGGAGACATTTCTGTCCTCAAGCAGACGTCAAAGGAGTGATGTCCAGACACTGGACTGTCAGTGGCCTTTGGAAAGAGACACAGGAGTTTGTTAATCTGTCCAATTAGGAATCAAACCGCATAACAAATTTCAGCCAGGATGGGCTGTTTTTGCAGCTGATCAGGGACCATCACGTCCACGGCAGCAGAAATGACGCCAGCGCCCCATCAGTCAAGCTGGTGATGTGGAAGTCACAGCTTCTCGGGCTTCTAGCTTCATCAACGCTTGCAAAAAGATTTTCAGAACATACGACTTCTCTTTGTCGGCTGTATTTTCTCGGAATAAGGCTGTGACGGGGCTCTTTCTCAATCAGCGAGGCCATTACGCTGACGTTTGCTATCATTTCCTGCTGAGTTTAGCTGCTTTAGGGATGGGAGGCAAATGAGGCATGCCATTCTCATCTTTTTGTAGGGAGGGGCAGGTTACTTCTTCCTGAGTCCCCTCCAGTTCCAGATGGATTGATCTGCAAGAACCTTGAGCCTCAAGCAAAGAGGATGAAAACGGATTCAGAGGAGGGGAGGCTTTTTTGGATTTCTAAGGGTGCCTTTTGATTTTTGCTAATGTGCAAAGGAAGGGGGGGCTGGGGGCCATGTCCTCCCTGGCTGGGTGCCTCCCCCCCGCCCCCCAGATCAGAGGGCATGACATGAAGGTGCCCGTTACAGCAGGGGTGTTCCTGGATTGGACCGGATCGCCTGATCCGGTAGCAATCTTGGCCGGTGGTTCGGCGATACGGTAGTGATGGCGGAGCAAAGCTGCACCCACCCGCCCAGTTTTAACTATGAAGTAATGTGTTTTTTATCTTCTGTGCATGTGCAGAAGGTTTTGCGCATGTGCAGAAGGTCTGCATGTCCATGTAACGTGCACGGCACATGCGCTTCCGAACTGGTAAGGCAGGTAAGTAGATTTCACCCCTGCCTTACAGGTAAACCTTGGCTTATGACCATAATCAAGTCTGGGGTTATGGCTGTAAGTCAAGTCATCATTACATGACATCACATGACCGCACCTGATTTTTATGACCTTTTGGGCAATGGTTGTTAAGTGAACACAATGGTCATAAAAGCAGTGTCAAGGTCCTTAAGCAGATTCGTTGCCTGCAAAAAGTGGATTTTTTAATTATTATTTTTTTTTGCTGAAAACTGGAAGCAGAAACATGTTCTGGCAAAAAAAAAAAACCCCATTGTAAATAATGGTCACATGACCACGGGATGCGGCAAAAAGCTGTACATGTGGGCACCCCATATTCAGTCATGTGATTCGGTGAGGGAGTGGTCAAAATAACTTCAAATCTAGATCGTACGTAGCCTGGGGAAAGTTTATTGTAACTTTGAATGGTCATTAAGTGACCGGTTGAATGACTGGCCTAAAATCAGCCATATAGTTTTGGTGGCCAATGATGGACTTGAATCTGGATCTCTCCACTCCTGGTCCAAGACCTTCATCATTCTTCTCAATCTCAACCACAGAACTGGGCAGAAAAGCGAGAGAGAGAGAGAGAGAGAGAGAGAGAGAGAGAGAGGCAGAGAGAGAGACAGAGATACACAGAGAGAGAGAGACAGACAGACAGACAGAGACAGAGAGGGGCAGACAGATAAACAAAGACAGAGAGAGAGAGAGAGAGGCAGAGAGAAACACAGAGAGAGACAGAAAAAGGCAGAGACAGAGAGGGAGGGAGGGAGAGAGAGTGGGGGCGGGGAGACCTATAGGAGATCAAGATAATTTTCAACGGTCTCATTTCATGTGCCACTTCAGTGGCTAGAAAGATTGAGGATCCTGATGTGTTGGACAAATGGAAAGAGGGCAAACTGTGCATCAAAATATCACGGCAGGCAGGGGGGAAGAGGTGGTGCTGACATGACTCACAATGGCAGGAAACGTAGATGACACAATCATCATCTCTCAGGACTGGAGGCCTCCTGCTCTCTTGCAACAATGGTATATAGATTTATGGAATTTATATCCCATTGCTATACCGTTTGATACCCCACGTTGCATCTCTTTGAGTGTTAGAGGCCTTTTCCTTAGATCGCTGTTGGCTCTTCAAGACAGTCCAAACAAGATACACAACTAGGAATATTAGCTCTAGAATAAAATAAAATAATAGAATAAAATAGAACAACAGAGTTGGAAGGGACTTTGGAGGTCTTCTAGTCCAACCCCCTGCTTAGGCAGGAAACCCTACACCACTTCAGACAAATGGTTATCCAACCTCTTCTTAAAAACCTCTAGTGTTGGAGCATTTACAACTTCTGGAGGTGAGTTGTTCCACTGATTAATTGTTCTAACTGTCAGGAAAGTTCTCCTTAGTTCTAAGTTGCTTCTCTCCTTGATTAGTTTCCACCCATTGCTTCTTGTTCTACCCTCAGGTGCTTTGGAGACTAGATTGACTCCCTCTTCTTTGTGGCAGCCCCTGAGATATTGGAACACTGCTATCATGTCTTCCCTAGTCCTTCTTTTCATGTCCTTCTAGACATACCCAGTTCCTGTAACCGTTCATATGTTTTAGCCTCCAGTCCCCTAATCATAGAGGGACGCGATGGCTCAGTGGCTAAGACGCTGAGCTTGTCAATTGAAAGGTTGGCAGTTCAGCAGTTCGAGTCCCTAGTGCCGCATAACGGGGTGAGCTCCCGTTCCTTGTCCCAGCTTCTGCCAACCTAGCAGTTCGAAAGCTCGTAAAAAATGCAAGTAGAAAAATAGGGACCACCTTTGGTGGGAACGGAACAGCGTTCTGTGCACCTTTGGTGTTGAGTCATGCCAGCCACATGACCACGGAGACGTCTTCAGACAGCGCTGGCTCTTTGGCTTTGAAACGGAGATGAGCACTACTCCCTAGAGTCGGGAACAACTAGCACACATGTGTGAGGGGAACCTTTACCTTTACCCCTAATCATCTTTGTTGCTCTTCTCTGCACTCTTTCTAGAATCTCAACATCTTTTTTACATCGGGGCGACCAAATCTGAATGCAGTATTCCAAGTGTGGCCTTACCAAAGCATTATAAAGTGGTATTAACACTTCACGTGATCTTGATTCTATCCAGAGATGGTATTCAGCCGGTTCGGTCCAGTTCACCCAAACCGGTAGCAGAAATCGCAGGTGGGCGCGCCCACCTGAGCGGCTCTATGCCATCCTATTTAGGCATGTTTTTGAAGCTGGGTACATGCGTGGAAGGCACGCGTGCCACCAAAGCGCATGCACAGAAGGCCGAGAGTATGCATGGACGGGGCGCGTACGCTCACATTTGCGAACTGGTAAGGAAAGTAAGTGATTACCACCCCTGTTTCCATTCCTCTGTTTATGCAGCCTAGAACTGTGTTGGCTTTTTTGGCAGCTGGCAAAATAACAGAAAATCCAGTTCTCACCAGACTGAGAAGGACTGTGTTCTTCAGAGCCGTTATTTGATAGGGCCAAGCAAGCCTCTCTGTGGCAGACAAGACCGATAAGATTGATAACCAAGACTGGCAGTAACTAGATGGAAACTTTTCGCAAGTCTCATGCTATGCACTGTAAACCAGGGGGTGCCAAGCTTCTTAGAACCTGAAAACAGGGTGAGTAATCTCAATCATGATTTTTTTAAAAATGTAAAAACTGATTCGCGCACCATGCCTGAGGCGATTAGTTCAGTTGGAAGCCTTGTACTTTATGGGAATGGCGTCGAAGTTACTGAACCATGGTTTATGACTCAGCAAGTGATGTAATCCACAAAGACAGTTTTGATCACCGTATTATTTAAAAAAAAGTGTTGAGACTCTGGAAAGAGTGCAGAAAAGAGCCACAAAGGTGATTAGAGGTCTGGAGGCTAAAGGAAATGAAGAACGGTTGCAGGAATTGGGTATTGGCTAGTCTAGAGAAAGGAAGGGCCAGAGGTGACATGATAGCTGTGTTCCAATATTTGAGGGGCTGCCATAAAGAAGAGGGGGGGGGGTTCAACCTGTTTTCCAAAGCACCTGAAGGCAAGACAAGACATGATGGATGGAAACTAATCAAGGAGAGAAGCAACTTAGAACCAAGGAGAATTTTTTTTTAAAGTGAGAACAATCAACCTTCAGAATTTGTGGGTGCTCCATCACTGGAGGCTTTTAAGAAGAGACTGGATAGCGCCTTGTCTGAAGTGGTGTAAGGTTTCCTGCCTAAGCAGGGGGTTGGACTAGAAGACCTCCAAAGTCCCTTCCAACTCTGTTATTCTGATTGCATCCTGTCTGAGCTTAATGCTGTTCTTTGGGGGCTGTAGTTTTTCCATCTATTAAAGATCCCGTGTTTGCAGAAATGGAGAAGATAAAGAATGAATTGTTAAAGAATAAAAGAGAATAAATATGAATAAGCAGCAAAAATTAGAATTTGAGGGCGAATGAAGATGTTGTTTATATAAGTAAGCAAAGAAATATTGAGATATGATTTAAAAAAAGGGAAAACAAGAAAATTGTGGCAACAATTGTAATTGAGTAAAATGTATTTGAATTTGATAAATTGAATAAGATAAGATATGGCCAATACTCTGTGGGTGAATGGGGGTGGGGAGGGACCAATAAAACTTGATTTAAAAAAAAGAGAGAGAGAAGATCTGCGAAATTGTCACCTACGCAACGTTCTGTTATTCGTGTAGCCATGACTTCATACTGTGCTTCATACTGTGAACCAACCGACACCCCCCACCCCAGCTACATCTGCCTCTCCCCAAAGTTTTTGGATGGGTAGCACCCAAACATCTAAACCAGATGGCATCAAACTGGAATGTAGAAGTTATTGTATTCCGCCCTGGAATTTAAGCGTTGTATTAGGAAATAGAGCATAGAGAATAGTTAGGAGTTTTGTACGAGATTGAAGGACCAGACTAAGTGGTGATAGAAATAGGACAAAACCCTGGAGACTAAAACATATGAAGAATGGTTGCAGGATTTGAGTTTGGCTAGTCAAGAGAAAAGAAGGACTAGAGGGGGCGTGATAGCAGATTCCAGTGTTTGAGAGGCTGCCACAAAGAAGTGGGGGGGGGGTCAAATTATTTTCCAAAGCGTCAGAGAGCAGGACAAGAAACAATGGTTGGAAACTAATCAAGGAAAGAAGCAACTTGGAATTGAGGAGAAACTTCTTAACAGTGAGGACAATTAACCAATGGAATAGCTTGCCTTCAGAAGTTGTGGATGTTTCATCACTGGAGGCTTTTAAGAAGAGACTGGACAGTCCCTTGTCTGAAATAATATAGGATTTCCTGCTTGAGCAGTGAAGGCTGGACTAAAAGACCTCCAAGGTCCTATCCAGCTCTATTCTGATTCTGATGTAGTGAAGAAATGCAGATTTACAGATCCTGGGTAGACACCGATGGTGCTATATAATAGCAATAAATCATGCAGGCAAAGTCCTAATGAGAGTTTTTGAAGTCCTGAGCTTATCTGTGCCATTTTTATCAGACAGAACTGATGGTCCCAGGATAACTCTATTTGCAGTTTTCTTGGATCACAGTGATTGCTGTGTTCCACAGAACCTTATGAGATAATAAGTACAATCAGTTTTAAGGTGCCCCAGGATCTTTCTATTTGGGCAGTGAAAGACTGATGAGTTGGCTCTTTTGAAAAACTTGAGAATATTCATTTCACTCTTGAATATTTTTTTTTTCTGATTGCCCTGGAAAGATGCCTTCCCCTTCTCAAAGCTTTACCAAGGTTCAAATTTGGAACTAATATCTTGAACATCAGGAACATTGGAAAAAAGTCCATTGTTTGGACTCACCAGAAGGAAGTTCCTGGGTCTGGATACAGAACCTCAGGTCTAAATGCTTTAAAGTCATAGTCATTGAGTTCTATGCTAAATATTAGTCTGTGCATGAATGACTAACATGTCAGAAGTATCCAAGAAATTAAATATGCTCTGTTCTGGGCCCTGAATGTGTTAAGGGCCCCGTTTCTTGGCTATATTAACATCTATGGCAATAGTTTTACTTGGCAACCGTATATTTTGATTCTGTATTGTTTTAATTACTTTATTGTTTTATGTTTTTAGGATGAATACTGCCTATGAGTCACTCGTTAAGAGGCTTGACTATAGAAATTCAATAAATAAATACATAGATTCCCAAAAGTTTCTTTTTGAAATATGAAATTAGGTTTTGGCCATGGAACTCTGAAAGATTGCCATCAGATCTCCACTGCCATTTTCTTCTTCCTCTCTGCTCACTTCTCACACAAAAGAAATATCTTTTTTTTTATCTTTTAGGGTCAGAAGAAGAATAAAGACCGAACCTCAGAAGGATGGATCCCTTCATTTCTGCTCCATATAATGATTACTTTGAAACTGACACCTATAATTTCAGCGGGAATGATTCTGAGATTTTGTATGGTGATATTGAAACCTCAAGCACAATGCATGTGGTTTCCATGGTGATTTACAGCACCACTTTACTCTTCGGGACCATCGGCAATGGCCTTGTCATCTTCCTCACTGGTTTCCAAATGAAGAAGACCGTAACCACCATGTGGTATCTCAACTTGGCTCTGGCTGATTTCATATATGACCTTTCTCTATTCTCAGAGTTGCTCTATTTTGCCCTTGATGAATGGATTCTTGGGTGGCTACTCTGCAAACTGGACACTGTGGTGTCTTTCCTAAACATGTTTGCCAGTGTCTTCTTCTTGACAGCCATCAGTGTTGACCGTTGTGTTTCTGTAGGGTGTCCCGTTTGGTCCTTGAACCATCGTACCCTTCGGCTGGCTTCCATAATAGCTGTCCTTATCTGGATGATGGCCTTGGGACTCAGTACACCCTATTTCTACTTCCGGGACATGGAATATGTTACGGACGACTCTATAAAGTGCTCCTATAGCTTTGGCTTGGAAGAGGCCAGTAGCCACAAGTCCCATCTTTCTATGGTGGTGACTGAGTTTGTAATTGGGTTCTTCATCCCCTTCAACATCATCTTGGCTTGCTACTTCATCATTGTCTTTAAGCTCAGAAGGAAGCTCTTTGGTCAGTTTGGTAGATCCTTCAAGATCATCGTGGTAGTAGTGGTAGCATTCTTCTGCTGTTGGTTCCCTCACCACTTCTTCTCCATTCTAGAGAACTTGGTTGATGAGAGCTTTGAAATGAGAGTTGTCATTGATATTGGCCTGCCATTGGCTAATGGTCTGGTGTGCCTCAACAGCTGTCTCAATCCATTCCTATATGCTTTTGTGGGTCCAGATTGTAGAAAAATTAGCTGGCGTTCCTTCCTCTCAGCCTTCAAAAGTGCTTTTAGTGAAAACTGGACCACGTCCTCTTTTTCAAGTAATAGGAATTCTGGTTCCACTTCAGGAATAGGGGAATCCAGTATAGTGTGAGTTATTCTTCCTCTACTGAAAACATGCCTATAGCTGTAGTCCAGTGGTGAGATCTAAAATTTGTTACTACCGGTTCTGTGGGCATGGCGTGGCCAATTTTTTTTTTTTTTTTTTACTTTTAAAACCATTTTTTCTACAACCTCTTCGGCGATTATTTATTTTATTTTTATTTTATTTCATTTTTGATTTATATGCCGCCCTTCTCTGGAGACTCAGGGCGGCTTACAAGGCGTTAAGCCTTCATACTTTTGTACAAAGTCAGCTTATTGCCCCCACAAACCGGGTCCTCATTTTACCTACCTTAGAAAGGATGGAAGGCTGAGTCAACCTTGAGCCTGATGAGATTCGAACTCACAGTAATTGCAGGCAGCTGGAAGCTAAATACTACCTTTTTAACAGTAGCATTAGTCTGCTGTGCCACTCAGGCTCCTAATGCTTAGAATTAAAGCACTAAATTCTAGGAGATGAATTTACTGGGATAGAGTTGGTTTTTCTATTATTCATATCGCTATTTTTGTAACATATATTGTATAATACATATCATGTGTATTCTAATTTCTGTTGATAATCTTATTCACCAAGTATGAAAAAGAATTGTAAAAATAGGATAATGATTACATTTTATAATTGCTTTCCTGCCTCCTTATTTAGGGTTGGTCCGACTTCTAGTCTATTAGGAAGTTTAAGACTATTTAAAGGTCGGTTACTTTTTCCCCCCTGATAAATTTTATGTAACATAATTCTATGTGTTTGCTTGTTTTCATCAAAGTAATTTGCAATTAGCTAAATTTATGTTATGTGCAGCTGTGGGTTTCATGGACTTTCAAGAGACAGGGTGCTCTGATGGCAAAATAATTTTGTTTCCATATTTCAAAGGACCTTTCCATCTTGCGTTTAATAGCAGTAGCAATAACACTTAGACTTAGATACCACTTCAGTTTACAGAGTCAGCCTATTGCCCCCAACAATCTGGGTCCTCGTTTTTCCGATCTCGGAAGGATGGAAGGCTGAGTCAACCTTGAGCTTTCAGATGGAGAGTCAACAGCCCCCAGGTCTGGAGGTGGCTGATGAGGAAAAGGAGGAACAGCTGGGCCCAGTGCCTGACATGTGGATGCACAGAAAGCAGAGGAGAGGAGAGCAGTGGAAATCTATGGGCCGATCCTTGGGACAGAAGAGCCACCACTGCTAGCGAAGCCCACCCTAGCTCTGGGGATAAAAGGCAGAGGGCAGAGATGAATAAGGGAGGGAGGGAGGGAGGGAGGGAGGGAGAGAGAGAGAGAGAGAGAGAAGGAGGGAGGGAGAGACTTTTTGCCAGGGCTGCTGATGCTCCTAATAAAGGGAATATTTGGAGGGTTTGTCATGTTTGAGAGCTGGGTCAGAAAACATTTAGCTATTACTAACTAAAGTGAACATGGTGTACAACTGGACCAAATGGAAATCTGAAAAGACGGTCATCATTGATTCTATATTATCACTAGCATATGTTCTTGAAAATAAAGATTTGTTGGAAAAATATAGTGATGGGAAAGCCAGTTTTTCTGATGCTGGAAAAAGTAATTCCATATACATGTTGGCCTCTGTATGTGTGTGGGGGGGGGGTGTATACACACATACAATGTCAACCCTGAAGTGAACCTGGTGGAGGCCATCTTGGAGGCTTCAGGGTCACCATAAGCAAGAAGAAGGGACAGGGAAGGGGGGAACCAGATAGTTGGGGGTTTGTAGTCAAAACAAAAAGTTTTCCTGTGGGAACGAAGGACATTCTCACAAATGGCTGATCAGAGGAGGAGTGAAGTAAACAAACAGCCAGCACCTTGATTAGACAGCGTGACCAGCAACTCAGGGAAAGGGGAAACATTCACTTTTTAAAACTGCGAGAACTTTCAGAGTCAGTTTTCACCAGTTGTGCTAATATGATGTGTCCAATAAATTGTTCCTTGAGGAATACACCTGCCTCAGAGTTCTACTTTCTATGGTTCTGGAGAACCGGCAGTGGAAATTTTAAGTAGTTCAGAGAACCGGCAAATACCACCCTTGGCTGGCCCCAGAGTGGAGTAGGAATGGAGATTTTACAATATCCTTCCCCTGGAATGGGGTAGGAATGGAGATTTTGCAGTATCCTTTCTCTACCACGCCCACCAAGCCACGCCCACAGAACCAGTAGTAAAAAAATTGAATTCCACCACTGATATGTGTGTTTGTGTGTGTGTGTCGGTGGTGGGTTGCTCCCGGTTCACCCTAGTTTGAGCAAACCGGTAGCGGTGGTGGCGGGAGACTCTGCCCACCTGCCCAGACATCATCAAAAATGCTCTGTGCATGCGCAAAAGCTTCTGTGCATGCACAGAAGTGCCACTCGCAAAGCGAGCCCACACGTCTGCATGCTACTGATAGCGAACCGGTAGCACCGGGATTTGAAACCCACTACTGGTGTGCGTGTGTGTATACATGGACAGTTTCCAAGTGTCCATGTCCTCCATTACCTGTTCAGATACTAAGTAGAGTATCTGAAGAGTATCTGACCCAAGTACAGTCCCTCCCAAACAACAAGCCCACCTCTATTTGCCACCCAAAATCCATCCTCACGTGCAACAAACCTTCTATTGAGCCAAAACAGGGTAAGATCAGGAGAAAGCATGATACTTAAGAGTCTGTGGACATCTCCCACATCGGAAGCCCTCCTTATTTTTGTACTTAACTGATCCGTCGTCTTGAAGAATTGTGAGGGTACCACCTCACATTTGGGGTGCTATTGATAAACAGCTGAGGCAGAAGTGCTTTATTTTTTTATTATTATTATTCTATAAAGAACATGTTTATCCAAAACTCCTTTGGAGGAGCACTACAAGTAGCCCTTAACATATAATCATTTGTTTAGCAATTGTTCAAAGTTACAGCAATGAAAGCAATTATCTATAGCAAAAGCGAGCAAAAGTCATTATCGGCAGAAAATAAGTCGTAGAAGTCTCTCAAGCAGAATCTGGAAATGTATGAAGAGGGATAGGGACGTATGCTGATAAGGCTTCCAACTCTACAATTAGATGAAAGGATATTTTTGAACATGAGAAATACGTGGATGTGGGAGAGCAAGCAAGCCACTCATTTCATGCTTCCTAAGTTATTTTACAACATAGTAATTGTATTTACGTTGATGATCAGATTGCAAAGGGTTTTAACTGAAATCCACTGTGATCTGTGGGTTTTCATGAAAATGCATATACAGTATTTTTTGGAGTATAAGACGCTCTGGAGTATAAGACGCACCTTAGTTTTGGGGGAGGAAAATAAGAAAAAAAAATGTTCTGCCTCTATCTACCAGCATCCATCAGTATTCATCTGGCTAGCATCCTGTCAATGTGTGAAACTGTTTGGAAACAGAAACAGTATTTGCTGTGTGAGCAACAAGGAAGGAGACAGCAAGGAGCCTGGGTGTGGCTTAGGTTGATTGTTCTAAAGCTGCATGCTGTGCCGATCTCTGAAACTAAAACTGAAACTCCTCTCTTCTGCTTGTGTTTTGCTTGCTGCTGCAAATTCTGACAGTCCTTGCAGCAAATAGCAAACAGCCAGGTCAGCTTCAGCACATTATTGCAGCCTGATTCAGCATGAGTAGCTGATCGGTGGGTGGATTGGTCTCCCGAAATACCCCCAATCAACTGTTCCAGACTGCACAGATTGCCATAGACCATCGCCTCCTCCGTGCCTCACATTTTTGGCTACATTTGGTGTATAAAACACACCCAAATTTTCACCCTTTTTTAGGGGGGAGGGGAACGTGCGTCTTATACTCTGAAAAATACGGTACCTATTTTCATTGGGAACCAGATGAGGATTACAGAAATGTATTAACAGAACATCTTTATTAGCTACATGCAGAGGTACCATTCCCTAAACTCCGCTGGAGATGTTACCTAGTCTGGTAATGAAATGTTCGGAAACCAATCCACAAGCTTGGAGAATGAACTTTCACCCTCATCCTACACCTGAGCTACAGATATTTGTCACTATTGCAAAGGTACATCCGGCCAGTTGGTTTTGTGATGGGTTCTTCAAACCTCAAAGCAAGGAACCTCTTCAGCTGATGGGGCAATTGAGCAATGCAAGGCAGATTCAGAAGGGATTTGTTTGTCAACCTAGCATGGGGAGGGGTTTTGAGAACCAAGATCTCAGCAGGACTCAGAGCATGTGGGACAGGGTCTCCATTGAAGATTTAGTCTTATTAGTTGATACGGTCTGGCTGTTCTCTTCAGTAAAGGCATTCTCAAATACAGAAAAGAGGGACTGTCTCAGTCTCTTTTTGAAATCCTGGCCCATGAAGACGTACAAAATGGGGTTGAGGCAACTGTTGACGAAAGCCAAGCTTGTTACCAGGGGAACACCGATCCTCACCACCTCAAAATGTTCTTTTAACTCAAGAAAACCAAAAATGTGATAAGGTAACCAGCAGACAAAAAAGGCAACAATCACTGCGGTGATGACCTGAAAGGGTTTGTTAGATTGAGACAACTGATTGCGTCTCAGTTTCAAGACGATCGCCCCGTAGCAGACAAGAATGACAGTGAAGGGAATGACGAAGGCAAAGATGAACCGGCTGATGATTGTTGCATGATGTCTGATTTTTTGCATCTCCAGGTTACCATAATTGGTGTAGCAGTTAATATGATCCTCGCTTCTATGAAGTGGTGCTGTTTGCCTGAAATACATAACTGGAGAACACAACACCAAGGCCAGGATCCACACACCCAAAGCCACAAAAGAAGCCAACCGAGGTGTTCGGTGATTCTGAGCCCAGACTGGATACCAGACAGAAAAGAAACGGTCAATGCTGATGACCATGAGGAGATAAACGCTGGCATAGAGGTTGAGGAAGGCCACGGTGCTGTTCAACTTGCACAAGAACCCTCCAAAGGGCCAGTGGAATCCCAGGGCTAAATAAGCGACGCTCAGGGGAAGGAAGAAAGTGAAGGAGAAGTCCGCAATGGCCAAGTTGAGAAACCAGACCGTGTTGACCGTCTTCTTCATTCGGAAGCCGGTGATGAAGATGACCAGCCCGTTGCCAAGGACTCCCAGCACAAACGCAAGGCTGTAGATCACCATGGAGATGATGTGCATGGATTTTTCCAGTTTATAGATTGGATTGTCATCATCGTAATACCCATTCTCTGTAATAGTAGCATTACTGAAGAGTGAATCTTCCAGAGTAGCGTTGCTCATTTCTTCTTCTGATAGAGACCGTTGAACGTTGCTCCTTTTCCTAAAAGCAAAAACACAGAAATGGGTGAGCTGATGTGTGTCAACCCTGAAGATGACCTGGCAAAGGGTTATCTAACATCTTCTTGAAAATTTCCAGTGTTGGAGCATTCACAACTTCTGCAGGCAAGTTGTTCCACTGATTAATTGTTCTCACTGTCAGGAAACTTCTCCTTAGTTCTAAGTTGCTTCTCTCCTTGGTTAGTTTCCACCCATTGCTTCTTGTCCTGCCCTCAGGTGCTTTGGAGAATAGCTTGACTCTCTCTTTGTGGCAGCCCCTGAGATATTGGAAGACTGCTATCATGTCACCCGTAGACCTTCTTTTCATTAAACTAGACATACCCAGTTCCTGCAACCGTTCTGCATATGTTTTAGCCTCCAGTCCCCTAATTATCTTTGTTGCTCTTCTCTGCACTCTTTCTAGAGTCTCAACATCTTTTTTTCCATCATGGTGACCAAAACTGAATGCAGTATTCCAAGTGCGGCCTTACCAAGGTCTTATAAAGTGGTATTAACACTTCATGTGATCTTGATTCTATCCCTCTGTTTATGCAGCTCAGAACTGTGTTGGCTTTTTTGGCAGCTGCTGCACACTGCTGGCTCATATCTAAATGGTTGTCCACTACGACTCCAAGATCCCTCTCACAGTTACTACTATTGAGCGAGGTACCACATAGGGAGGGGGGATTTGAGATAGAGGGGAATCTGTAGCCAAAACAAAATATTTTCTCTTGGGAACCAAGGACATTCTAACACTTGATTGGAGGAAGGCGGAGCAATGCTGCCCAGATGCCAGCCTGCACCATGATTGGACCATGTGACTGACAGTTTTGAGAAAGTAGAAAAATGTTTACTTTTAATTAGGTGAAAACCGCGAGAGATTTCAGAGTCGGTTTTCACCAGATATGTGCTACAAGCAGGAGACATTTCTATACCTTTCATGGTGTAGGGTCTCCTGCTTGAGCAGGGGATAGCACTAGAAGACCTCAAAGGCCTTTGAGTCCAATCCCCCCTCTTCATCCCTCCCTCCCTCCTCCTCCTCATCTTCTTCCTTCTTCCTTCCCATTTCCTGCTTGTGGAAACATGACAACCATTAGTCAAAGAGATTTCCTCAGACTCTTTCTCAACATCAAGACATCTCTTCTTCAGTCAGTGTCTTTAAATCCAAAGTCAACCAGGGCAACCTTGCCAAGGTAAAGCAGGTCATAGAACGAAATGATGTAGGATGAAGTCAAGGCAGGATACATGGGTGGGTGGGGGGGGTCTTAACCAAAACAGGAAATAATGGTTTTCTGCCCTCTACATTTCCCTTCATACAGGAAAGAGCTAAACAGGAAGGAAGTTGAGGAATCTTTTCAATGCCAGAAACCACTTGGTCATCTTGTTGCAACACCACTTGCTTTGAAAAGCATCAAACAAAAATGGGGAAGAGGGGAAACCCTCCTGACTGCTAAGAAAAAGCACAAAGCCAAAAATCACGTGAGGCTGAACAAACACAAGCATCACCCCTCCAGGTATAATGGACAGAAAACTTTTAATTAGGTGAAAAGTGCGAGAGACTTCAGAGTTGGTTTTCACCAATATGTGCCAATATGATATTTCCAAGAAAGCTATTCTTTGAGGAATCTACCTGCCTCAGGTGACAATGTACACTATAAAAATAACAACATGCTATCTTTGATCGTTGCAGGTCACACCTAGTAGTTGGAGTTTGGGAAGATTTTAAAAACAGATTTAGATTTTTTTTAAATTATTAGATGAAAAGGGGGTGTTTCTCTTATATATATATGTATGTATATATGCACACATATGTATATAAATATATACATACACACACTTGCCCACAAACATATTTTAAGCGGGGGGGAAATCATCAGTAGAAAACCAGTTGTTCCAAGTCAACCACTCCATTTTGATAGGTGGTGGTTAAACCAATGTGTTTAAATATAGTGGGGATGCTTATATATTTGATCGTCCTATCAAATAACAGAATTCGAAGGGACTTTGGAGGTCTTCTTCTCCAACCCTCTGCTACAAGCAGGAGACATTTCTATACCTTTCATGGTGTAGGGTCTCCTGCTTGAGCAGGGGATTGGACTAGAAGACCTCAAAGGCCTTTGAGTCCAATCCCCCCCCCTCTTCCTCCCTCCCTCCCTCCCTCCTCCTCCTCCTCCTTATCTTCTTCTTCCTTCTTCCTTCCCATTTCCTGCTTGTGGAAACATGACGACCATTAGTCAAAGAGATTTCCTCAGACTCTCAACATCAAGACATCTCTTCTTCAGTCAGTGTCTTTAAATCCAAAGTCAACCAGGGCAACCTTGTCAAGGTAAGGCAGGTCATAGAATGAAATGATGTAGGATGAAGTCAAGGCAGGATACATGGGTGGGTGGGTGGGGGGGGTCTTAACCAAAGCAGGAAATAATGTTTTCTGCCCTCTACATTTCCCTTCATACAGGAAAGAGCTAAACAGGAAGGAAGTTGAGGAATCTTTTCAATGCCAGAAACCACTTGGTCATCTTGTTGCAACACCACTTGCTTTGAAAAGCATCAAACAAAAATGGGGAAGAGGGGAAACCCTCCTGACTGCTAAGAAAAAGCACAAAGCCAAAAATCACGTGAGGCTGAACAAATACAAGAGTCCCCTATCAGCCCTCCAGGTAAAATGGACAGGAAATGGAACCTGACAAACAAATTCCATTTGGTCGTAAAGCTACCTGACAGAATCATTGCAAGTCTGAATATATAAATTTCCAGGGGTCACTTTTAACTGTTTGACCCACCAGGAATAGATCCTTCCTAAGTTTCTTTCTCTAAGAGATACGAAGAGAAAAAAGGAGAAGGTGAAGAAGACACATCCAGGGAACATAGTAAACATTTTGGAACTTGGAGAACTTATATGAAGGTTAATTCAGAGTTTGGTAAAACGAGGATCAGATTGTTGGGGAGAAAATATACTGACCTTGTAAACCACCCTGCAAAACATTATATTTGATTGTTTGTTTATTATATTTGTATACTGCCCTTCTCCTGAAGGACTCGGGGCGGTGAACTGCCAGCAGATAAAATACAAAAAATACAAAATTTAAAACAATATTAAAATCCAATTAAATTAATTTGGCCCACAGTTAAAACACCCCTATATTAAAACCCATAATTAAACAATTTAAAATTAAAACAATTTTAAAAAGTTAGGTCAGGTCAGCCCGAGTTGATGAAACAGAAACGTCTTTAGGACACGGCGGAAAGTGCGCAGATCCGGGATCCGCCGTATCTCCGGGGGCAGCTCGTTCCAGAGGGTAGGTCCCCCCACAGAGAAGGCTCTTCCCCTGGGGGCCACCAGCCGGCATTGTTTGGCCAATGGCACCCTGAGGAGCCCCTCTCTGTGGGAGCGTACTGGTCGGTGGGAGGCTACCAGCGGCAGAAGGCGGTCTCGTAAATATGGAGCAATATACAGTTTAAATCTAAGTGCTATTGCTATATCTGAGATTTAATTTTTTTAAATGTTTTAGTCATGCAGAGCACAAAAGAGGAATAAGAAAGACCAAAGAAAAGACCAATCAAATTAAGACCCAATCTAATCCAATTAAAAAAATTAAAGGCATGAGAAAGAACAAGTGTAGCCAAACCAACATTACTCATTCTATCTCTCCAAATCTTGTCATACTTGGAAATTATTCTTCATCCCACCAGGGTCCATACAATCTGGTAAATGCATCCTGGGCCATCAGAACACTCGTTATATTTCCTAGCTGGTGGAATGTTGGCTTTCAAGGCATTTCTAGATCAGGGATAAGGGACGCGGTGGCTCAATAACTAAAAAGCTGAGCTTGTCGATCGAAAGGTCAGCAGTTCAGCAGTTCAAATCCCTAGTGCCACATAATGGGGTGAGCTCCCGTTACTTGTCCCAGCTTCTGCCAACCTAGCAGTTCGAAAGCAGGTAAAAAAATGCAAGTAGAGAAATAGGGACCACCTTTGGTGAGAAGGTAACAGTGTTCCGTGCGCCTTTGGCATTGAGTCATGCCGGCCACATGACCATGGAGACGTCTTTGGGCAGCACTGGCTCTTCAGCTTTGAAACGGAGATGAGCACCGCCCCCTAGAGTCGGGAACAACTAGCAGATATGTGCGAGGGGAACCTTTACCTTTACCTTTAGATCAGGGATGCCAGCTTGGGTAGAATAGCCTGTGGATACAACTGATGCAACCAGTTCACAGTGTTGTGTGCAAAAAGTCCAGAATTGTCCTCTTTTTAGTAGGGAACCGCAGCTGAGCTGTGGTTTCTCTACTTTCCTGAAAAGCGCTGTGTGAAATCCATTTGCATTTAGTCATTTAAGTTGATGGCCTCTCTTTTTTCCTCTATTGCTATGGCACTCCAAGTTATCTTCTAAGACCCCACTTCTAAAGGAAAGCGTTTAACTGTCCTTCACCCCAGAAAGGGACTGAAGTCTAAAATATATAAAAAAAGTTTGCAGGAATTGGGTATGTCCAGTGTAGTGAAAAGAAGGACTAGGGGTGACATGATAGCAGTGTTTCTATATATGAGGGGCTTCCACAAAGAAGAGGCAATCAAGCTATTCTCCAAGAACCTCTAGGCAGGACAAGAAGCAATGGATGGAAACTTATAAAGGAAAGAACCAATCTAACCAATCTAACCAGGCTTAGGACCTGGTTATCTACCAGACCGCCTGCTACCACCAATAGCCTCCCACCGACCAGTACGCTCCCATAGAGAGGAGCTCCTCTGGGTGCCGTCGGCCAAACAATGTCGACTGGCGGCCCCCAGGGGGAGGGCCTTCTCTGTGGGGGCACCTACTATCTGGAACGAGCTCCCCCCGGAGATATGGAGGATCCCAGATCTGTGTACCTTCCGTCGCGCGCTCAAGACTTTCTTGCTTCATCAAGCTGGCCTGACCTAAGCCTTTCCCCTTTTTAAATGGAAATTTTAAATTTGTTTTTAAATTATTGGGGTTTTAAATTTGTTCAGCCAAATTATTTAATTCATTTTTATTTTATTTTAAATTTTGTATTTAAATGTTTTATTCTATGGCTGTTCACCGCCCTGTGTCCTTCGGGAGTAGGGCGGTATATAAATTCAATAAAATAAAATAAATAAATAAATCTGGAACCAAGAAGAAATTTCCTGACACTGAAAACAATTAATCAGTGGAACGACTTTCCTCCAGAAGTTGTAGGTGCTCCAAAACTGGAGGTTTTTAAGAAGAGATTGAACAACCATTTGTCTGAAATGGTAGAGGTTTTCCTGCATGAGAAGGAAGTTGGATTAGAAGACCTCCAAAGTCCCTTCCAACTCTTTTATTCTGTTACCTCAATCATGGAATTTTGTTATTGTGCATTTTAACTGCCTCAAGATTATTGTCCATACAAAGATGGAAAGATTGGGTGAAAATGATAGCACTTGCTGAGATGGCTACATTAACTTCTTTGATTAGAGAAGAAACAACTTCTACATTGAATGCGGACTGGAAAACCCCTTATTGGCTTTTTGCATAAAATAGGGGGGGAAATGAACTTACGTTTTATGTTTATAGGATAAATCATAAAAAGCCATGTACCATAAATTTACCATAAAGTAAAACGCAAATTTATCATTATAACAGCTATAAAGAAGACCAAGAGAAACTTTTTTTGTGTTGTCGGTCTTTCTTTTCCATTTTCCTGTACTTTCCCTCCTTTCTCGCACTTTCCCTTTGAATTCTTCCTTTTGCTTCCTTTATATTTGCTCCTCTTACTTTTTATTTTCCTTTTTTTAAAAAAAAAACTTTAATAAAAATCACATAAAAAGAAATATTTCTCACCTTAAGGTAAAGAAGTACCCTGTTGCTTCGTTTCCTCCTGGGAGCTATGACCTGATAGCAAGCCAGAAAACAGAACTGATGCTAGATGGATGTGAGCTGAAAGTAATTGTTCATTTTTCCCCACCCCTTTCCTATTACTTCATCACAGGCAAAATTTTGATGTCTTTGAAAGTTTTTGGAACTAAAAAGTTCCAAGCATTACTCATTAAAGGTATTGTGTGGCTTATCCATCTTAAAAATTATGGGTTTTTAAAAAGATTTTTTAAGAAAACAAATGGCAAAGAAACAACAGGGAGACCCACCAAACCATGCCACACCCACCAAGAACCGGTATTAAAAAAATTTGAAACCCACCACTGGCCATCATCCTTAGACAATTCCCACTATTGGCAATTCCTGGACTTTGGGCCAATCACCAAGAGACAGTGAGTTCAAGTCCCATTTTAGGTATGAAATCTGGCTGGATGATCTTGAGACAGTCAATTTCTTTCACCCCAGGAAGCAGGCAATGGCAAACTACAGGGATCCGCAGGGATTTTTGCTACCGGTTCTCCAAATCACCCGCTGCCATCACTACCGGACCGGGCGATCCAGTCCAAACTGGGAGCATTTCACCCCTGCGCCCACCCTTCTCCTCTCTGTCTTTTTCAGAGTCCAAGTTTCACAGCTGAAAGTAGCCATTGGAAAAAAATCTCTACTAACTTGTTAAATTAGTTAAGGCAAGTTAACTTAATTAGTAATAATCTTAGTAACTAATTCTTATCTAATCTTAACGAATTTGGTTCTGTGAGGCTGATGTCTTTACTCTTTGGGAGGTTATTCATGTCAGACATTGCAATTCTTACAAGTGCTTTTGTGTGTGTGTGTGTGTGTTTGCGTGTATTTGCGTGCACACAAACACAAAATTAGCCTGGTTTAAGGTGCCACAACTCCCCCCGTGGCTTGCTTTTGAGTAAGCGAGTAGAATAGCGATGGTTTCCCTGGAAGGTGTTGCTTGTTGTTGCGTACATCCCTATTTACAGTCTGGAAAGGTGTGTGCAATTTTTCAAACGGAGGTACGCCATCCTGAAGTTAGTCATATCATCTTGTGTCATCGTAATTTCCCATCCACACCAAATTATGACAACTCTTGCAGATTTGCCGGCAAGAGGAAACTCTGGATTTCAGCTTTTTACAAATAAGAGCAGGCTATTTTGAAGAGGTGACATCAGCAGTATATTTTTCTGGTGCTCTCGCATGTTGGATGCAAAAAAAAAAAAAAAAAAAAAGAAGAAGAAGAAGTTAAGAGTGAAGTGGAATTTACCATTGTTGATTAACTGGCATCGTTTGGGATTGTGATTCTGCACTATTAGCAGCAACCTTTTTTTTCTCCCTAAGGATCCATACAGAGGTGGGTTTCAGAGATTGTTACCACCAGTTCGCCTCCCCCACACACTTGCACCTTCCATGTATGCGCCCAGCCTCGAAAATGTGGCTAAATAGGATAATAATAATAATAATAATAATAATAATAATAATAATAATAATAATAATAATAATAATAATAATAATAATTTTATTTCTATACCGCCCTTCTCCCGAAGGACTCAGGGCAGTGTACAGCCTATTTAAAAACACAGAAACAAAACAACAATTTAAAATTTAAAATCATTAAATAATTAGGCTCCAATTAAAATCCCAGAAATTTAAAATACCCCCAATTTAAAACGTTATGTTAATAGCCCTGCCTGGCAGAACAACAGGGTCTTCAGAGCGCAGCGGAACACCCGGAGGTCGGAGATCCTACGTATTTCGGGGGGCAGTTCATTCCACAGGGCTGGGGCTCCCACAGAGAAGGCCCTCCCCCTGGGTGTCGCCAGCCGACATAACTTGGCCGATGGCACCCTGAGGAGACCCTCTCTGTGGGAGCGGACTGGATGGCCTAGTGCTGGAGAGGATGGGCAGAGCCACCCACGATCTCAGCTACTGGTTCACCCAAATCTGTCCGAACCGGCTGAATACCACCTCTGGATCCATAGAAGAATAGGCAACAGTGGAATTGTAATCTACCCATTTAATTTAGGGTTGCCTAACCCAGCTCACACACTTGGTTGCAATGTGAACTTTGGCCCTCTGATCTGGAAGTTAGGGAGACAAAATTTGGAACTCTTGGTTGGAAAGTCTGTTTTAGGAGGAAATTAGCAGTCAGACTGAGCTAATGCTTCCAGGTATGAAATTTCGGATGGATGGATGGATGGATGGATGGATGGAAGGAAGGAAGGAAGGAAGGAAGGAAGGAAGGAAGGAAGGAAGGAAAATTTGAATCTCAGGGTTGAACTGTGGGGTCATTGATGTTCTCCAAGCTTGGCTGTTTTCTTATAGACATTTCATTACCCATTTAGGTAACTTCATCAGTGCCCTGTGCAGTGGTGTTACTTGGTTGGGTAATGAAACATTTGCAAAAAACAACCAAGTGGAAGAGAGTACTAAGGATGAGAGAGAGTGGGAGAGGGAGAGGGAGGGGGGGAGAGAGAGAGAGAGAGAGAGAAAGAGAGGGAGGGAGGGAGGGGGGGAGGGAGAGAGAGGGAGAGGGAGAGGGAGAGAGAGGGGGAGAGAGGGGGAGAGAGAGAGAAAGAGAAAGAGGAAGAGAAATATATATATATATATATATATATATATATATATATATATATATATATATCTTTTAGAGCTGCTTCTATAAAATCTCCCGTAAACATAGGTGATTCAAAAGGGGTGGGGGGACCAGAAATGTGAATCTCAGTAAATCCAGCTTGGATGCTCTCTAATATATTTCACTGGTAGCAAACCCTTAGCAACCATGAGAAACATCAGGAGCTGGATAAAGCAGCCAGAAGAAAGTTGGAGACCGGACAAAGGATGAACTAACTTCTGAACACAACCTAAAGGCCCGAATGAGACAATGCCTTGCCGGTTAAGAAGGAGATTCGAGAAATACAAGGAAGAAGTTGAAACCATCAAGGGACAGAGGTTTTGTCTCAGCGGCAGGGAACAAGTTGCGGTCTTTTGAGTTTTACTCGTGAGCTTCTTAGAACAATCCGGTGGGCCAACAGGTGAAATAAGGCAGTCAGTTTAGCTTTTTTATTCGACTCTTCTTACATTCCTCTTCTCACCAACAACATCTTCCATTCTGGGTCTGCAATCAAAGCAGAAAGAAGAGACAACACATAAACCTTGGAGTTGGCCCTACAATGAAATGAAGGTAATTTTCTGGCAGCCCAATATTTCCTGTGGCTAAATATTTCAATTCCCCACAGATTAGGTGACACCTACTACTTCAAAGTAGACCCTTTCTTTCCAGTTACTAACACTAATCAAAGCTGTTTTCTTTGTTGCTGGCCGTAGATTTTGGGGCGCAACCAACCGAATGGAAGGTGCGATCTTGAGGAAGGAAGACTAGTTTAGGGGAATGTGTTAATTCATTTGCTATTTATTTGCCTTTTAACGGAAGAAGCCATTGTTGTTGTTGTTTTTTGTGAAATATTTTTCACTGCTTTATATCACATATTCCAGGGATGAAATCCTACCGGTTCGGAGCAGTTCGGGTGAACCGCTAGGGATTATGGGCATCAGTTTGCCGAACCGGTAGTAATTACCCCTCCTTGGCCCCACGCATGCCCAGCCGGTCACTGCTCTCCTCTTCCAGTCACTCGATATTCCACAGAATTCAATGTTAAATGCAGCAGAGAGAATGCTAACTTTTTTCCCTCCATTCACAATGGAGCTGCTGCAGCCTGTCCCTTTAAGATAGTCCTCAGGAGTGGGGGGAACAGAGGGGAGCAGTTGGAATGGAGCCATTTTTGTGAAAGGCAGGAAAATGGGGAAGGGAATTTTCCTGCCTGTCATCCATTTCTCAATCTCAGCACAAACTGAGGGAAGGATGGTAGGCAGGAATATTCCCCTCCCCATTTTCCTACCATTCGCGACAAGGAGTGGCTGGGAGGAGAGGGGCCAGTGAGGAGCCTCTCAATGTGAGTGATGTCGAGTTGGCCACACCCATCCAGTCACATGACCTCCCCCCCAAGAAGCCACGCCCACAGAACCGCTAGGGGAAATTTTTTAATTTCACCCCTGACATATTCCATTTCTTATGTTGAACAGAGTATTTTCTAGGTGTCCAAAGTGTTAACATATAAACATCATCATCATCATCATTATAATCATATATAGACATAAACATATATGCGATAATATCAATCATTATTGAAAAGTATACTATCTTCCATTATAGTATCTTTTATATAACCATCAAAATATTTACTCATCAGTTTTTCTTTCTCATGTAGTCCATATTTCACATAAATCCACTCCTTTAACCTCAGTATCTGTCACAACCATTTATAGAATAGTTCCCACATTATAAAATATTCTGAGCCTTCTTTTCCTTTGATTTTTTAGGGTTAACCTATCCATTTCTGCACATTCCAGAATTTTTTTGATTATAATATCCCTCTGTAGCAGGTATGGGTTCTACTTACCTTTACTACCGGTTTGCAACGGGATCGCACACATGTGCTTGCTTTGCTCGCGTGCGTGCCTCGCTTCTGTGCATGCGCAGATTGCTGATGATGACATTCGGGGTGGTGGGCGGGGCCTCCCACCGGTTTTACTACCGGTTCTTCTGAACCGGTCCGAACCGTGGGCAACCCACCACTGATCTGTAGGGTTTCTGGATTTCTCTAGTATTGCGCATATACAATCCTGGGCTGCTCTTAGGATATATAAAATTAAATATGTGTTACCCTTATTATAGTTTCCTGGAAGCATGCCCAACAAGAATGTCTCAGGTTTCAAACCTATGTGTTGTTTTGTCATAATTTCCAGCCACATGCGTATTTTCTTCCTGTATTTTTTTTTTGCTTTGGGACACAGCCACCACATGTGATAATATGAGCCTGGTATTTGGAAGAAGCCATTGTTTTTCAACGCAACTGTATATTAAGTCTCAATAGAGATCACTTCCTGAGGCAAAGAAGGAAGTTAGTATATTTATGAAATTTGAAAAGCAGAAGTACTATTTGTAAGAGGAAAGCATGATCATTTGGACCCGATTGTCAAATACAATCAACAGTTTTTACAGAATTACAGAATAATAGAGTTGGAAAGGACCTTAGAGGTCTTCTAGTCCAACCTTCTCTCCAAGCAGGAGACCCTATACCGTTATGGACAAATGGCTGTCCAATCTCTCCTTGAAAACCTCCAGTGATGGAGCATCCACAACTTCTGAAGGCAAGGCTTTCCACTGGTTAGTTGTCCTCACTGACAGGAAATTTCTCCTGAATTCTACATTGTTTGATTTTGCATTGACTTTTGTGAATACATTCTTGCCAAATTCTTTTCGGTTTCTTTGCTGGAATAATAATCAACTGTAGGAAGTTAGCACCCACCTCTCTCCTAGGAAAATGAGATATTTTAGGAAATATTAAAAGGGCAGAATATTTCCCCTAAAAGGGAGGCAGAAACTCAGCCCCCCCCCGCCCGCCCCCATTGACGGTGGGGACCTTTGTCAATGGGCCATTAAGGCCTGGGCCATATAACAAAGATCTACCTCTTTCAGACAGAGCCATAGTAGGAATTGCCCAAAGCCCTTTCATAACATCATCACCCAGCAAGAGTCAACCAAGCTCACGACAGCCTACAGAGTTGCCCCTGCATGGCCCCATGGGAATCTAACAACCAATCAGAATACAAGCTCAAATTCCAAAGCTCAGAGCGGGGCACAAAACCCAGGCATTCTCAGCATCTCTTCCCTTTTTTTCCCCAGGGCCTCAAAACCATGTGGTCCTGTCCACCATTAAACCATCTTTTCAAGCAGTCTCCATGTTTCTAATGTTTTTCTTCCCCACTTGGAACTGAACCCAGATGAACATTTCTTCCAACACAACAATCTGTAGTCCTTATTCAGTAATGATATTGCCCTACAGTTTCTCATTAAAGTCAAATCTTGTCCCCCTTTTCGTATCAGTGCTATATCGGCCTCTTTCTAATTCCCTGGCATTTTTTCCTCCCTCTAAAATAGAATCGATTTCGTTTTGCAAGGGTTGTAACAGTTCGCCCTCAAAACACTTACAAGAAGAACCCGATAATCCATCTGGTCCAGGCATCTTCCATGAATTAATCTCTTTTATGGCTTCAGAAACTTCCCTTGTTGTTATAGATCCATCGTTTCTGTTCCGTTGCGATCCTCAGTAAATTTTATTTCTTTAGATAGATATCTATTTTCTTCAGAATGATGGCACTTCCTTTATACACGTTAGAATAATATTGATGTAATGATTTTTATATAGCCACCTTATCCATTAATACAGTACCCCCCTCTCTCCCCCTCCCTCCCTCCCTCTCTCTCTCTCTCTCTCTCTCTCTGGTACAGTAATTTCAATATCAATATATTTTCTATTTTTCTTCTACTTTTTCCCCCTATCTTGGGAAAAGAATTATTTCTGGCTTTCTTTCTGATTTCTTTTTCTTTTCTTCTTTTACTTTATACAGTAAAAGTACTTGGTACTCAACTGCTTTGAAACTCATCAAATTTGATACTCAAGACATTTTGACATGAAGATTTTGTCCCAATACTCATCATTTGTTTGGTACTCAACCCACAAGCTAGAACTTGTCAGAGTCAGCTGCCTTATGACTCATTACATTACCCCCTCATGGGGAAATGTGTTTGATACTCATCATGCCTCTCAGAACCAATTAACAATGAGTACTGAATGGAGGATGGAGAGATGATTTCTTTTTTCTTTTTATATTGTTGTTTTGATTTACTCTTCTTTTTGAGTCCCCTTGGGAGAAGGGCGGTATACAAATCAAATCAAATTAAATTAAATTAAATTAAAATTAAATTAAATTAAATTAAATTAAATTAAATTAAATTAAATTAAATTAAATTAAATTAAATTAAATTAAATTAAATTAAATTAAATTAAATTAAAATTAAATTAAATTAAATTAAATTAAATTAAATTAAATTAAATTAAATTAAATTAAAATTAAATTAAAATTAAATTAAATTAAATTAAATTAAATTAAATTAAATTAAATTAAATTAAATTAAATTAAATTAAATTAAATTAAATTAAATTAAATTATTAAATTAAATTAAATTAAATTAAATTAAATTAAATTTTTCCCTATCTTTCCTTTAAAGCATAGCAATTAAAGTATTGAAGTGGACAAGAGATGAAAGATGATTTTTTTTTCCTATTGTTGTTCTGAGTTGTTTTTCCTTTTCTCTCTCTCTCTCTCTCTCACACACATACACACTTCTCCTTTTTCTTTTTTTAAGTAGGTGACATGATTAGAAGTTAGATAAGAAGGAAAGAAAAAGTCTCTTAATAAAGGGTGATATGATTAAAAGCTAGAACAAGTGATAGAAAATGGAAAAGGCGGAATATTAGTGTATACATTTTTATATCATAAAATGAAAGTAATAACAAGAGAAAATGTGGAATAGTTGAACAATGATAGACTATAATTTAATATAATTAAATTATATAATTTTATTATATTATTAGAAATATAAAGGCAGATTGAATGTAAGGATTATGATTAACTTGATTAATTTTATTTACATCAGAATGCATGATACCCAGATGCCACACTGTTCATGCATTGATTTGATATTTTTATAAAAAATAAAATAAAAATAAAAATATAAGCAATGAGTACTGAAGTGCCACTGTATTAATACGTGTCAGCTTTTATCTTCCTTTTTAAATTTGTCTATGAGTTTTATGTTTAAGTTCACTCTGATGCTGAGTAAACTTTCAAGCAAGATATGCTGCTTGACATTAGAAATTGGAGTGCCAATTTTGGTAAAAGTAAGGAGGAAAATTTAGTTGGATTATATGTCCTAAGAAACAGAAATGAAGTAGAATGACTTCTGTTTGTGCCATTCCAATGATTTCAATTGGAATGGAGCTGAAAGAAACCTTGAAGGCAGTGGTGAAATCCAATTTTTTTTTACTGCCGGTTCTGTGGGCGTGGCTTGGTGGGCATGGCAGGGGAAGGATACTGCAAAATCTCCATTCTCATCCCACTCCTGGGGGAAGGATATTGCAAAATCTCCATTCCCACCCCACTCTGGGGCCAGCCAGATGTGGTATTTGCCAGTTCTCTGAACAGCTCAAAATTTCCACTACCGGTTCTCCAGAACCTGTCAGAACCTGCTGGATTTCACCTCTGCTTGAATGTCTTCTAGTCCAATCCCCTGGTCAAGCAGGAGAGCCTATACCATTCCAGACAAGTGACTGTCCAGTCTCTTCTTAAAACCCTCCAGTGATGGAGTGTGATGGAAGCACCCACAACTTCTGAAGACAAGTTGTTCCACTGGTTAATTGTCCTCACTGTTAGGAAGTTTCTCCTTAGTTCCAGGTTGCTTCTCTCCTTGATTAGTTTCCATCCATTGTTTCTTGTCCTGCCCTCTGGTGCTTTGGAAAATAAGTTGACCCCCCTCTTCTTTGTGGCAGCCCCTGAAATACTGGAACACTGCTATCATGTCCCGTCCCATCCCCCCCCACCAGTCCTTCTTTTCTCTAGACTGGCCATACCCAATTCTTGCAACCGTTTTTCATATGTTTTTGTCTCCAGGTCTTTAATCATCTTAGTTGCTCTTCCTTTCACTTTTTCCAAAATCTCGACATCTTTTTTGTAATGTGGTGACCAAAACTGGATGCAGTATTCTTCCACTGTTAACACATTTTTCACGCAACAAAATCAAATCAAATCAAATCAAACCTTTATTACAGTCATAAACCAGCATATTTTACACAACCCAAAAGTCACCAATCTACATGGACTTCTTCAGACCCACAGAAGTCCTCATTTTATTACTGCTACAAGGAGATGAAACACAATTATAACAGCCGGGATATGATCAGGGGCTAACTGTAGACTAGATGAAAAATTGTTTATCTGCAAATTCCAAGTCAAACTGAAGCAGAACCTTTTCTACGATATGATTTTTGACCCTATCAAAAATCATTTTGAACAAGAGCCCTCCCTGGTGGCGCAATGTTGAGAATGCAGCGTTGCAGGCTAACTCTGCCCACAGCCTGGAGTTCGATCTTGACCAGCTCAAGGTTGACTCAACCTTCCGAGGTTGGTAAACTGAGGACCCAGATTGTTAAAGGCAATGTGCTGATTCTGTAAAACTGCTCAGAGGGTGCTGCAAAAGTCTAAAATGTAAGTCTAAGTGCTATTGCTAATATATATTATACATTTTCAAGAAGGACATCAGAAATCAGTTTGAAATCCTGATGCCACTGACAGGGAATTAGAGGAACTTTAGAATGAAACCAGCTGTTTCAAATTATTAAGGATGAATGCAGGGGTGGGTTCTACTTACCTTTACTACCAGTTCGCAACGGGGCCGCACGCCTATGTGCAGAAGCGTTCTGATGACGTTGGGGTTGGTGGATAGAGCCTCCCACCAGTTTTACTACTGGTTCTATAGATTCGGTACGAACCAGGGGCAACCCACCACCGGACAGATGTGAAAACAAGTTATCAAAAGACCAAGAAACAGAAGAAACCAGACTAAACGTGGAATAGCTGTTAAATTAGCAGCAGGATTAAAGACATCAAAAATAGAAACCGACATTTCTCCAAGGGAAGTCTTCCAAATGTTTCCAACTCAGAAGGACATTTCGACCTCAAATTCAGAGGATACCAATGAGCTTACAGTAACTGATTCAAAGAAGATAAAGATGCAAGACGTATATGGAAAATCAGTAAAATAATCATCATCATAATAATAAAACTATGCAACAATTTGGGATCATCATGATTCAGTGACCAACAAACTGGAAAACATCAATCTACATTCCGATACCAAAGATGGGTCTGCAAATTATTTCAATGTCCTTCATTTCACACGCTAGTACAATAATGCTCGAGCTCATCTAATGTAGATTAAAGCTCTACATGGAATGGAAGAGACCAGATGTTCAAGCTCATTTTTGAAAAGGCAGAGACATTACTGCTGGTGCATGCTGAATCACTGAGAAAGCCTAAAGACAATCAAGTATATGTTTAATATATATGTCCTTGGGAAAATGGATTCCAGAATGTTTAATTGTACCCATGACAAATCTATGCACATATTGTGTTTTACAACCATCATGGGAAGAGCTAAGATCTATCTATGTGGTTGCCAGGAGTTGACACCAACTTGATGGCTCGTATTCCATCGTTGCTTGACAGGACAAATCTATCTTTTAAAATGGACACTTAAGCAAGGTTGGTTATTTGTACAGGTAGCCCTCAACTAACGGCCACAACGGAGCCCCAAATTTATGTTGCTAAGTGAGAAATTTGTTATCTGAGTGTTGCCTCATTTTACAACTTTTCTTGCCTTTTTTGTTAAGTGAATCACTGCAGTTTTTAAATTAGTAACACGGTTGTTGAGTGAATCTGACTTCCCCCTTGCTTGTCAGAAGGTTGCAAATGTTCGATCACATGCCTCTGGGACACTGCAACCGTCATAAAATGTGTCAGTTGTCCAGCATCTGAATGTAAATCATGTGACTATGGGAATGCTACGATGGTCGTAAGTGTGCAAAACGGGTCATACTTTTCAATGATGTTATAACTTTAAAGAGTCATTAAATGAACTGTTGTAAGTCAAGAACTATCTGTATAGGCAGAAATAAGCATAAATATCATGTGTTGCATGTATACAATGTTGTGTGTTGCGTGTATACACCCTGTATGTGTACATATCTAGAACTGGCACTATCAAAAATAACTGCTTTCCAAGATTCAGAACAAAGATATTCACAACTCCTTCATTTTGCAAATGTGCCACAATCCAAAACCATTATCCTCTGGTTATCTTTGATTAGTGGATCTCTGTTGTGGCCCGCCAGCGGCCAGTAGAGCTGGCAGCAGATTCAGACAGTGAGGAGGTTGGGAGGAACTTTGGCCAGTCCTGGGATTTGGGGAAAGCTTGGACGAGGGCTCTGTGTCAGAGGCAGAGAGGGAGCTAGACAGCAGGGAGGCAGAGGAGCAGCTGGAGCCTATTCCCAATGTGAGCATGTGCAGAGCTGCCAGAAGGCAAGAACAACTAAGAAAGCAGGGTTGACTTGGAAGTAAAGCCACACCTTGGAGGTGATTGGCCCTTCCCATAGGAAACAAAAGAGGAGCAACGGGGGAGGGGGCTTTTGCAGGAAACAATTTGTTCGTTTGGTCGTTTCAAGAGTGGAAAGTTCTGTTTGTGACTCTAAGAGACTCTGTGCCAAGTTTTGCCTTGTCCTGCATTTGGCAACTAGTTATCTGGCAGCTTTCCAAGCAAGATAAGGTCTGTGTTGATCAATATTCCTTTGAAAGATTGTTTGCCAAGCCTTGCTGACTGTGAATGAAAGGAATTCACAGTCGTGCAAATAAAAGGGGTTTGCCAGGACCAAGACTCTGCTTCATGCTTTTGAAGGAAGTCTAGGTCAGAACAATCCCAAAGATCAACAAGGGAGACAGAGAGATCCCACAAGCTTGTAATCGTGCCCCTCCCCCCACCCCAATTCTTTTTTTAAAGGGTGTGACAATCTACCTCCGCACTGGATTTGCTCTTGGTTAAGGTCTGCCCTGTGGTCTCACTGAAAGCGCTCTCAAGAGCAGCCAAAATGGACATCCGTAGCTTCTCCCGGAAGTCCTGCCCCACAAAGACATACAGGAAAGGGTTCAGGCAGCTGTTGAGATAAGCCAGGCTTGAAGCCAAGGGTATTCCCACCACCAGAAAAGTCTGTAGTCCAGGCGTCACCCTGGCAGCCGACATTTCCAAGAAGGAAAAGACATGATAAGGGAACCAGCAGATAAAGAAGGCCACGACCACGGCCACCATGATCTTGAAGGGCCTATTCGAGCGGGTGAGCCGAGTCCCCTTCAGCCTGACCGTGATAATGCCGTAGCAAAAAAGAATGATGATGAACGGCACCAAGAACCCGGCCACAAAACGGGTCAACACCAAGGCTTGAGCACGGTGTTCTCCCAGCTTAACCATCTCCTCTGACTGGAAACTTTCGGATAAGGCGAAGTTGTTGTAACAATGAGTGACGTTCTCTTCCACAGAAGAATCTTTCAAATCCCGGAAGACAAAATAGGGAGAGCTGAGGGCCAAGGCGGCTATCCAAATGCCCAGAGCCACCAGAGAAGCCAGTCGTGGTGTCCGATGGTTCTGGGCCCAGACGGGACACATTACAGAGACGCAGCGGTCCATGCTGATGATGGTGAGGAGGAAGACGCTGGAGAACATATTGAGGAAGGCCACCGTGCTGATGAGTTTACACAGCAGCTTCCCAAAGGGCCAATGGAAGCCCAGAGCTATGTAGGCAACGTTCAACGGGAGGAAGGAAGTAAAAACCAGATCGGCGATGGCCAAGTTGAGGAACCAGACAGCATTCACTGTCCTCTTCATATGGAAGCCAGTGATAAAAATGACCAGGCTGTTTCCAGCCACCCCTAACAAGAAGGCGATGCTGTAGATCACCATGGAGAGTACGTGCATCGAGTTGCGGAGGCTTGCGTTCTCCTGCAAATCAGGATAGTCCTCATAATCTTCATACAGGCTTTCCGGAGAGGTGGTGTTGGCAGCCATTTTGGTAGAAAAGAATCTGTTGGAAGGACATAGGAAATGAAAAGAAGGATCAGGGGAGACATGATAGCAGGGTTCCAATATTTCCGGGGCTGCCACAAAGAAGAGGGAGTCAAGCTATTCTCCAAAGCACCTGAGGGCAGGACAAGAAGCAATGGGTGGAAACTAATCAAGGAGAGAAGCAACTTAGAACTAAGGATAAATTTCCTGACAGTTAGAACAATTAAACAGTGGAACAACTTGCCTCTAGAGGTTGTGAATGCTCCAACACTGGAAGTTTTTAAGAAGATGTTGGATAACCATTTGTCTGAAGTGGTATAGGATTTCCTGGCTTAGCAGAGGGTTGGACTAGAAGACCTTCCAACTCTGTTATTCTATTCTATGTCTGATGAAAGAAATGCATGCACCTGTCAGGTAGAAGATGGAAATATCACTTCACACCATGAGGCAAAATGAACCTATGGCTCTTTGACCAACATTTTAAGCTATGGAACTACCCCAGGATCCTGCTATAAAATAAGATTGTATATTTTGTTAGGCTAGAAACCAGCAAACTCTGAGTTCTAGTCCCACCTTAGGCATGAAAGCCAACTGGGTGACTTCGGGCCAATCACCAGGAGACTGTGAGTTCTAGTTCCACTTTAGGCATGAAAGCCAGCTGGGTGATTTTGAGCCAATCACCAGGAGATGGTGAGTTCTAGTCCTGCCTGAGGCATGAAAGAAGGCTGAGTGACTTCAGGCCAATCACCAGGAGACTGGGAGTTCTAGTCCCACTTTAGGTATGAAAGCCAGATGGGTGATTTTGAGCCAATCACCAGGAGATGGTGAGTTCTAGTCCTGCCTGAGGCATGAAAGAAAGCTGGGTGATTGTGAGTTCTAGTCCCACCTTAGACATGGCTGGGTCAATCAGTCTCTCTCAGCCAGGAGTGGGTTCGACTTACCTTTACTACTGGTTCGCAACAGGAGCGCACATGCACATTCGCTTTTTTCACGTGCATGTGCGCACACATGTGCTTCTGCACCTGCACAGATCACCCATGATGATGTCGGGGCGGGTGGGCGGACTCTCCCGCCAGTTTTACTACCAGTTCTATAGAACCAGACCGAACCAGGAGCAACCCACCATTGCTCTCAGCCCAGCCCACCACACCCCCCAGGGTTGTTAGGGAACTTGGAATGTTTAGTTCTAAAGTGGAACATTTCTTAAATTTCTGCATCAAAACCCGAGAGTCTTCCCACGTTCCAAAATGTCTTCATGATCGAGATTTCGTGGATGAATGCTTAAACACAGTAATACATGTCTTGCAGTGCAATAGTGAGCCACAAGATGGCAGCAGATCAACATCTTTTTTAATAGAGTGGTAATGCTGGAGTGTGCGTGATGCATTTTAACTTTTCCAAACTTGAAATAATTCATCATCTACGGAGCATCTATTTGGCCCTTCGGTTGACGCTGAACGTGGTGTTCTGCTTTGCAACCAGTTGCACTTTCAGAACAAGAGGACTCCAGGAATTAACTACGGTTTTTCTTTCTGGGCTTTCAACCCAAAATTTAATTAAAAACCATTTTATATTGTTAAATCTCCAAGAAATTGACTGCTCTTGGAATAATCTCGGACGGTCCTTGACCTCCGTACTTTCCGCACCGACCTGAAGACGTGGCTGTTTCAGCAATTTCCCTGATCTGCTACGAGATTTTATTCTGTTTGGGGTTTTATATTGGCTGATTTTAGGATTTTTATTGTTATATGTTTTTATTCTGTCCGCCGCCCCGAGTCCTACGAGAGAAGGGTGGCATATAAATTTAATAAAAATAAATAAAATAAAATAAAATCTCAATGGTAGGACTGCTTTTACGCCTAGAAGCTTATTATCTCATATGAACTGAAAACGCTTCCTCTAACTGGATAGCTCTGCAGACTAAAGCACTGTAATTTAACACCAGCTGTCTGCAATTAAAGTAAGTTCGAATCTCCCCAAGCTCAAGGTTGACTCAGCCTTCCATCCTTTCTAAGGTAGGTGAAATGAGGACCCAGTTTGTGGGGGCAATAAGCTGACTTTGTATAAAATATACAAAAGTATGAAGGCTATTGCTTAACGCATTGTAAGCCGCCCTGAGTCTCCGGAGAAGGGCGGCATATAAATCAAATTAAAAAAAAAAAAACTCCTTTCCCAGACCAATTAAATAAATGATACTGAGTTCATACAGGATAGGCTAACCCAGTGATGGCTAATTTTTTTGCCATCGCGTGCCAAAAGCAGGGGGAGCACGGAGGGGTTGCGTGTGTGCGTGCCCACACCCATAATTCAATGCGCCCCCACGCCCCATCCACCCGCTTATGCGCGCGTGACACCACCACCCCATGAACTCCCTCGCTTTTGGCACGTAATGGCCTGGTAGGCCCGGTAGGCCGTTTTTTGCCCTCCCCAGGATCCAGAGATTTTCTAGGAGCCTGGGGAGAGCGAAAACAGCCTTCCCCACAACTCCGGAGGTCCTCTGGAGGCCGGAAACAGCCTGTTTCCTGACTTCTGGTGGGCCCGGAAGGCCCGAAAATCAGCTGGAGCTAAGCTAGGGCAACGCTCGCATGCCCACAGATATGGCTCCGCGTGCTATGGCACACGTGCCACAGGTTCACCATCACGGGGCTAACCTAACATGCTCCCTCCTTAGTCATGAAAGCAACCCACCCCCATGTTAGGTTAGTTTATGGGACAGTCACCTATTCTTTTACTTGTTCGATACACCAGGCCATTACATTGAAAATGTGGTCCAGGGTGGGGAGGAGGGGCAATGTCCTATGTGGACACCACAACTATTAAAGGTGTTATTAATCCAAGTTCATTATTTAGAACAATGCTTCTCAACCTTGGCAATTTCAAGACATGTGGCCTTCACCTCCCAGAATTCTTTCAAAGCAGTTGTTTTCCAAAGTTGTATTAACTCCTGGAATTCCTCATGCCAGTCTGCAGTTTGGTCTAATGGTTAAGGCAACCAGGAGACTGGGAGTTCTAGTTCCACCTTAGGCATGAAAGCTGGCTGGGTGGCTTTGGGCCAATCACCAGGAGATGGTGAGTTCTAGTGCCACATTAGCTATGAAAGCTGGCTGGGTGACTTTGGGACAATCACCAGGAGACTGGGAGTTCTAGTCCCTCCTTAGCCACAAAAGCCGGCTTGGGGACTTTGGTCCAATTACCAATAGGCCAGGCAAATTCACCTCACAGATCATTGTTGAGAAAATAGGAGGGAGGAGTATTATGTATGCTACCATCTTTCATTATTTATAACAAAAATAATAATAATAATAAAGGCGGGATACAAAATAAATAAAAAATAAGCCTTAGCCACCTTTTTCAAGAGGCAACTGGACTTTCTGGTTTTATCTTTGAAGGGGTTTCGCTTCTCATGCAAGAAGCTTCTTCAGCTCTGACTGAATGGCAAAGAATGAAGAAGCTTCTTGGATGAGAAGTGAAACCTCTTCGAAGAAAAACCCAGGAAACCCAGTTGCCTCTTGAAAAAGCGCCTCTGGGACAACCATGTCCTGGATACTGAGAAGCTCCATAGACCCTCAGCCACCTTAAGACATATGGACTTCAACTCCCAGCATGCTTAAAATTGCCACGATTGTGAGACCCTATTCCAGTGCAATAACCATCACAGAACTGGGGACCCCGTACAGCATTTATGGCGGTCACATTCTATTCCTGGCTGATTTCCCCCCCCCCCCCCTTAATTATTATATGTAAGGCTGGATTAAAGCCTTGTGCCTTTCCTAACCTCTTATTTGCCTTCCATGGAAGGTTCAATTTTCAAAAGCCTGCATTCTTTGGTTTCTTCCACCTTTGCTCACGGAATTCAAATATGGATGTCTGCATCCATTAACATCCCGCTCGCTTGTTGCAGAAGAGTTTTTATAAAATAAAAAAAAGCATATTGTAGCTGGAAGTTCAATCCAGAAAATTGGGGGTCAAATAACCCCCAATGGGCTAGGGCAGGAGTCTGCAACCTTAAACACTCAAAGAGCCATTTGGGCCCGTTTCCCACAGAAAAGAAAACACCGGGAGCCACAAAACCCTCCCTGTGCCTGACTATTTCCTGAGCGGCCACAAAACTAGCCTATGTAGTTGAATTAAACCTTCTATTTTCTTCTGAAACTTTTCTTGGATTTATCCATGGTTGGACTACCGGGGATTGAAAAGCTCAAAAAATCATGTGCCGGCGGTTGTGATGCATATTTTGAGTGACAAGGAGTCACAGCAGAGGGGTGAAAGAGCCACATGAGGCTCCAGAGCCACAGGCTGCTGACCCCTGGGCTAGGACATTCAGTGAATCTTCATTGCCTCTAGCATCAGAGGTGGTATTCAGCCGGTTCGGAATGGTTCGCCTGAACTGGTAGCGGAAATTGCAGTTGGACCCACCCATCCACCCCAGCTCTATGCCATTCTATTTAGGCACATTTTGATGCCAGGTGCAGGCACAGAAGGCAGGTGCGTGCACGAACCAGGCGCGCACACGCACAAAGTGAGCGTGTGCCCACGCGGCAAACTGGTAATAACATAATCTGAAACCCACCGCTGTCTAGCATCCTTAACCTAGCCTAACCTGCAGAGTTAAGATGCAAGTAAAAACTAAGCAGCTGTATCCTTCCTCCAGATCTGAGCAGAGCAAGACAAATAGAATCACTAATATACATTCTTATTGAGTGGCAGTGTTGCAAAAAGAGAATTCAGAGAGTCTTACCACGCAGCTGGTGTCTTCTCGAGTGTTTTGATCTTTTCCTGGCTTCTTCACTCTCCGAACCTCTAATTCCAAGCAATCTGTTGTGCCCTCGGATGGCTTGAGAACCTACTGTGAAGCAGGGAGGTTCCCTGTCTGCATTTTATTTTATTTATTTTTTTGGAACGATGGAGAATCCGGATGTGTGGCTAGATGGGAACAGCCACTGTCCACAGACCATTGCTCATTTTGGGACTGCCTGCAGAAAGTTGGCAGAGAAGCTGTGGGCAGGTTTAATTCTTTAACCCTTGGCCCAACGAGGAGCATGCTGTATTTTTCTAAATTTTTCTGACAAAGCTGGCTGCCTCGGCCAAGAAACGGAGATGATAAGCACCATTTCCTAGAGTCCGACACAACTGGACAGGAGGAAACCTTTACCTTTATCAATCACCTGGGCCAAATAAAAATTAATATAATTAATTAATTAATATACTGTACTGGGAGAGTGCTTTTCTTAACTTTTGCAGGCCAAAAGGGAGAAAACTGTAATAAGGAAAAAATAATCTCTAAAATTAAATATTGGATTAATGAATAGACTATTAATGAATAGACTTTCCAGCGGATTTTTCCAGCGGATCTCCACGAATATGTGTGTGTGCATATAAAATAGAGTTTATTCTGTGCCAGAGCTCAGGTTTTAACCCCATAGAAAGTTTCCTTCCCTCCCTTTCTTCTCCATCGTTTGCACGATGCCTCCTGGGAAATAATCTGGTAAACAAGAAGGATGTGGCTGTGTGTTAATTTCCCTAGAAAACAATCCTTCCAAATAGACTTCTTGCATCTGTTTCACAAATTCAATAAGGGAGTTAAGGAATAACAAGCTACTATACACCCATTGTTTTGCTAAACTGTGGGTTCACGCAGCACTGAACACTCAACTAACCTTAACCAGCATACATCAAAGGTCTCCAAACTTGGCAACTTTAAGACTTGTGGACTTCAACCCGTGGTGGCGTAGTGGTTAGAATGCAGTATCGCAGGCAAACTCTGCCCACAGCCAGCAGTTCGATCCTGACCGGCTTAATGTTGATTCAGCCTTCCATCCTTCTGAGGTCGGTAAAATGAGGACCCGGATTTTGGGGGGGCAATGTGATGAATTCTGTAAACTGCTTAGAGAGGGCTGTATAGCACTGTGAAGCGGTATGGAAGTCTAAGTACTAACTGCTAACTCCCAGAATTCCTCAGCCAGCTATGAAGTCCACAAGTCTTCAAGTTGCCAAGTTTTGGAGATCCCTGCCCTACATACGCTAAACCCAGGCAAATAAATTATATTTTTCCTTAATAGGATAATTTAGTTCCCATAGTGGGCTAAGAAAATGGCTGTGTGGATTCCAGGAATATTTGAACTCACAATCAATCTCATTTTAGATTAACTTGGTATGTTCAGTTGGCTCTCTGCACATAACAGCATTTGGTTTTACTCTCCAGGGAAGCAGATCTACAATCTCAAAAAATGGGAAGATTGGCAAAGAAAAATTTCTTTTACAGAAGACCTAAGTCAAGTTAGAGCAAGGGTCAGCAACCTGCAGCTCTGGAGCCATATGTGGCTCTTTCATCCCTCTGCTGCAACTCCCTGTTGCTGGTTGGCGCCACAATTTTGAGAGGAGCTTCCAGTTTGGGGGGGGGGGAAGCATGGCATGCCAGGAGGAGGCTTTATGGCAAGGGGCAGGTTTTCCAGACAGTTCCACAATTGATAGGGCTTTTGGTTAGGACAGGTAGAGGAAAAAGGACACTGCACTAGGAAGAGACTCAATGGTGGGAGAACCGGATTTCCGGTCGGCTCCAGAATTGAACGGGGTGCTTCCAGTTAGGACCTCTGTGGCTCTTTGTGGGTTTAAGGTTGCCGACCCCGATTTAGGGGAAGTTTAAAAAGAAGACCACTGTAGCAATTCCTTCTACAACCAGGAAAAAAAAAACACTTTTCAAACAATTGCTTATTGTTTCTAATGCTACAGATCCTGACTGTGTCCATCACCGATCTTATGAGCCAAGATTTTAAAAGAAAAGAAGGAAAGAGTTAAAAAGAGGGGGGGGGAGGAGAGGATTTCATCCCCCTGGAAAAGCACATGTTCCCAAGTTCCCACTTCCAATCCTAAGAAGACTGTGGAGCCTGGTGGTTAGAGCAGAGGCTGTTTGCCACACTGAAGTTCCTATTTGCAAACAAAGCAATTATGGGAGGCCACAAGCTCAGAATGCTTCTGACCACAAGCCACAGATGTGACAACTTCATGTTCTCCAAGAACGAAGATGTATTGTGTTTAGTGCAGTGTTTCTCAACCTTGGAAGCTTGAAGATGGGATTCTGGGAGTTGAAGTCCACCCATCTTCAAGCTACCAAGATTGAGAAACACTGGTTTAGTGGATCATGACTATTGTGGTTCAAATTGTTATCGTTGAAGGAAATAAATCATTAAGAAAATAAACTCAAAGAAAGAAAGGAGGGAGAAAAACCAGCAACCCACTAGACAAATCAAATTGCTGAATCTAAAACATTTCCAGGCATTTAAACACCCCGTAGGATAAACAGGGAACCGCTAGCCATATTGTTAACATTCCCAGCTGAATGTTCACCGGGGTGGGAAAGCGTGGGAGGGAAAGGTGATGGCAGATGGTTATCGAAGACTCATTCCCCAAACCATATTATTCTAACCCAACACACTGAAATGTTTTGGGGGCCTTGAGGATGTGAGGAGCAAAAAATAAATATAATAAAAGACAACCCAAAAACGTTGTGCAATGCAACAACTGTAAAAGCTTCAGTCATGCAAATTTGCAAGCCGTCAAATTCTTGGCGTTTTCTGTATTTGTCTAGTGCAGTGTTTCTCAACCTTGGTAGCTTGAAGATGGGTAGACTTCAACTCCCAGAATCCCTGGGAGACTGAGTTCAATCTTAGGTAGCGGCAGATATTTCTCTTTCTGGGTGCCAAAGAGAAAATATCTGCTGTGAGCTCCACGCAGGTGTCAGGAAGGGCATCTGGCCAGTAAATGCCCAGCTCCATTCAGTCACCCCCAACTCCGATACAAGGGATTACAGGGTCATTAAAAGAAAATAATAATAATAATATTGAACAGTCACTAAATGAATGGTTGTAAGTCAAAGACGACTTGTATTTTGCAAGAGGACAATTATTAGCCAGTTAAGCAGAAAGGAGTTTGCAGCAGGTTAAAAGAGGGAGAACGTCATGGCTGCATAACTGTTTTGTGTCCAAGTACAAAGCAAGACTTCCGCCACAAAGAAGAACGAGATGGGGCATTGTTGTCATGTGTGAATAGAAAGACCTGCTGTATTTAAGGAGACTGAATCTTTGGCTCTTTTGCTTGAATCTCAACTTTTCTTTTCTATTCTTTATGTGCAACATGGCATGAAATCCCCTCTTGCACATTATTGGCCTCATTTTGAAATCACATTCTTCATGCATTCTGCAGAGACATACAGGGGTGAAATCCAGCAGGTTCTGACAGGTTCTGGAGAACCGGTAGCGGAAATTTTGAGTAGTTCGGAGAACCGGCAAATACTACCTTCTGGCTGGCCCCAGAGTGGGGTGGGAATGGGGATTTTGCGGTATCCTTCCCCTGCCACACCCACCAAGCCACGCCCACCAAGCCACACCACGTCCACCAAGCCCACAGAACCGGTAGTAAAAATATTTGGATTTTACCACTGGTCTAAGTGCTATTGCTATTGCTATACATTCACTTATCAGTGGAGGATTAATGCTCCATATGCCTGATGAAATGTATTTCAAAGCCGAGATGTCCTCCTGGGGCTCTTGCAGCTCCACCAAAGTTGTGTTGTTCCAGCTGTGGTCAGAACCAAAGCCTCTACTCTGTTATTACTGGCCTGGTCCATAATTAGAGTTTTATTGAAGAAAAAACAAACAAACACGGAGCCACCCTTCCCTTTGCTGCTGACAGTCCTAAATTCAGACCTTCTTGAATCTCCATCTTTGGTCATCTCTTTGGAAGAATTTGTGATCTGAGCTTGGCAGTTCCCCAGGTTGACAAAGATACCAGCATTTCTTGATAGGCAACAGATGTGCTTTAACCTTAGCCTTGAATCCTGGCTTGCGTAGAACAGAAAAACGTGATGCACATTGAGGGTAACAACAGGAACAGTTGAGTGCATGGACAGCAGGGGTGATATTCACTTACCTTCGCTACTGGTTTGCAAATGTGAGTGTGTGGGTGCACACCAGTGGTGGGCTGCCCCCAGTTCGGACCGGTTCTATAGAACCAGTAGTAAAACTGGCGGGAGGCTCTGCCCACCAACCCCAACATCATCAGGAAGCTTCTGCGCATGCACACGCGGTCCCATTGCAAACCGGTAGTAAAGTTAAGTAGAACCCACCCCTGGTGCACATACTCACTTTGCTTGCACACGTCACCTCTACACATGCGCAGGGCCTTCCATGTATGCGCAGAGCATCAAAAATGGGACGTGATGACATCCGAGCAGGTGGGCGGAGCCTCCCGCAGCCGCCGCTACCGGTTCGCCCAAACCAGATAGAACGGGCTGAATACCTCCCCTGATGGACAGGAATGCTAAATGGCTGGGTTTCGAGATTGCATGGTGGTGGTGGTGGATCTCCCACTACATCTGCAGAAGGTGATCCATCCATCACTGGGGTCAACCACATCCCATGTGCCTTATCTTAGTTCATCTTTTCCAAGCATACATCCATGGTTTCCATTACAGAACTTCTATTCCCCATGGATGATTAGTCTGTACATATACAGAGGGATTTCATTCCCTCTGGATGGCAACATGACTGAGTCAACTGGGTGTGTCCCCGATGACCTTCAAACTGGCTATTATACAGATGCTTTGCTCCATAACCTTTCAATAAATGACTTCTTCTCGGGGAAAGGAGGACAAGCATCCTTAATTTTGCTCTGATGCTGTCGGAACTTACAATTCTCCTCTTCAAACTGTTCTTTTGTTTGTGATGGGGAAGGAGGGAGACAGAGATGAGTAGGTGGGTGGATGGATGGTAGGTAGGTATATAGCAATAGCAATAGCACTTAGACTTAGATACCACTTTACAGTGCTTTACAGCCCTCTCTAAGCGGTTTACAGAGTCAGCCAATAATCTGGATCCTCAGTTTACTGACGTCGGAAAGAATGGAAGGCTGAGTCCAACCTTGAGCCCGGTGCGATTCAAACTGCCAAATTGCAGGCAGCCGGCAGTCAGCAGAAGTAGCCTGCAGTACTGCATTCTAACCACTAGGCCACCGCAGTTAGATAGGTAGATCGTAACTGACTCCTGCAATAACCCTTAATTGTTTTTTTCTTTTTTCTATTTCCACCTCCCCATACAGTGCCTGCCTCACATCCTAAGTTTCCCTCAAGGCCTCTTCACTCATGAAGAGAAGCAGGAGAATGGTGTTTTCCCACCTTGGCATCTTTCAGATGTGTGGACTTCAACTCCCAGAATTCCCCAGCCAGCACAGGAAGGAAGGGAAGAGGGTTTTCTCCTTTGCAATCACTTCCTTCCATTTTTTACATTACATACAATATACCTGTGTAGACTCCAGGTGGATCAAGGTCATGGAGACAGTTCTGTAAACAGCCAGCTGCAAACTTCCCTATTATCCAGTAGCTCAATGGAAGCTTCCTCACTAGATCAGTGGAAGCTGGTTGGAAAACAAGCATTTCCACTCTCATGTACAGGGGAGGATGTATTGGTTGGTTCCAAAGGAGAAATAGTTTGGTTGCTGAAATGCCTGCAGCTATATCTTTTTCTCCTTAATAAATCTTGTTAAAGAAAACTTTTGAGAGTCTGGATTGGAAAAGAATCGCTTTGAGTCTTAGGCAGCTGCTAAGATTCTTCTGACTTCTCACAAACAGTCGTGGCCAAAATTGTGGGAACCTTTTGGGAAAAGTGTATTTTTGAGGTTTGATGGCTAATAACACCATTTATTTATTTATTTATTTATTTATTTATTTATTTTATTTATTTATTTTGAAGTTTCAAGATAATCCTATTCCACTGCTGGAATGGCCTGGGAATAGCCCAGACTTTAACCCAATTGAAAGTCTATGCAGCCAACTAAAGAAACTTGTTAGTCAGAAGCGATCCAACAATAAAACCCAGTTAATAGAAGCAATCGTTCAATCTTGGTTTCACATTATAACAGCTGCAGAACTAAAAGATTTTGTTCACTCCATGGGAAGACGACATAAGGCCGTGATTCATGCTAGAGGTTACCCAACGAAGTATTAACTGACATGGTGATCATTTTTGGATATCTCGTTTTTCACTTTTCTTCTTTATACTGTCACTGCTATTCTAATAGCAAATCCTTCATGAAAGTTATTGCATTCCATTCTTGATTAAATTATCTTTCCATTGATATATAATTTTATGGTACTACTGCCCAAAAAAAGTGGTGTTATTAGCTAGTTTTAGAAAATACACTTTTCCCAAAAGGTTTCCATAATTTTGGCCACTACTGTAGGATGGCAAAGCAGTTTTGGGAAGACAAATGGAAGAGGAAGCGGACTCCTTCACCTGAAGGCCCAGGTAATTTTGGCTTACTTTAATGTGCTCCAGGAATTGAGCAAATTTGTGTTTCAGTAACAAAGTTCACCTCTGGAAATAGGTTGCTTGAGGGTCCCCACCCACCACCCGGGACTTAATCGGCTGCATCTTTTGGCCTTGAAAATGCCTGAAAGCTCCATTGACAGAGAGGCTGCTCAATTATCCACCAACCTCTCCCAACGGAGGCTCCTTGATAGAACAGAAACCCATGCAGAGAAACAAAGGATAAACTCTTCCATTAGCAGAGGTGTGCTTTTGGTTCACAGCTGGAGCCTGCAATTAGCGACTTGTGATATCCTCAGCCGTTCCCGGGTGGCACTCAGTTTAGAAATGGTTTCGATTAAGTGATCGATTCGGCAGCCAGAGGTATAGGAATCCTTTGCGTCGCCAGAGCACAGACCCAGGCGCTTCTCTGCACGAGTCAAGAGACAAGATTTGAAGGACTGCTTGGTTCATTGCTTCCAAGCACTGGTGCCAACAAGCCCAGCGGCTCAGAGTTTAATCTTGCATCTTGCAGGATTGTTTATCTTTGTAAAAACAGTATTATCATATTTGCCTCTGGACAAAATATCTTCTTAAGTTGCATTCAACTAAATCTCTAGCATCCTTCCTCAGGATTCTGGCTTCCATGCTCAGTTTCAGGATACAGGACGGAGGAGGGGAGGGGAGGGGAGAAGGGAAGGGGAGGGGAGAGGAGAGGAGGGGAGAGGAGGGGAGAAGGGAAGAGGAGAGGAGAGCAGAGGAGAGGAGAGGAGAGGAGAGGATAATTGGAAGGGACCTTGGAGGTCTTCTAGTCCAATCCCCAATCCTCTATCTATCTATCTATCTATCTATCTATCTATGTGTGTGTGTGTACACACACACACACACACACACACACACATATATATACATATACATATATACACATACATATACATCTCTGTGCGTGTGTGTGTGTTTTATATGGATGTGATGGCTCAGTGGCTAAGATGCTGAGCTTGTCGATCAGACGGTCGGCAGTTCAGCGGTTCGAATCCCTAGTGCTGCATAATGGGGTGAGCTCCCGTTCCTTGTCCCAGCTTCTGCCAACCTAGCAGTTAGAAAGCATGCAAAAAATGCAAGTAGAAAAATAGGGACCACCTTTGGTGGGAAGGGAACAGTGTTCCATGCACCTTTGGTGTTTAGTCATGCTGGCCACATGACCACAGAGACGTCTTCGGACAGCGCTGGCTCTTTGGCTTTGAAACGGAGATGAGCAGAGCCCCTTAGAGTCGGGAACGACTAGCACAGATGTGCCAGGGGAACCTTTACCTTTGCCTTTGTGCAAGGGGCTTCAAGTGGTGGACTGGCACCTGTGAGGAGGCACGCAAACCACCCAGAAGGAGATCTCAACTTTTTAAAAAATGTATATATATATTGAGGTCACACGGATTTCTTAATTACTTTCACTTCTCAGAGCATTTACAAATTTGAAGAAAAAAACCTGTTTTTTTTGTAAGTGGCCTAATCTCGCTGTTACGCAAACCCAGGCTATGAGATCATCTCCAGAAACCTTCACAGAGTAAATTTATATTCCTATTACGAAAACTGCATGACTGCTGTAGTACTATGCAATTCCCAGCTCTATTTTTGCACCTTGCTGCTGCTGAGAAAGTGGTTTAGCAACAAACAGAGAGACAATGTTGGTTTTACTAGGTCTACCTTTCCCTCCCTTCCTCCACCCAAAAAAAAAAAAAGGACTCAAACTTTCTGGCTTTTAAAGCAGTGGAAGATGGGTCTCCTGCTGAGTTACTGGTAAGTAAATACTGTACATTGAAGCTGGTGGCTAAATTTAATCAAAGTGTAATAAAAGATAGGCTGGAACTCATAACGTTTCCTTTAAGAACAGAAGAGCAAGGCTCCACACATATCTTTATTTCTGTGGTTTTGTGAAGCATCCCTCAAGGCAGAGTGACACATTTCCTGAGTGGCAGGAACAGTCTAAAAAGAGGATGTGGTTGACCCCAAACCAGCTGTGACTGGACATCAAGGAGTTCTGGAAACCTAACAGGAATCCAGCTCAGTTCACCATGTAGCTCCAATTGTTTCATCTTTATTTTTCCCTCTCCAAAAAGCTCAAGGCTGCAACCCCGACATTTTTGGTATCTTCAACTTATTATCTACTGGACTGAAAACAAAAAAAACTTTGGTCTAAGTCAGGGGTCTCCAACCTTGGCAATTTTAAGACTTGTGGACTTCAACTCCCAGAATTCCTCAGCCAGCTTTTCTGAATTCTTGGGAGTTGAAGTCCATAAGTCTTAAAGTTGCCAAGGTTGGAGGAGATCCCTGCTCTAAGTGGTCTCACTTAGGTTGGGCAAAATGGGTTGCCCTGATTTGGTCTTGAGACTGGAGATGCATCCAGACAACTGGTGTAACATCAGCATAACTCTCTCCCATCTGTTTCCTAATGGGGTTGATGAGTGTTGATATTCTCGTAATGCCATGCAGGCAAGTTAAGGTTCGATGATGAATGGACTTCCTGCCAGTGAGACAAGCATTCATCAGTCCAATATCTCAGGGGCTGACACAAAGAAGAGGGGAGGGGGTCAGTCTATTCTCCAAATCACCTGAAGCCAGGACAAGAAGCAACGGGTGGGAACTAATCAAAGAGAGAAGTAACTTAGAACTAAGGAGAAATTTCCTGACAGTTAGAACAATTAATCAGCGGAACAACTTGCCACCAGAAGTTGTGAATGCTCCAACACTGGAAGCTTTTAAGAAGAGATTGGATAACCATTTGTCTGAAGTGATGTAGGGTTTCTTGCCTAAGCAGGGGGTTGGACCAGAAGACCTCCAAGGTCCCTTCCAACTCTGTTATTCTATTCTATTCTATTTTTCACAAGAACTGTTGGTTCAGGAAAGGCTATGCATTCAGTCTAATGAGAGAGCTTAGGAAATGTGATTTTTCCAGTTGATCCAGCCTACCAATCAGAAGACGGTGAGTTGTAGTACCACCTTAGACATGAAAGCCAGCTGGGAGATGTTGAGCCAACCACCAGGAGACGGTGAGTTCTAGTTCCATCTTAGTCATGGAAGAGGAGGAAGAAGAAGACAAGAAGGATCCAGATGGACAAGGAATTGAAATTCAATCCCTGAACCACAAAATAGGAGGGATCCAAACCAATAATTGAATGTTCAACCAGTGAGCAAGCAGCGCCCTCAAATTTATCTCCAGCTGCACAATCTTGTTCCTTAGCCAACCCACAGTATGTGACTCCCTTTGAATATGTTATTAATGTGGGTGATGATTATTAGTATAGAATAACAAGAACAAAAATCTTTTTTAAGTAAAAAGATCTAAAGGTTCATTTGGTCCACATCTGGTCACTTGAATAGATAACCACATTTTTATTTTTATTTTTTAATTTGATTTATATGCCGCCCTTCTCCGGAGACTCAGGGCGGCTTACAATGCGTTAAGCAATAGCCTTCATACTTTTGTATATGTATACAAAGTCATCTTATTGCCCCCACAAACTGGGTCCTCAATTTACCTACCTTAGAAAGGATGGAAGGCTGAGTCAACCTTGAGCCTGGTGAGATTCGAACTTACAGTAATTACAGACAGCTGGTGTTAATCACAATGCTATCAGTCTGCTGAGCCACCAGACCCCTATGCCACCTTTGAATGGAAGTAGGAGTAGGAATGGATTGCCAGGGGAGTAAATTGCAGACTACAGAACCAGGGGCACCACTCAGGACACAGATAAACCTCCAAGTGCTTCAACAACACCCTAACAGGATGCAAACGGCCAGCTGTCTGCAAGGAAGATAAATCCTTCCATTCCCCACTATCTTGTCAGAGCTGAAGAAGCTTCTTGGATGAGAAGCGAAACGTCTTCAAAGAAAAAACAGTCCAGTTGCCTCCTGAAAAAGCACTTTTGAGACAACCATGATCTGGATGACTGAGAATCTCTACAGACTCATATGCCACCTAAGCCTGAGGACGGCACTACTGTCCTGTAGATGTCCCTCAATCCACTGCCTTTAACAATGGAAATACTTTATCCATCAGAGGTGGGTTTCAGCAGGTTCTGACCAGTTCTGGAGAACCGGTAGCAGAAATTTTGTGTAGTTCAGAGAACCGGTAGTAAAAATTCTGACTGGCCCCGCCCCCACCTATTCTCTGCCTCCCAAGTCCCAGTTGAGTGGGAGGAAATGGGGATTTTGAGTAACCTTCCCCTGGAGTGGGGAAGGAATGGAGATTTTACAGTATCCTTCCCCTGCCACGCCCACCAAGCCATGCCCACAGAACCGGTAGTAAAAAAATTTGAAAGCCACCACTGTTATGCTCTTTAGAAGGCCAGATCCTAAAGATGAAACTCAAATCCTTTGGCCACCTAATGAGAAGGAAGGACTCACTGGAGAAAGAGCCTAATTCTGGGAACGATGGAGGGCAAAAGAAGAAGGGGACGGCAGAGAAGGAGGTGGCTGGATGGAGTCACTGAAGCAGTCGGTGTGAGCTTAAATGGACTCCAGAGGATGGTAGAGGACAGGAAAGCCTGGAGGAACGTTGTCCATGGGGTCACGATGGGTCGGACACGACTTCACAACTAACAACGGTAACAACAATCTTGTATGGGAAGGAGTTGTATTTTTTCCCCAAAAAAACACTCAGGAGCCTCTCTGCCTGAGGTTCCCCTGGGCCATCCATGTGAGAAAGTGACTTCACTCGCTGGCAATGCTTTTCCTCAGCTCAGGATGCCAGTTATGAAATCATTCTGCAAATTTACATAGTGGTCCCATGTTAGTCAAGTAACTCTGGATGGCTAATGACGCGTAGAAAGAAATGTACATAAAACAGTGAAAAGAAAAAAATAGGTCAGAAAAATAGCCTCCACCAACACAGAGCCAAACACACACAAACTGATTTCCGTAACAGTGTCAGCCTTGCCCAAATATTTATTCACACTTCACTCATTTCTTAGCTGGATTATAACCCAGCATTGTACATGGAGCTGCCTTTGAAAAGAGTTGGGAAATTTCGGTTAATTGGAAACAGACTCCCTCCTCTGAGGTCCAGCCAATGCAATGACAAGATTCCAGTTCTTTGCCATCTTCATGGGTGGCATCTGAAACAGAGTTATTGAATTAACCCATTATGGGACTTTGGCCCTGACAATGACCCACATCATGGAAATAGCATGGGTTGGAGGCAGACAACAGAATGCAGAATAGAATACAGAATAACAGAGTTGGAAGGGATCTTGGAGGTCTTCTAGTCCAAATCCCTGCTCAGGCAGGAGACCCTCTACCAGTTCAGACAAATGGCTGTCCAATCTCTTCTTAGAAACCTCTAGTGTTGGAGCATTCACAACTTCTGGAGGCAAGTTGTTCCATTGATTAATTGTTCTAACTGTCAGGAAATTTCTCCTTAGTTCTAGGTTGCTTCTCTCCTTGATTAGTTTCCATCCATTCCTTCTTGTCCTGCCTTCAGGTGCTTTGGAGAATAGCTTGACTCCCTCTTCTTTGTGGCACCCCCTGAGATATTGGCAGACTGCTATCAAGTCTCCCCTAGTGCTTCTTTTCATTAAACTAGACAGTTCTTGCAGCCGTTCTTTATATTGTTTTAGCCTCAGGTCCCCTAAGTATCTTTGTTGCTCTTCTCTGCACTATTTATTTATTTATTTATTTATTTATTTATTTATTTATTTATTGGTTCGGTTTACATGCCGCCCTTCTCCGGAGACTCAGGGCGGCTTACAATGCGTTAAGCAATAGCCTTCATACTTTTGTATATACCTGCTTAGTAGGGCTTTCGGGGGGGCCCCTAAGCGGTTTTCTTTTTATAAAAAGTCAGTTTATTGCCCCCACAATCCGGGTCCTCATTTTACCTACCTCGGAAGGATGGAAGGCTGAGTCAACCTTGAGCCTGGTGAGATTTGAACTTGCAGTAATTGCAGGCAGCTGGTGTTACTTAACAGCCCTTTAGTCTGCTGCGCCACCAAGGCTTTTTTAAGAGTCTCAACATCTTTTTTACACAGTGGCGACCAAAGTCTTTTCCCTAAATACAAGTGCATTATTTATTTATTTCGTTATGCACAAGGTTTATAGGCTGCTCCATTTGCAACAGCAGGGTCTGGAGGAGGGGTCAAAAAAAGCCAGCAGGCTGACCATGTCAAAACATGCTGTGATCACATTATTCTGGCTGCTGTCTCGGCTATTTTACCCCACCCTACGTCACCCCAAATAACTTTTTCACTTTGAATGGACACTATTCGGCATGCATTAAAGTGAAATTTGATTGCATACAGCTCTGAAAGAGTCACCACCTCCAATATACACTACATAATATAACAGAATAAATAAATAAATAAATAAATAAATAAATAAATAAATAAATAAATAAATAAATGTGCATAGGCCCACATATATGACACAGAGAAACAACACAATTTTGTCTAGTTCAAATGTATACATGTACATGGTGAGAAAAAAAGAACCTTGTGAATTTAACCAGCCGGATGGCCTAGGGAACAAAGCAGTTACAGAATCTGGTAGTCCTGCTAGAAATACTTGGAAACCTCCTCCTGGAGGGGAGCAACAGAAACAGGTCATGAAGTGGGTGTGTGGGGTCTCTAACAATGCTTCGGGCTCTAAGCACATAGTGCTTGTAAGCAGTATCCTGAAAACCAGGAAGTGAGCTTCCTATGAGTTTCTCAGCTGACCTTACCACTCTCTGTATGGACTTTCTGTCTGAGGCACTGCTGCCACCAAACCAGACAGTGATGCAGAATCACACCCAATTCCAAGCGGCGCCCAAATTTTGTCCCATAATGAGTGATTTGAAACACCCCAAAGAAAGCAACCTCCTTGTGTGAAACGATAATGACAAAGTAATTATAAACCTCAGTAGTGGGTTTCAATTTTCTTCGCTACCGGTTTGGTAGGCGCTTCTGCACATGCACAGAGCATTTTTGATGACATCCAGGTGGGTGGGCGGAGCCTCCTGCCATCGCCGCTACCAGTTCACCCGAACTGGGACGAACCGATATCAACCCACCACTGATATACCTAATCCAAATCAGCAAGCGTGGGAAATTGCCTTTGAAATTGAAGGAAGTGGACTGCATTGCTACATAGGGCCACGAGGGGGCGCTCAGAGCTCAGAGAAATCCAATTTTTCCCATCACTGGCGGTGCTGATAAGCTCTGGGTTGAGCCCAAGGTCTGGGGGTGAGAGGCACCCAGCCAGAACCCCCTGGTGCGTAGATTGGGGGGTCTTCAAAAGGAGCGAGATGCAGGTCTGGCAGGGAAAAAAGCAACCGGTGGGCCTTGCAGGAGTCGAGCTGCAAGTTTCCATGGCAACCGAAGGCCCTAGCAAGCCTCAAAGCATCTGCTTAGACATTTCTTCGATGCCTGCCTCTTTTTAGCTCCAAGTCTAAGACAAAGCTTTGATTTGATCTGATTCTTCTTTCTCCTACTAGAGGAATCTTGAGTGGCATGCCTATTAAGAACAATGGAATGAGCTCCCATCATCATCATCATCATCATCATCATCTATGGAATGATTGTATAGATCATAAAATTAAAGAACGGAAACAATAGGAACCCAGTGCAAACAAAGGATGTGTTAAAATCCTGTCTAACCTTGGTTAAAAAAAAATAGCCAGGATTATGCGGAAGCCTACATCATCAAGAAAACAGGAAGAAGCTTATAGTGATAAAGTCTTCAAATCAAGTTTGAGTCCTGATAATTATAATTGTATTTTTTAGCAGGTTTTTTTTTTTTTTTGCCACTGCCTTTTAAGGTGATGATGATTTGATGTGCAGCTCTGAGCAAATCCTGGTTTAGCTTTTGCCGATCAGCCAACATTGGCTGAGTGTTGTCACATGTTGTACTGGTAAAAAAAAAAAAAAAAAAAAAAAGCATTTTCCTCCAAGGTTCAAGACTCAAGCCATTAAACTAATTAATTCAATTCAATTCAAATCTTTATTGTCAGTGCACAGCATCTGTACAATGAGATTGGTGGAGCTCCCTCAGTGCACCCACTCACTCCCAACACAATAAAACTCACAATGAAGACAGAAAATCCCTAACCCAATAAATCATATTAACAAAACACTCAGTCCTATTGCATCAGTGTGAACATGTTATACATTGCACCAGCCTTGCAGTCTGTCATACTACGTAGTTATGAAGTTATTTCTCATTCAGGAGTCTGACAGCCCACAGATAAAAACAGTTCTTCAGCCTGTTTGTGCAGCTGTCTATGCTTCTGTATCTCCTTGTAGGAGGGTAAAGAAGTGGTGACCAGGGTGAGAGTCGTCCCTGAGAATTTTCCTCACTCTTCTAAGGCAGCGAGCCCTAGCGGTCTCATCTAGTGGTATCGGGGCAGCCCACAAAGTTTTGTGCTGTGCTCACCACCCTCTGTAGTGTTTATGCATTTATGCAATTAGAATAAATATGACATCTGGATATCGGGATCCAACAAAATGCAGAAGTAAAAAAGAGTGACTGACAACGTAATATTTTTTTTTAAATTTGATTTATATGCCGCCCTTCTCCGGAGACTCAGGGCGGCTTACAATGCGTTAAGCAATAGCCTTCATACTTTTGTATATTTATACAAAGTCAGCTTATTGCCCCCACAAACTGGGTCCTCATTTTACCTACCTTAGAAAGGATGGAAGGCTGAGTCAACCTTGAGCCTGGTGAGATTCGAACTTACAGTAATTGCAGACAGCTGGTATTAATCACAATGTTATCAGTCTGCTGCGCCACCAGGCCCCAGGATATTTGCTGAATCTACTTTCCACTTTTCCTGAAACCATTTGTCTGTGGGGGAGAGGGGGACTTCTATGATACCACCTCCATCTCAGCTTGTTAAGGAATTTCTCTTGATGGCTTTGAACATGTGGATATAACAGATATACTCTGTAGATTCATGATAACAAGGCATCGCAACTCTGATGGCCTTACAAAGCAGCTTGGGTAAATGCATGGAGGCCCATGGAGGATAGTCCTATCGGAGGCTGCTCGTCTCGAGAATCAAGGCTTTCTCCAGCTGAGGGCAGCGTGCCATCAAATGCCACTTGCAGGAGAACAAAAGCAGAAGAAAAGTATTTTCTGAAGGCTCACCTTCCAGGTCCTCCAGAAACCTCTGGTTGATCACAGTTGGTCATGGCACAGTTGGTCATGCTGGACTTTGATAGACTTTACCTTGATCCAGTTTACCTTGATTTTACCTTCCCAGTTGCAATGTAGGGCTGTGAAAGTTGAACCATAAGAAAGGCTGAGGGCCAAAGAATTGAGGCCTTTGAACTCTGGTGCTGGAGAAGACTCCTGCGAGTCCCTTGGACTGCAAGGTGAACCAACCGGTCAGTCTTAGAGGAGATCAACCCTGACTGCTCTTTAGAAGGCCAAGTTCTGAAGATGAAACTCAAATACTTTGGCCACCTAATGAGAAGGAAGGACTCACTGGAGAAGAGCCTAATGCTGGGAACGATGGATGAAAAACCACTTTTGAGACAACCATGATCTGGATGACTGAGAATCTCTACAGACTCATATGCCACCTAAGCCTGAGGACGGCACTACTGTCCTGTAGATGTCCCTCAATCCACTGCCTTTAACAATGGAAATACCTTATCAATCAGAGATGGGTTTCAGCAGGTTCTGACCAGTTCTGGAGAACCGGTAGCAGAAATTTTGTGTAGTTCAGAGAACTGGTAGTAAAAATTCTGACTGGCCCCGCCCCCATCTATTCTCTGCCTCCTGAGTCCCAGCTGAGTGGGAGGAAATGGGGATTTTGAGTAACCTTCCCCTGGAGTGGGGAAGGAATGGAGATTTTACAGTATCCTTCCCCTGCCACGCCCACCAAGCCATGCCCACAGAACCGGTAGTAAAAAAATTTGAAACCCACCACTGTTATGCTCTTTAGAAGGCCAGATCCTAAAGATGAAACTCAAATCCTTTGGCCACCTAATGAGAAGGAAGGACTCACTGGAGAAAGAGCCTAATTCTGGGAACGATGGAGGGCAAAAGAAGAAGGGGACGGCAGAGAAGGAGGTGGCTGGATGGAGTCACTGAAGCAGTCAGCGTGAGCTTAAATGGACTCCAGAGGATGGTAGAGAACAGGAAGGCCTGGAGGAACGTTGTCCATGGGGTCAAGATGGATCAGACACTTCACAACTAACAACAACAACATCCTTGACCCAGAAGGACTATTATGTTCTTATCAGGAAGAGAAATGCAGAAATAATGTCCGGCTTGTAATGGGTACCAAACACTCAGTGGGAGGGCCCAGAGTACGAAAAGGAATTAGCAAAATTTTCTCCACTGTTTGGAGAAAGGAGCATCTGTCTTCCTGCTCCTGCCCTCCTGCTCCTACATGGTGGCTTTACACAACCTTCTAGCGAAGAAGGGAAAAGAGTTGGCTTATTGTGTGGTTCAGTAATCCATCCTTCACAAAGGAACTAACTCAATCATTGGAGAGGGCTGGTTATCTGTTGTAAGGAATAGCAAAAAAAAGAGGGTCAATTAAATACATTAACTAATTCTCAGGAAAAAACTGCAAACAGGTTTAGACATCCATGGAGTTAAACTAACGCAATCTGGCCAGTTGCCTTAGAGCCATGATGGCAAACCTATTTATTTTATTTATTTATTTAATTTGTATACCGCCCTTTCCCAGAAGGGACTCAGGGCGGTGAACAGCCAAAATTAAAAATTCATACAATACAAAAGTTAAGATAATTAAAAAGAATTAAATCATTGGCTTCCCAGTTTAAAACCCCCAAGTCTATAAAATTTAAAATCCCAATTTAAGAACCATTTAGGCTTGGTGGAATAAATAAGTCTTCAGGACCTTACGGAAGGTCCGGGATCAGTCGTATTCCAGGAGGCAGCTCGTTCCACAGGGCGGGTGCCCCCATTTCCATTTTCTTCTTGTCCCTTTCTCTTTTAATTACATTATACTTCTTAACAATCCTATTGATTTTATACATTCCATACATTATCATATTCGTTCTTTCCATTTTCAAATTCATCCCTATTTTTATTATCCATTATTTCTAGTCTCTGGCCACTTATACCATTTGTTCCAAATTATATAATGAACAGATTTCATTTCATTACTTTTGCTAAATTTTTCTCCCGCTCTATTAAATTTGTAATTTAATTTCTAGTCTTCTAGTCCAAGTCTTCTAGTTCAAGTCTTCTAGTCTAAGTCATCAAGTCTTCTAGTCCATCCTCTAGTCTTCTAGTCCAAGTCTTCTAGTCCAAGTCATCAAGTCTTCTAGTCCATCTTCTAGTCTTCTAGTCCAAGTCTTCTAGTCCAAGTCTTCTAGTCTGTCATCAAGTCTTCTAGTCCATCTTCTAGTCTTCTAGTCCAAGTCTTCTAGTCCAAGTCTTCTAGTCCAAGTCATCAAGTCTTCTAGTCCATCTTCTAGTCTTCTAGTCCAAGTCTTCTAGTCCAAGTCTTCTAGTCTGTCATCAAGTCTTCTAGTCCATCTTCTAGTCCAAGTCTTCTAGTCCAAGTCTTCTAGTCTGTCATCAAGTCTTCTAGTCCATCTTCTAGTCCAAGTCTTCTCTCTCTCTAGTCTTCTACTCCAACCTTTAAAACTCTATGTGACACAGGGCCAGGTTATCTGCAAAATTGCCTTGCCCTAAGGATATCTACCCTTCCTATCCGCTCAGATAGCACACTCCTAGTCCCTTTCCCTAAATGTTGCCATCTGATAGAAGTGGGCTTTTTCCTCTGGCAGCCCCTGCCCTACAGAACGCCCCTCCCCCTGAAGTTCAGCAAGCCTCTTTGCCTTCAGTAAAGTTTTGAAGATGTGCCTTCCCCCCCCCCCCAAGGCCCTGGGATAAGATTGGATTATTGCCCATTAGAAAGTAGACTTGGTACCGGGACCATGTTGTTTTTAATGCTTTAATCTGTTTAGCTTTAATATGATTGTATATGTTGTTTTAACTTTAGATCAGGAGCCGCCCAGAGTTGGTTAGATGATGGGCAGCTATTTAAATGTTCTACATAAATAAATGAAATCACTCCCTTTGCGAATCAATTAGGTGTGTGCACTGGCTTATACAAGCATAGTATTAATTACTTGCCTTCTTTCGATCTTATTTCTTTGATGTCACTTTTAAGAAAGGAATGTTCACGGCTGTGCCAGTTTGCACCAGTTAGTGACTAACTGGTTACGGAGTTGATGCCTTGAAAAGCCTGGGAGGTAGAAATCTTTGCCTATCTCTCTCCTTCCGTTGGGTCAGCTTATGAGAGCAATAGAGCCTCGACACCTCTCCGATTTCCACATTGCAAGAATGTTTCTGTCATATTTTCACCCTACAACAATACCTGGGTCTCCTTTTTTTTTTCTTTCTCGCCAGCTGCAAAACAATTCTTTCTCTTTTTAGTTCTCCTGCTACTGTATGCATCGTCAGCTCAGCCTTCTTGGATCAAAGATTGTACTCTACTGTATGAGACCTAGAGTTTTATAGCCCATTTTCTAATAAACGGCTTTCGTTAAAAAAAGGGGAAGCACTCACAAGTACTGCCTCTTTTAATAAAAATTGTCAGCTGGAAAAAGTACTTTTACCATGATAGACTGAGTCTCTTTTTTCCCTACAATCAGGGGTGGGCTGCTGGGGGTTCGCAGGGGTTCAGGAGAAGCTCTAGCTAATATTCTGTGCAGTTCAGAGAACCCCCAAATCCCACTCCTGGCTAGCCCCACCCAGCCCATCCAGCCCAGGAGTCCCCATGCGGCCCGTTTTGGATGCTGGTAGGTGCAGGGTACAAATGGAGGCTTGGGGAGGGCAAAAAATAGACCCACCGGAAGTTCAAGAAGGCCCGTTTCCGGCCTCCAGGGGGCCTCCAGAGCCTGGGGAGCCTGTTTTCGCCCTCCCAGAAGCTCGAGAAAAGCCTCCAGAGCCCGGGAAGGGCAAAAATGCCGCCCCACCATGGTGCAGGAAGCTGACCAGGTCACGCCCACCATGGCTACACCCACCCAGCAACTGGGCAGAGAACCCCTTGCTAATCCCGATTGGGCTTATTATCAGGGGATGTCTTATTTTCAGGGAAACATATTGTATATAATTATATATATATTGGGCAGCCAATATTCTGGGAGTTGAAAGATAGATAGATAGATAGATAGATAGATAGATAGATAGATAGACAGACAGACAGACAGACAGACAGATAAGGATGGATAGATGGGGAGGGAGGGAGGGAGGGAGGGATAGATAGGTAGATAGATAGATAGATAGATAGATAGATAGATAGATAGATAGATAGATAGATAGATATTGGTGGATGGATGGAGAGAGAGAGGGATGGATGGATAAGGAGGGAGGGAGGGATAGATAGAAAGGTAGATGGATAGATAGATAGATAGATAGATAGATAGATAGATAGATAGATAGATAGATAGATATTGGTGGATGGATGGAGAGAGAGAGAGAGGGATGGATGGATGGATGGATGGATAGGGAGGGAGGGAGAGAGAGAGATGGATGGATGGATGGATGGATGGATGGATGGATGGAGAGATAGGGATGGATGGATAAGGAGGAAGGGAGGGAGGGAGGGATAATAGATAGATAGATAGATAGACAGACAGACAGACAGACAGACAGACAGATAGATAGATAGATAGATAGATAGATAGATAGATATTGGTGGATGGATGGAGAGAGAGAGAGAGGGATGGATGGATGGATGGATAGGGAGGGAGGGAGAGAGAGAGAGATGGATGGATGGATGGATGGATGGATGGATGGATGGATGGAGAGATAGGGATGGATGGATAAGGAGGAAGGGAGGGAGGGAGGGAGGGAGGGATAATAGATAGATAGATAGATAGATAGATAGATAGATAGATAGATAGATAATATAGATGATTGATAGATAGATCTTAATGTGGCCAAGATTGAGAAACACTAGTTTAGATCCTCCCCATGTTTCCAACTTCTTGGATGAATCCCAACCTACAGTGAGCCCCACAACAAGCACAATCCCTTGGTCTGTTGATACAAGAGTAACTCTGGAAACAGCAAAAAAATAAAAAATCCCCAAATCCCATCAATTGTCCCTTCCATTAATGGGTCAGTCCTATTAGCAGAAATGGCGTCCACATGACCTCATTGTGATCCCTCCGTTACACCCGGAGCTGTCTGCTGAATCAATTATACCACCTTGGCCCTCTTTCCCAAATTGCTCAATGCCCAAGCAGTGGTAGAAACCAGTCTAGTCCCCAGCTGACTCAGTTTCTCAGGCAAAAATAAAACTAAATAAACAGTCCTGACCAGAACGTGGAGCGGGGGGAAGAGCGGGTAAATCTCTTTGCCCATGGCATTACTGAGTATCTTGCTATTCATGAAATTTAGGTGTGTGCAAAAATTCCATCAGAAGCCCTTAAGTGAAACTTTTGCTTAGATCAAGCCCATGTTTGAGAAGCAAACACAGAGATCACTGGGCATCCTGCCTTGGCCAAATACCCACTCGAGTGGAACTGAAGATAGCTGTTTTTCCTCATTCCTGCATACTTTCTCAGCGTTGTGGTTGAGGACATGAGGTCGGATGAGACCCTCCCAACAGCTTTGCTCTTCCCTTCAAAAGTCAAAATAGCAAAGGAGGCAACTCAAAAGTGCCAACTCATTCACCCTCCCTGCAACCTCTAGGAATCCATGGGTTTAGGTTTTAAGAAACCCCCAAATAGGTATCAAGTAAAGATAACTTCCCCCTCCCAATCCTGTCAGAATTAATCCTTCCATCATCTCCACCATCTTGCCAGAATGGATGAAGCTTCTTGGATGAGAAGCAAACCATCCCTCCTCCACACCACCTCCTCCTCCTCCTTCTCCTCCTCTTCTTCTTCCTCTTCCTCCTCTTCCTCTTCTCCTCCTCCTTGTCCTTCTCCTTCTTCCCTCTTCCTTTCTTCCTTCTTCTTCCTCTTCCTCTTCATCTTCTTCCTTCTTCTTCCTTCTTCCTTCCTTCTCTTCCTCTTCCTCCTCCTCCTCCTCCTCCTCCTCCTCCTCCTCTTCTTCTTCTTCTCCTTCTTCTTCTTCTTCTTCTTCTTCTTCTTCTTCTTCTTCTTCTTCTTCTTCTTCTTCTTCTTCTTCCTTTTCCTTCTTTCTCTTCCTTCCTTCTTCCTCCTTCCTCCTTCTTTCCTCCTCCTCCTCCTCCTCTTCTTCCTCTTCCTTCTTCCTCCTTCCTCCTCCTCCTCCTCCTCCTCCTTCTTCTTCTGGGCAAAAACAGTCCAGTTGCCTTTTGAAAAAACACTGTTAAGACAACTATGTCCTGGATGATTGAGAATCTCCACAGACATATCAAGCAAATAATGTTGTACTGAATGAAGTACGGAGATTGCTTCTTATGGGGCCACAGGCTCATGCCTGATTCCCTCAAGGGTCATTCCGCTTGGCTACATAGACAGCCAGTTTGGTCTAATGGTTAAGGAATCAGTCTGGAAACCAAGAGACTGTGAGTTCTAGTCCCACTCTAGGCATGAAAGCCAGCTGAATGACTTTGGATCAATCACCAGGAGACTGTGAGTTCTAGTCCCACTCTAGGCATGAAACTCACTGGGTGACTTTGGGCCAGTCAGCAAGAGGCTATGAGTTCTAGTCTCACTCTAGGCATGAAAGCCAGCTGGGTGACTTTGGGTCAATCAACATGGGACTGAGCGTTATAGTCCTACTTTTAGTTATGCCAAAATGTGATTGAATGACAGAAGAGGATGACTAAATAGCCAAAAATGAATTATCTGTTATTTTTATTAGGTATTCACAGCTCCCCGCCTTGGACATTGCTTTCTGAAATACTTAGCTTCAGTATTTTGTTTTGTGCAAAATGTTCTTGTCTAATTAGCACTGGAAGATCCATCACTATTCATAGCATACCCAAGGACGGTTTGGAGAAATTATGGGCATCCCCGGAGAAGTTATTCCTGTCTTCCTAGAGAAATATGTGTCGTTTTCGGCTTCAGCTTATGCAAAATCTTCTAAATCTTCTCATTATAGCAGAATATGAGAAACCTGCACCAAGTTTCTGAAGTATAAAAAAGGGATTAACCTGTGTGGATGTTGCATTAAAGCAATGGGCAAAGAGGCAAAATGTAAAGGAAAAACGTCCAAATCGAACGGTTGGAACCGAAAAAAAATGACTAAGTTAAGAAAACAAATGTAGTTCCAAGAGTTCCTTTTTTCACTGTTGTTGCTTCTTCAGGATTCTTTAGGAAATGTCCTTCCTTCTACTCATAGTGGTTTCCCTTCATCTTTACTTCCTCTTGGCAGTCTCCGATGTAGATAAAAGGTAAACTGGGAACTCAGGCTGGTTCTCATTAGATTTACAAGGGTAGTTTGTAGTTTGCGGTTCCAGGTAGTTGAGAGTCAGTTTGTTCTACTGGTGAAGGCATCAAGTTAGAAACTAAGGGACTTTAATCAGAGAAATGAACCAGTGGAACAGCTTGCCTTTAGAAGTTGTGGGTGCTCCATCACTGGAAGTTTTTAAAAAGAGACTGGACAACCACTTGTCTGGAATTGGGATAGGGTCTCCTGCTTGAGCAAAGGTTGGACTAAAAGGCCTCCAAGGCAGGGGTTCAGCAGGTTCTGGAGAACCGGTAGCGGAAATTTTGAGTAGTCCGGAGAACCAGCAAATACTACCTCTGGCTGGCTCCAGAGTGGGGTGGGAATGGAGATTTTGCAACATCCTTCCCTTGCCATGCCCACCAAGCCACACCAAGCCTACCAAGCCACGCCCAAAGAACCGGTAGTAAAAAAATTGAATTCCACCACTGCTCCAAGGTCCCTTCCAACTCTGTTCTTCTGTTCTGTTCTGTTCTGTTCTGTGACCATAAGTTTTAGTCCCATCTTAGGCACAAAGCCAAGGGTGACCTTGGGCCAGTCCTTCTCTCTCAGTCCTAGGAAGGAGGCAAAGGGAAACCACTTCCAAAGGCAAAAACCTTGCCAACTCTAGGAACTGCAAGGATGGATAGTAGAAGATAGATAGATAGATAGATAGATAGATAGATAGATAGAGAAAGGGATCAATGGATGGATAGTAGAAGATAGGTAGATAGAAGATAGATAGATAGATAGATAGATAGATAGATAGATAGATAGATAGATAGATAGATAGATAGATAGATATGATAGAGAAAGGGATGGATGGATAGATGATTGATAGATAGATAGATAGATAGATAGATAGATAGATAGATAGATAGATAGATAAAGAGATCAATGGGTGGATAGTAAAAGATAGGTAGATGATAGATAGATAGATAGATAGATAGATAGATAGATAGATAGATAGATAGATAGGATAAATGAGATAGATAGATGATAGATAGATAGATAGATAGATAGATAGATAGATAGATAGATAGATAGATGATAGATGGATGATAGATGGATGGATGGAGAAAGGGATAGATGGATGGATAGATGATAGATAAATATGATAAATGAGATAGATATAGAGATAGATAGATGATAGATAGATAGATAGATAGATAGATAGATAGATAGATAGATAGATAGATAATAGAGAAAGGGATCAATGGATGGATAGTAGAAGATAGGTAGATAGATGATAGACAGACAGACAGACAGACAGACAGACAGACAGATAGATAGATAGCAGAAGAAAGGGATGGATGGATGGATAGATAGATGGATGGATGGATCATTTGCAGGCTAACCCAGCCTATAGCTCATAGTCATCAACACCACACAATCCAACCATTTTGTGGACATTCATTGCCGACCAACCAAACCCATTAACTTTGCGCCCAGCTCAGGTTGGTGGACCAATAGCTTTTTACAGAAAAACCAACAAGTTGGATCCCCTTTCCATGTGCCTGAAATCCATTAAGCCTCGCCCTGTGGCTAGCTTGTAGCCTACCCAACAGGCTGTTTTCCATTCCTTCATGGAAGCTGTGCTGCAAATTGTTTTGTTCCTTGGGCAACCCTGCCATCCCACTAGCTCAGCCCATTCGGAGGTCTCTCACCACCCAAAATGCTGATTCGTTGATTTGTTATTTTGGAAACAGCGAATGCCCTTAGATCTCCAAGGGCACAGCCTGCAACCGAACGTCAGAACAGAGGAACTCCTGGGCTGAGTCAGTCCTTTCCATCTAACTCAGCATTGCCCATGGAGGCCCGAAAGGGAAGTTTTGTGACTTGGGCAATTCTTAGCCACGGTGCTTGTGTGGTCGAGATGAGCACTTATTTCTTACTAAAGGCTATTCCAGGCTTCAAACGAATGCAGAGTAAGTGGCTTCTTGCCCAAAAGCTCAGATACCTAAATTGCATGCAGATGTGGTTTGTGTTTGCAAATATATAAGCGCGAAAAGAAGGAGCTTGGCAAGAGAAAGAAAGAAAAAGAAAGGAAAAAAAATTCCTTAGAATTGTTGCCGGTTACGAGTTGAACATGAATCAGCAATGTGGCATGTCTGCAAAAAAAGGGGAAAAATGGTGAATGCAATTTCTGTCAACATTAATAGAAATTTGTCACCCAGAAACAGGAAGTAACAGTTCTATGTTCATATTAAGCTTGTGTTGGAAAATTGCTAGGGGTAATTTCCAATTTCATCCGCAGTCATGACATTCCCCGGCAGTTCTTAACATCCAGATTTGAATAAGCTTCCATGCCGCTAAGAAAAAAAGATAACTTGATATTGATTTATTAAGGATTAGCAAACCTCAGAGCAGTACACTGGCAAAAATCAGGATACAGGGCAAGAAAAAACAGGGAGAGGGAGAGAGAATTGTGAATCATAAGCAAGAAGTTACATGGTCTTATGTATCTCTAACTCTATAGCAAAAGGGATATAGAATTTTCCAGGGCTGCTGTAAATAATAATGTGGGTGATTAGGAGGGAGAATATTTTGTCTTTCATCCTTTTCTGCTTATAAGTAAAGGTAAGGGTTCCCCTCGCACATATGTGCTAGTTGTTTCTCTAGGGGGCAGTGCTCATCTCCGTTTCTAAGCCGAAGAGCCAGCGCTGTCCGAAGACATCTCCATGGTCATGTGGCTGGCATGGCTTAACGCCAAAGGCACACGGAACTCTGTTCCCTTCCCACCAAAGGTGGTCCCTATTTTTCTACTTGCATTTTTTACGTGCTTTCGAACTGCTAGGTTGGCAGAAGCTCAGACAAGTAACGGGAGCTCACCCCATTACACAGCACTAGGGATTCGAACCGCTGAACTGCCGACCTTTCGATCGACAAGCTCAGCATCTTAGCCACTGAGCCACCGCATCCCCTTTTTCTGCATATTATAGCAGGAAAAAAAAGAGCAGGAAAGTGGAGCCTTCCTCTGTTCTGCACCATGAAAGAAACATGAGTGGGAATGATGTATTCAACAGTCTGAAGTAGGCCTGAGAAAGAGAGTTGCACTGGGCTTTATACAAGGAATACCGTGTTTCCCCAAAAATAAAACCGGGTCTTATATTAATTTTTGCTCCAAAAGATGCATTAGGCCTTATTTTCTGGTTAGGTCTTATTTTGGGGGGAAATACGGTACTAAATGCATCCATCTGGCTGACAATCTTAACTGGGGCTTATTTTGGGGCAGGTAGGGCTTATATTACAAGCATCCTGAAAAAAAATCATGCTAGGACTTATTTTCCGGTTGGGTTTTATTTCGGGGGAAACAGGGTAGAAACCATCAAAACTCTCCGCAATCCAGTTTTAACCAATGCTAAATATTGCTAATCGCTGTCCATTTAAAGTCAATCAAAAGGAAGAGATTAGAGACTTTTACACTGCACTGAACAATCAAACATCCTTTGATACCTTCAGCGATGGTAAGGTAAACAGGAGGCGATCAAGCTGATTTCCAGAAGGACCTCCTTCAAAGAGAAGGAAGACGGGTGGGCCTCCCGGTGTGTGAAACCAGATAATCTATCGTCGTTCTAATAAAACTTTGTCGTTTCACAGCCCCTCGAAGCTATATTTAGCCCTCAGGTGAGCCAAAAGGTGTTTCCACTTTTAATATTGGCCAATCAGAGATGAGAGGCCGCCCATTCATCACATTTGTCACTAGAACATTTCCTAATCAGCAGTCAACACCCAGGTACCCCCGTGGACTTCCATGGAATCGCTGACACCCAAGTCAACATGCAGAGAAGCATTCCCTACCCTTGCCTTCCAACTGCATTGTTTCAGTCTCACGCCCCAAATCTCTGAACTGTAAGAAACACCAGGTGTGCAAGCTTGTGGCTGAAGGTTTGATATTTCTTGGCATGAGTTCCTAAGGTTTGGGGCAGTTTGGGGATGGATGGTTTATTTACACATAGGCTGAGCATCAATGGGGATGTGGATGACTAGCATTCCTGGCATGACGGCTTCCTCTCCTCCAACTTCTAAGCATCTTAAAAGTGTCACCAGATCTCTCTTTTTTTAAGCCCGGTCTGGAAACAATTTGATTGACTAATTCTGAGCTTTCCTTTTGTCCCTTGCTTGTTGGGATGTACTCCGAAACTGACAGCTTTTATTCCCCCGGACTCCATTTTAGGACTGATAGAAAATTTACAAACAACCCAGGGGGGAAATCCAGCAAGTTCTGATAGGTTCTGGAGAACCGGTAGTGAAAATTTTGAGCAGTTTGGAGAACCGGCAAATACCACCTGTGGCTGGCCCCAGAGTGGGGTGGGAATGGAGATTTTGCAGTATCCTTCCCCCAGAGTGGGGTGGGAATGGAGATTTTGCAGTATCCTTCCCCCAGAGTGGGGTGGGAATGGGGATTTTGCAGTTATCCTTCCTCTGGAGTGGGGTGGGAATGGGAATTTTGCAGTTATCCTTCCTCTGGAGTGGGATGGGAATGGGGATTTTGTAGTTATCCTTCCTCTGGAGTGGGGTGGGAATGGAGATTCTGCAGTATCCTTATCCTGCCATGCCTACCAAGCCACGCCCACCAACCACGCCCACAGAACCGGTAGTAAAAAAAAATTGGATTTCATCACTGAAGCAACCTGACATTAAACATCTAGGCTTGGAGTGCGGGCGGGGGGGGGAGTCAACTATTTCTCTACTCCTTCAAAGAAACCTGCCTGATTAGCAGATGAAAAATGCTCTGGAAAACATGACAGTTTGCACACGTTTTGAATTCGTGTAATTGGTCCTAGTAGACTTAGTGTTGTGGGTGGGTTTTTTTTGTGTGTCTGTCCGTGGAGATTCTCAGTCAACCAGCTCATGGTTGCTCCAGAGGAGTCTTTAACCAAAAGGCAACTGGATTTTCTTGTTTTTGTTCGTTTGTTTTCTTTGAAAACATTTTTGCTTCTCATCCAAGAAGTCGACGGGACTAGAACTCACCGTCTCCTGGTGATTGGCCAAAGTCACCCAGCCTTCTTTCATGCCTTCGGCGGGACTAGAACTCACCGTCTCCTGGTGATTGGCCAAAGTCACCCAGCCTTCTTTCATGCCTTCGGCGGGACTAGAACTCACCGTCTCCTGGTGATTGGCCAAAGTCACCCAGCCTTCTTTCATGCCTTCGGCGGGACTAGAACTCACCGTCTCCTGGTGATTGGCCAAAGTCACCCAGCCTTTTTTCATGCCTTCGGCGGGACTAGAACTCACCGTCTCCTGGTGATTGGCCAAAGTCACCCAGCCTTCTTTCATGCCTTCGGCGGGACTAGAACTCACCGTCTCCTGGTGATTGGCCAAAGTCACCCAGCCTTCTTTCATGCCTTCGGCGGGACTAGAACTCACCGTCTCCTGGTGATTGGCCAAAGTCACCCAGCCTTCTTTCATGCCTTCGGCGGGACTAGAACTCACCGTCTCCTGGTGATTGGCCAAAGTCACCCAGCCTTCTTTCATGCCTTCGGCGGGACTAGAACTCACCGTCTCCTGGTGATTGGCCAAAGTCACCCAGCCTTCTTTCATGCCTTCGGCGGGACTAGAACTCACCGTCTCCTGGTGATTGGCCAAAGTCACCCAGCCTTCTTTCATGCCTTCGGCGGGACTAGAACTCACCGTCTCCTGGTGATTGGCCAAAGTCACCCAGCCTTCTTTCATGCCTTCGGCGGGACTAGAACTCACCGTCTCCTGGTGATTGGCCAAAGTCACCCAGCCTTCTTTCATGCCTTCGGCGGGACTAGAACTCACCGTCTCCTGGTGATTGGCCAAAGTCACCCAGCCTTCTTTCATGCCTTCGGCGGGACTAGAACTCACCGTCTCCTGGTGATTGGCCAAAGTCACCCAGCCTTCTTTCATGCCTTCGGCGGGACTAGAACTCACCGTCTCCTGGTGATTGGCCAAAGTCACCCAGCCTTCTTTCATGCCTTCGGCGGGACTAGAACTCACCGTCTCCTGGTGATTGGCCAAAGTCACCCAGCCTTTTTTCATGCCTTCGGCGGGACTAGAACTCACCGTCTCCTGGTGATTGGCCAAAGTCACCCAGCCTTCTTTCATGCCTTCGGCGGGACTAGAACTCACCGTCTCCTGGTGATTGGCCAAAGTCACCCAGCCTTTTTTCATGCCTTCGGCGGGACTAGAACTCACCGTCTCCTGGTGATTGGCCAAAGTCACCCAGCCTTCTTTCATGCCTTCGGCGGGACTAGAACTCACCGTCTCCTGGTGATTGGCCAAAGTCACCCAGCCTTTTTTCATGCCTTCGGCGGGACTAGAACTCACCGTCTCCTGGTGATTGGCCAAAGTCACCCAGCCTTCTTTCATGCCTTCGGCGGGACTAGAACTCACCGTCTCCTGGTGATTGGCCAAAGTCACCCAGCCTTTTTCATGCCTTCGGCGGGACTAGAACTCACCGTCTCCTGGTGATTGGCCAAAGTCACCCAGCCTTCTTTCATGCCTTCGGCGGGACTAGAACTCACCGTCTCCTGGTGATTGGCCAAAGTCACCCAGCCTTTTTTCATGCCTTCGGCGGGACTAGAACTCACCGTCTCCTGGTGATTGGCCAAAGTCACCCAGCCTTCTTTCATGCCTTCGGCGGGACTTGAACTCACCGTCTCCTGGTGATTGGCCAAAGTCACCCAGCCTTCTTTCATGCCTTCGGCGGGACTAGAACTCACCGTCTCCTGGTGATTGGCCAAAGTCACCCAGCCTTTTTTCATGCCTTCGGCGGGACTAGAACTCACCGTCTCCTGGTGATTGGCCAAAGTCACCCAGCCTTCTTTCATGCATAAGGTGGGTGAACCACTACACCAAATTGACTCTACATTCAAGATTAGGTATGGATTATAAGGTAGGCAACCAAGAGCTCCTGGTTTATAGTTCCCTGGCCTGTTAACTGACCAGACCACCCAAACTGGACAGGGAACTCCCATTCAAGGGATCACTTTATTGTTTAGTTGGGTTTCCGCCCTTTCACGCATTTTACATTGTTAATTTTACTTTTCTAAAATTAATTTGTCCGTGGCTGCTTCGTATTTCTTTCAGACTTGTATAGCACGGCTTTTGCTCATAAAACCCTGTCTGTTGTGCTGTAAAAAAAGAAAAAATCCCTCTAAGACTCTTTAGGCCACCTCCAATTTTTTTTTTACAATAATCATCTGTTAAAGGTTACACCTTCCCGTGCGTATGAGTAAGGCAAAGCAACACTCCTCCTCTCTTTAACCTGCCCTGTTTATCACACCGTTTAAAAATAATCTTTATTAACAATAAACTGTATGTCGTAATAATTATTTTTCATCTCCCCCAGGATAAAGTGTGCTTAAGATCCTCACGCGTTTTTAGTAGTGCGAGTTTGACTTTTGGTTTTCTTACGGATTATAGAAGGTTTTTTTTTTTTGTTCAGTGTGGCAATTATTACTTTCCATTTTCTCTCTCTCTCTCTCTGCATCACCAAAGAAAGATTATTTAGCATTTTCAAAACAATGCAATATAGAAATAATATAAAACCAGGTGTGTCCATGCATATATGCGTGCATAACTCTCTATTTCAGTTCAGGTTAAACGAGGTGTGCAAATTCTGCAAAAGGGAATGAAAAATAGTAAGCCAAATAAATGAAAGGCAGGAGCCAAGAAAAGGAAATATAGTTAAATCAACATTATAGGCATTCTTCTTTGCTATACAGTGGTACCTTGGTACTCAACTGCTTTGAAACTCATGGAATTTGGTATAAGTGGTGCTCAATTTGCAACCATTCTCTTAGTGACTGTTTGAAGTTACAACGGCGCTGAAAAAAGTGACTTTTATCGCGTTTCACATTTATGACCATTGCAGCATCCCCAATGGTCGTGTGATTGACGTTCGGATGATTGACAGCTGTCTCACATTTATGACGGTTGCAGTGTCCCGGGGTCATGTGATCCCCATTTGCGACCTTCTGACAAGCCATGGGAAAACCAGATTCACTTAACAACCGTGTCACTCATTTAACAACGGCAGTGATTCGTTGAATAAAGGTGGCAAGAAGAGTCATAAAATGGGGCAAAACTCACTTAACAAATTCCTCACTTAGCAACATAAATGTGGGGCTCAAAATTTTGGTCGTAAATGGAGGACTATCCATACTCAACACATTTTGACGTGAAAATTTTGCCCTGGTACCAGTGGTGAAATCCAATTTTTTTTTACTAACAGTTCTGTGGGTGTGGCTTGGTGGGCATGGCTTGGTGGGTGTGGCAAGGGAAGGATACTGCTAAATCTCCATTCCACCTCACTCCAGGGGAAAGATACTGCAAAATCCCCATTCTCTCCCCACTCCTGGGGGAAGGATATTGCAAAATCTCCATTCCCAACCCACTCTGGGGCCAGCCAGAGGTGGCATTTGCCGGTACTCTGAACTGCTCAAAATGTCCGCTACCGGTTCTCCAGAACCTGTCAGAACCTGCTGGATTTCACCCCTGATCCATTCCTTTATCCACCTTGTGAAAATATCGCAAGAATGCAGCCTTTCAGTTTAGAGGGAGTCACACAGTTGCTTCGTCTAGAATGAGGATATAACAATTCCAACTATGAACAATTACCGTAAAATCAACCTGGATATTCCAGATTTGAAGAGAGATTATTTGCAATGCTCAAAGCTGCGTACCTGAGCTGGCTTTGAGCCAACGTACAGTATGGTGTTGGACAAAACGGACACTTGAAAAGCATATGACGGAACTCAAAAAAGCACTTCAGCCTGAACTCATTACAAGCCATTGCGCAAAAGCACATTTTGTAAGCTCTCTCATTAGACTGAATGCATAGCCTTTCCTGAACCAACAGTTCTTGTGAAAAATAGAATAGAATAGAATAACAGAGTTGGAAAGGACTTTGGAGATCTTCCAGTCCAGCGGTCACCAACCTTTTGGACCTCAGGGACCACTAAATTCATAATTTTAAATTCCATGGACCACTAATATGATCTGCCCAATGACCGGCTGGGTGGGCGTGGCCAGGTGGTCATGTGACTGGGTGGGTTGATTCCACTGATTAATTGTTCTCATTGTCGGGAAATTTCTCCTTAGTTCTAAGTTGCTTCTCTCCTTGATCAATTTCCGTCCGATGCTTCTTCTCCTGCCTTCAGGTGCTTTGGAGAATAGCTTGGCTCCCTCTTCTCTGGGGCAGCCCCTGAGATATTGGAAGACTGCTATCATGTCTCCCCTGGTCCTTCTTTTCATTCAACTAGACATCCCCAGTTCCTGCAACCGTTTTTCCTATGTTTTAGCCTCCAGTCCCCTAATCATCTTGGTTGCTCTTCTTTGCACTCTAAATATTTTAACTAAATGTTTTAGTTTATATTTGTTGCGTTTTCAAACGGAGAAAAAGTTAACTTGGCTCATTTGAGTATTTTCTTTTCTTCCTCCTATTCATATTAGAGACAAGAAAAACTCTGGCATTTGTGGCTTTTGGAATGCAAATTTAGCCACTGCCTTATTTTGAAGCCAAAATATGGCCAACCTCAAGCTTGTCTTCGAAATTTGAACTTCCTCAAAAAGGCGTTTATCAATCAAGCAAGAATTATACAGGTCAGGGTTCAAGACCTGAAGAAAAAAAGGAAGATGTTACTATAATAGAAGTAATTCACAAGAAGCATTTGGCAATAGAAAACACTTTATCAGAAATGGACAGATTGCGAACAGGGGTGGGTTCTAAAATTTTTTTACTACCGGTTCTGTGGGCATGGCTTATTTTGTGGGCGTGGCTTGGTGGGGGTTAATGTGACTGGGTGGGCGTGGCCAACTTTTTTTTTTTTACTTTTAAAAACATTTTTTCTACAACCTTAAGAGGTTGCGGGGAAAAAAATGCTTTTAGAAGCCTCTGATGATCAAGCAACTCAGCTGGGATCGCCAGAGGCTTTTAAAGGCATTTTTTTTCCCCTACAGCCTCTTCGGCCGAAGAGATTGTCGAAAAAATGCTTTCTACAAATTGGGCACCGCAAGAAATTTGTCTTTGGTTCATATGCTTTCAGGGTACATAAAAGGAAAAAAAGGAAAAAGGAAAAAAAAATACATTTATTTATTTATTTGTTTGTTTATTTATTTATTAAATTTTTATACCGCCCCCTCTCCCGAAGGACTCGGGGCGGTGAACAGCCAGAATTAAAAACACACATTACAAATATTAAAATACATTAAAACAGAATTAAATTATCTTGGGCTTCTCCAATTTAAAACCCCGTACCCATAAAATTCACCCAATTAAAAAATTTTTAACCCAGCCCGGCTTGCTGAAATAAAAAAGTCTTCAGGGCCCGGCGGAAGGTCCGGAGGTCCGGGATTAGTCGTATCCCTGGGGGTAGCTCATTCCAGAGGGCGGGTGCCCCCACAGAGAAGGCTCTTCCCCGGGGGGTCGCCAGCCGACATTGCCTGACAGACGGCACCCTGAGGAGACCCTCTCTGTGGGAGCGTGTTGGCCAGTGGGAGGTTATCGGAGGCAGAAGGTGGTCTCGTAAACATTCATCAACAATCATAAGATACAACAGTTAGTAATAGTCATAGGAATTGGGGCACAATTCCACTTAGGGTTAGGGTTAGGTCTCCATTAATGTGGACAGCAAAATGGACGTCGTTAATGGATTTTTAGCCCATTGGTATTCTTAGGAGGGCGCAAACCTATTGTGGCCACTTTATTTATATTCCCTTGTAAAATACTTGGAAGAATCCCACTGGGGTCCTCATCCATTTCCAGTTATGGTTAGGTCTCCATGAATTCCCCGAGAAAAATGGACATCGCCACAGATTCCTAGTGCGTTGGTATGCTTCGGAAGTCACTTACATTTCGAGTCTGCCTTATCTACTTTTCCTGGTAAAATACCGGTACCTACCTGTAACTCTACATCGGCTATAGTTATATAAATACATTAATTTTCCTTCATTTTCCATCATAGAATTATTGGCACAACATGCCATTCATTTCATACCCATATCTTGGTTTCATACAGCATTTCGAAAGTGTCTTTATTGATAGTTATATGACAATCTCTTTTAAGACTTACACTGCAATCAAAATAATGAGATATTTTGTTCTCATGTTTTAGCATCCATACTCTGACGATCCGCAAGAACTACAGTAGGAAGATATAGAGGGTTTATTTTGACAGATTTATAGCTTGGCATGACGTGTGAATCCTGCCAAGTGTGGTTTCACTTTTCTCAACCAATGTTTAAATTGTGGCTTAATGTAATAGTTGAATTTAAGCTATATATGCAACCTGGAGTTAACAAACCTCTCCCATTATGTCATCTGAGCTTGTAAACAACCCAAATAGATTTGCTAGGAGTGGTAACTTTTTTAAAAAAAAAAATCCAGTTTTCTTATTGTAATCTTAGTAACAAGGTAAAGTTGAGCAATCCATTGAAAAGGACATAGGATTAAGGAATTGATGGAAATTCCCGAAACCACGAGAAAAGATAATCCTAATATTGACTCACATGGTCTGAATTGCTAAGTGCTCAACTTTTATCCCTGTAACCCACTTCTCTCCTTATCCCAACTTTACATATGTCACTTTTACATTATTATTATTATTATTATTATTATTATTATTATTATTATTATTATTATTATTAATAAATATTTTGAATACAGTATATTGTCAGGGTATATCATTTACAAAAGAAAAACAAAGAAATGACAATAACAAATATTAACAGATATACTAGAAACAATAGTAATAATATAACAATAGTTTTGGCTTAATTTCTCTTTATATTAGCTTATTTATAATTCTGTTAAATATATTGGCATATTTATAGTTCTAAGCCATCTTTGTCTTTAATTCATACGTATCAATAATCTTTCTTTATCTAATTTCTACCTTTTATCTCTAACCTCATAAAATCTATTCCATATCAAGTAATATTCCGTGTCTTCTTCTTTGTCTTTTATTTTTAAAGTCAGTCTGTCCATCTCAGCACAGTCTAACATTTTCCGAATTACATCCTCATCTGGTGGAGTATGCTCGTTTTTCCAGTATTTTGCAAATACAATCCTTGCTGCTGTCATACATGCTGTCAGTTTTACAAAGAAGGAGCACCAACCATGGTTACGCCCAAGTTGATTCCTTCTTCTAGGAACTGGATGCTCAGAGGGTCTCCACTGATGGCGGAAGGGTCTTCTGCATTTACAAGCCATCTGGAAATTTAACGGGGAACATATTCTCCTTTGCTGAAGGGGAGATACATCATCAGGTATATTTGAGATTCAAAGCAGGTAGAAAAGTCATATCAGAAGTCATATCAGCTGATCTTATGGCTCTGGGTAAGAGGAGCAAATGAGTTCTGGCATGGAGAGTGATAAGCTTAGGTCCTGGGTATTTGCAGGACCATCTCCTGCCTGCTTCCCACCATCCTGTCCGCTCCCATAGGGTTGCTCTCCTCAGGGTACCATCGACCAGGCAATGCCGTCTTGCGATGCCCAGGGGTAGGGCATTCTCCGTGGGCACCCCTACCCTCTGGAACGAACTACCCACCGAGCTCCGGATAGCCCCGGATCTCCGCTCCTTCCGTCGAGGCCTGAAGACTTGGTTATTCCAACGAATGGGTTGATCTGATCCTTGGGTTTTTATTATTTATTATTTTAATCTGGTTTTAGTCGGTTTTTATTATTGTATGTTTTTAACCTGTGTTTGCCGCTCTGAGTCCTTCTGGAGAAGGGCAGCGTATAAATTCTGTAAAATAAATAAATAAATAAATAAATAAGCATCTCTCTGATTTACAGAACAAATTACCTTCTTATTCTTTAGTTACCAAATCTATACTACTGGAATAGAATAGAATTTTTTTATTGGCCAAGTGTGATTGGACACACAAGGAATTTGTCTTTGGTGCATATGCTCTCAGTGTACATTAAAAAAAAAGATACGTTCATCAAGAATCATAACATTTAATGAGAATCATAGGGTACAAATAAGCAATCAGGAAAGGAAACATTATCAATATAAATCGTAAGGATACCAGCAACAAGATTACAGTCATACAGTCATAGGTGGGAGGAGATGGGTGATGGGAACGATGAGAAGATGAGAAGATTAATAGTAGTGCTAAGTACTAATGGAAATTTTTAGACCACTTAACAATTGAAAAATATTTGCATTCCAAAATATGGTCCAAAGTACCTACCACTTGCAAAAAGCTGTAGATAAAATGCAAATCTTAAATGCACAGAGGACCAAACCACAATCTGATGAAATCTCGAATGCTTATATAATACTGTATACCAATGAGCTGAAGAAGCTTCTTAGATAAGAAGCAAAAGGTCCTCAAAGAAAAAACCAGAAAGTCCAGTTGCCTCTTGAAAAAGCATGTTCGGGTATATACCAATAAGGTTTGTGTCTAGGTCTGTCGCACTACTTAAAACAGGCTTGGGGAGGTTACTTATCTTGGGGAGATCTCTACCCCCACCACCACAGGCAGAAGCAAGGAATGCTGGAAGCTGTGATTGAATGACATCTTAAGAGGCCCATACATGCCTCCCCCACCCGCCAATCCCTGTTAAACACAAGAAAGGAAAGTTCCCAATTAGCACCGGAACTGATTTTCTGCAACACATCAACTGCAGCACGTAGATGGTATGAAAAATACAACCCATCATCTGCAAAGAAAAAAAAATATACATTATGTTTAATTCATAACGATAATAATAATTAATGGCGATGATGCATGAATTCCAGGTTCTCCAGACGAAACCCAGAGAGCGATTTGCAAAGGGGAATGCATTTAAACCACCAGGATTAACAATAGACTCCCGCTCCCAGAAAACAGGGGGTGAGGAAACCCATTGAGGGTCTGTCTCCAGATCCTTTTCAAAGGTTGCTCCCAATCTGTAGTTTTCAAGTGACCAGAAAGAAAAGTTATCAAGCAACTGAAGAATTGCACTCACTCCATTTCATTCATTTGAACAAATATTAAACGGAAGTTGAAAATGGATGTTGGTTTTCTTACCACTTCTTTATCCTAGCCTCTGTTTATTTTTGAGTGGGTGGTCCTATGCCACACTACTCAAGAACTGTTTACCTGCATCTGATAAGACAATTAATCAATTAACGACCTCCGCAAAAATGATTATGTTCTTCCCCAAGGGGAAAAAAAAAAGCGTGCCAGATTTTATCTTGAGTGGGTGAAGTCAGAGATGGTTTTTTTTCTAGGCCTACTGTAGATAAACCGGAATGTGTGAAGTTAAAATTCCCACCCAACCTATTGCAAAGAGTGCACACAGCTCAGCCACCACAAATTCAAACAGGATGTTGGGTTGGGATTGGATCCAGAGAGCAAGAGTTTCAAAGGGGATTAAGCGCTGAGGAAGATTAAAGGAGAAATCCGATGCTGGCTATTGACGGCTTAAAGGATCTCCAGGACAATGAAACAATGGTTGATCTGGTCCATGAAAGAAGCAGCTAGACAGAAAGGCAGTAGGAAAGTTGATTTAGATTAAAGGTTATTCAGCCATGAAGCAAGCAAACTGGAGAAGCTGGGAAATACCACTCAAGAAAAGGTTTGCGGAAGAGTTTAAAAAAAAAAATGTAGTGCTAGGATTTTAGGGAGAGGTTTTTAATCCGGGAAATCAACTTTACGAGGATGGATCTGTGATTGGAAACAGAGCAAATCTCGTATTCAGAGGAATAGAATAGAAAGCATGGCAAGGTTAGGATTGCCAATTACGCACGAGAAAGAAATGCATTATTCGTTTGTTTCTTTGTTTGTTTGTTTGTTTTTTAAAAAAGGATTAAAGAGGAGACAGATTTGCACAGGTGAATTGGCCTAACATAAAAATACAACTTTAGAAATAGTTAGGTCTAGGTTAATAGCAGGGCAACTTTAGAAAACGTTTTCTTTTTTATTAGACATGTTTTTATTTATTAAACATAAAAAATGCGATGTCTACGTAAACAGTGGATTGTCTGGGTACAATTAATTTTGAGTAATAATAATAATAAAAATAACAACAACAGTAATATTCATAACATTAATAATGATTACATAATACCAATAACAGTTACGTATCCATTTTTGTGAACTTTCTATGCATAATTAGTCATTCTTTTATGCTTTTAAATTTCTAACTTCTGTTTCTGTTACTTAAAAAAATGATAAAACAAATCCCACGTTAAAAAGTATTCAGTTTCTTCCTTCTCCTTAATTTTAAGTGTTAATCTATCCATTTCTGCACATTCTAATTTTTTTTAAATTACATTTTCATCTGTAGGGATCTCTTCGTTTTAACGCATGTAAAATTAAATAGGTATTCCCTTTATTATATTTATTAGACATTTTTAATGTAATCAAATACGCAAAAGAATCAAGGACAATGGTTGAAAAAAGAGATACAGGAAAGAGGAAATACTTTAAAAAGTGTACAATGACTTCCACCCTCCTAACTAATTGTCATCTTAAACATTTCCCCAAACACTTTGTTTTATTTTTAATCCCTAAATTCTGTAATCATTCATTCATTTTTAAACATTCTTTCAGCAAAAAATCCATATAAACTTTCCAAATTTTTTTTTAAAGTCTTTGTCACTTTTTTTCCCTCTGCCCAAACTATTCAGCTTCACCAGTTCTACAAATTCAATTAATTTTATGATCCAATTTTCCACAGGCATTTTCTTACTTTTCTCCCTTTTTGCATACAAAGTCCTCAATTTAAGTCCTCAAAGAGTTCATCTGCTGACTGTTCAAAGTTATGACGGCCCTGAAAAAAGTGACTTATGACCGTTTTTCACACTTACCATTCTAGCATCCCTGAGGTCATGTGATCAAAATCCACATGCTTGACAACTAACTCATACTTATGACCGTTGCAGTGTCCCATGATCATGTCATTCCCCTTTGCAACCTTCGGATGAGCAAAATCAATGGGGAAGCCAGATTCACTTAACAACTGTGTCACTAACTTAACAATTGCAGTGATTCATTTAACAACTGGGGCAAGAAAGATCGCAAAATGAGGCAAAATTCACTTAACAAATGTCTTCCTTAACAACAGAAAATTTTTGTTTAGTTGTGGTCATAAGTCAAGGACTACCTATATAATCTTGTCACCGTTATCGTAATAATTTCCAATATTTCTTTTCCAACTCCTTGTCCATAAAACTCGTAAAAATCATTCTCACTTCATTTTATCAGTCCCTAATATCTTTCGCATCATTGTAAGATTTCGTACCCATTTATTTTTTGCTTTTTCAGAAGTCTTGTCTTCCTTTTTTCACACTTCGGAAACTGAGTTGATAGCCATTTAAATGTTTTAGAAATAATTTCCAAAGTAAATTCATTTGGATGTCTTTAACCAGAAGTCCATCCTCAAAAATCTTTCAAAGAGAGGTAAGTTATCTCTGAAGTAGATTTTGGGGGACACCTGAGATAAGAAGAATCTAGAAATGATTTTTTTTCATGTCTATGGAGATTCTTAGTCGTCCAGGTCATGGCTGTCCCAAAGGTGCTTTTTTCAAAAGGCAACTGGACTTTCTCCTTGAAGATGTTTTGCTCCTCATCCAAGAATAACAGAGTTGGAAGGGACCTTAGAGGTCTTCTAGTCCATCCCTCTGCTTAGGCAGAAAACCCTATACCAGTGATGGTGAATCTTTTAGACATTGAGTACCCAATGGCGGGAGGTGGGGCATCCCAACACTGGCAGCACGGCAAGAGGTAAGATCTTTTTCTTTCGTGAACTTCTGTTTCATCGTTTGCAGGGAAACAGAAGCTCATGAAAGAAATGCCACGGAGATCTGACCTGGGGCCATGGCGTGCCCTGGCATGCCCATGGAGAGCTCTGCATGCCACCTACGCGTGCCATAAATTCACCATCACAGCCCTACACCATTTCAGACAAATGGTTATCTAATCTCTTCTTGTAAACTTCCAGTGATGGTCCACCCACAACTTCCGGAGGCAAAGTTGTTCCACTGATTCATTGTTCACACTGTCAGGAAACTTCTCCTTAGTTCTAAATTGCTTCTCTCCTTGATTAGTTTCCATCCATTCCTTCTTGTCCTGCCTTCAGTCCTGCCTAAAGAAGCGTCTCGGTTGAGAATGTCTTCAAAGACATTCAACAAAATCCACTTAGCCTTATGGAAAAAGCACCTTTGGGATAGTTTCATGTAATTGAATAAAGGGAAAAGGTTTGGAGAGGCCTGTTGTGTTGAAGGCAACAGAGATGTCTATAAAGGCAGAAGAAGAAGGAACAGGAAGAAGAGCCACAACCAAACTAACACTCAAATAACAGAAATTTAAGTCCGGGGCAGAAATGTAATTCGAGAAAGCATCTCAGGCAGGACTCTCTAATTCTCAAACAAAGGGAGGGAGGGAGGAAAGCACACTCAGACAGGCACAATTCTGTTCCTATACTTATTTATTTGTTTGTTTGTTTGTTTGTTTGTTTGTTTATTTATTTATTTATTAGTTCAATTTATATGCCGCCCTCCTCCGAAGACTCAGGGCGGCTTACAATGCACTTATAGCAATAGCCTTCATTCTTTTGTATATACATCGTTATTAGAGCTTTTGCCCCCCCCCCCATAAGCGGTGTTTCTACAAAGTCACCTTATTGCCCCCACAATCTGGGTCCTCAATTTACCTACCTCAGAAGGATGGAAGGCTGAGTCAACCTTGAGCCTGGTGAGATTTGAACTCGCACTAATTGCAGGCAGCTGGCAGCTAAGTGCTACATAACAGTACTTAGTCCGCTGCACCACCAAGGCTCTATAATCTTAACATAAAAGCAGGGGGGGATATCTAGCAGGTTCTGACAGGTTCTGGAGAACTGGTAGCGGAAATTTTGAGTAGTTCGGAGAACCGGCAAATACCACCTGTGGCTGGCCTCAGAGGGAATGGGGATTTTGCAGTGTCCTTCCCTCAGGAGTGGAGAGGGAATGGGGATTTTGTAGTATCTTTCCCCTAGAGTGGGGTGGAAATGGAGATTTTGCAGTATCCTTCCCCTGCCACGCCCACCAAGCCACACCCACCAAGCCACACCACACCCACCAGGCCACGCTTACAGAACCGGTAGTAAAAAAAAATTTGAATTTCACCACTGAATAAAAGTAATATTTAGCTTGTTGGCTCTACCTCCAGGGCTTACAGCACCTTGCTAGGAAAGGAAAATTGTGCCTCTGTTGTGGGAGATGAAACAAGATAAATCTAATTAAAAAAAAAAGACTAGAAAATCCGTCATCCTCAAATATTAGCACCGGAGTGCCTGTGAGGATGAAAAAAAAACAACCTGTGATGACATCCACAAGCGGTGTAATTTGAGAACATCTGCATAAGTCTCAAAAGACTTAAGCTGGGGGAGAAAATTGCAAAATCAATTATCTTACATTTCCACCTTTGTTTGATTTTAGCCCAGAAGTCTTTTGGGGGAAGAAGAGGGGGGGGCAGAGATCTATCCTGCTGCTAGGTTAAAAATAACGCTCTCTGTGGGATGCCAGAATGTGTATCTGGAAAATCTACTGCCAAATGAATTGGGCGCTTTTTCAAGGGAGGGTGAGGAAACCTCCTTCGATGAATGCTCAGGATGCCCTTCCTTCTATTCTTGTTTCTGCACAGCCTTATTTATTTGTTTGTTTGTTTGCATTTTATTTGCCCCTTCCCCTTCAATCCAAGCAGATTCCAAGAGCTTGCAAGCAGCTTCTAGGAACCGTCAATCCCGGGCCAAGGAGTTTTGAGGTGATGCACAAAAAAAATAAAATAAAAACCTTTGTTTTGGCAAATCAAATCTCTTTTCCCGCAGGCCTCACACCGTTCCAAGATGAGCTCAGGGAATCCGGCTTTCTAAACAGCAACGAGAAGGTTATCATTTTAGCTGCATTAAAACATCCCCCTATGAAAATAGTTATCAAGCCGGGAGGGGAATACGTATCGTTGAAGGGCGTGTGCCTCGTCTCGGTCTTCAATCTCCTGCTCAATCTCAACATTTGCGGTTTCCTTATTCGTGCCGTTTGTTTTGCTTTCTTTTCTTTTCTTTTTTGTCTTTTTAAAATCTCATCTCATGCACAAACACACGGCCGATGCCATAAAAAGCATGATTTTCTGGGGGGGAGGGGGGGTCCTTGGTGCTCTCTGAGCTTGGTGGTTTTCTTACAGATGTTTCATGACCCAAACTAGAAAACAATAGAAGGGACAATAGAGTTGGAAGGGACCTTGGAGGTCTTTTAGTCCATCCCTCTGCTTAGGGAGGAAACTAGATAATGTCATCAGATTTTCTTGGGCTTCCTTTAAACAGGGTTCCCTTTTTGCAACGTTTCTTGGAAACAGAAGTGGGACATCTAATGTCTCTTGCAAAGTCCCCGTCGGACAAGCCAAGGAATCACACCTAAAATACTACATCCCATTTTGGTCACCACAATATATAGATTAAAAAAGATGTTGAAACTCTAGAAAAAGTTCAGAGAAAAGCAACAAAGATGATGAGGGGACTGGAGGCGAAAACATATGACGAATGGTTGCAGGAATTGAGTATGAATGAAAAGAAGGACTAGGGGTGACATGATAGCAGTCTTCCGAGATCTAAGGGCTGCCACAAAGAAGAGGAGGGGGTCCATCTCAGTGGTGGGATTCAAATTTTTTTACTACCGGTTTTGTGGGCGTGGCTTGGTGGGTGTGGTGTGGCTTGGTGGGCGTGGCAGGGGGAGGATATTGCAAAATCTCCATTCCCACCCCATTCTGGGGCCAGACAGAGGTGGTATTTGCCAGTTCTCCGAACTGCTCAAAATTTCTGCTACCGGTTCTCCAGAACTTGTCAGAACCTGCTTAGGACCCTCTGAATTTCTGGCCAAAATACCCCCAAGGACTTCTAAAAGTTACAACCCCCATCCTTCTCCCAGGAGAAGCTACCCACATTTCCCTCCCAAATCGAAAACAACGTTCTAAATCATTCCCAGATCCGAAAGCTGCAGGCTAGAAAAATATAACGTTTAAACCAATGGCTTGTCCGAGGCACCTTGGAAATTTTATGGTGAAGGCACAATTCCAGCCAAAAAAAATATTCTGATGTTTAGTTTCAGTTGTGAGAAAAAGAGAGGGGGAAAAAAATCTGTCCGTAACTGTCCATTGACTAATATGCGCTGTTTGTGACGCCAACAAAAAGCAGGCTGCAGCAAAATAAATATACAAAGTACAATTTTAGCAATGTATAATGGGAGGTGTGCGGTCATCCTTTTCACAAAGACTACTAGGTGGAGATTAGAATATGCTATTTTCACCGAGAAAAAGGTTGGAAGGCATGTTCCTGCTTCGATGGGCAGCCAAGGGCAGCCTTCGTTGACTTGCTTGCCAGGCTGATGCCTCAGAATTTGGATTTATATCAGCTGTTCAGGAATATAGGTAATCCTCGACTTACAACCATTCGCTTAGTAAACATTTGAAGTTACAGCGGCACTGGAAAAAAATGACTTATGACCCAGGGGTGGGTTCTAAATTTTTTTACTACCGGTTCTGTGGGCGTGGCTTATTTTGTGGGTGTGGCTTGGAGGTCATGTGACTAGGTGGGCATGGCTAGCTGGTCAGAGTCATTTCTGGAAGGTCCTCGCACTTACGACCAGTCCTCGCACTTACGACCCGACTCATTTGTTTGCTTTTAACACTGATCAGCTGTAGGGCGGCCCTTTGAAGCCCGGCAGCAAGAATTTAAACAGTTTTTTCCCTCTAGTTATCAGCTGGGACTCAGGAGGCAGCAATAGATTGGGGGTGGGACCAAATAAAAGGTAAGAATAACGTGGGGGATGAGGGGGGTGGGAGGGCGGGGGGGAGAACCAGTTCGGTGACGTCATATCGTCACCACTACCGGCTCAGCCGAACCGGACCGAACCGGGAGGAACCCACCACTGTTATGACCGTTGCTGCATACCCATGTTCATGTGATCAAAATTCAGATAGCAATAGCACTTACACTTATATACTGCTTTACAGTGCTTTTCAGGCAGGGGTGGGCGGCTGGGGGTTTGCAGGGGTTCGGAAGAACCTCTACCTAAGATTCTGTGAAGTTCAGAGAACCCCCAAATCCCAGTTCTGGCTGGCCCTGCCCCGCCCACCAAACCCCTCCTAGGAGTCCCCACGCAGCCCATTTTGGATGCAGGTAAGTGCAGGGTGCGTGCGGAGGCTCCGGGAGGGCAAAAAACAGGCTTACCAGAAGCCCGTTTCTGGCCTCCAGATGGCCTCCGGAGCCTGGGAAGCCATTTTTGCCCTCCCGGAAGCTCGAAAAAAGCTTCCGGAGCCAGGGAGGGCAAAAAGCCCCCCACCCACCCGCCATGGTGCAGAAGGCTGACTAGGCCACACCCACCTTGGCCACGCCCACCCAGCAACTGGGCAGAGAACCCCTTGCTAAAATTTTTGAAGCCCACCCCTGTTTACAGCCCTCTCTAAGTGGTTTACAGAGATAGCCTATTGCCTGCAACAATCTGGGTCCTCATTTTACCGACCTCAGAAGGATGGAAGGCTGAGTCAACCTTGAGCCTGGTGAGATTCGAACTGCCAAATTGCAGGCAGCTGGCGGGCAGCAGAAGTAGCCTGCAGTACTGCACTCTAACCATTGCGCCACTGTGGCTCATAATGCTTGGCAACTGGCATGTATTTATGACGGTTGCAGTGTCCCGGAGTCATGCAATCTCCTTTTGTGACAAGCCAAGTCCATGGAGAAGCCAGATTCATTTAATAACCGTGCTACTAACTTAACAACGGCAGGGATTCACAGCTGGGGCAAGAAAGATGGTAACAGTTAACAGTTTAACTGAAATTTGGGGCTCCGTTCTGGTCGTAAATCGAGGAACATCCATAAAACCAGGTTAAGGATCATCTCTTCTCTGTCAAGCAACCGAGTCCTTCCAAAAAAAATCAGGGGAAAAAAAAAGGAAAAAAAGAGTTTCCAGGTCACTGGAGAATGAAAGGAGAGGCTCTTAATGTCTTGAAGCTGAGTGCATCCTGGAACTCAATTGATGTAATGGAAACTCCCATAATTGAGTCAAAAGCTGATGGGCAGCTTGTCGAGAAAGGTTGGCAAGGGAGCAGAAAAGCCGAAAGGAAACTTGTTAAGAAGAGTTTGCACAACGTCTCTCACCGAGAGATAAGAAGTGTTTGCAAAGCTGGGATGTGTAGGCCTGGGCCTCCCATGGGAAGGAGGGTAGGAAAGCTACCTGTTGCCCAGAAGGAACTTCGGGGAGAGAGCAAGTTCCTTCCCATTGCTCTTTTGACCCTTAGAAAATAATAAATAAATAAATAAATCACATCTGACTCCACCTGGACAGCCCTTCGGATGGGCTCTGAATCAGTGGTGAAATGTAAAATTCGCTACTACCGGTTCTGCGGGCGTGGCTTGGTGGTGGTGGGTAATGTGACTGGGTGGGCATGGCCAACTTTTTTTTTTTTTTTTTACTTTTAAAAGCATTTTTTCAGCCGAAGAGGTTGTTGAAAAAATGCTTTTAAAAGCCTCTGACGATCAGGCAACTCAGCTGGGATCGTCAGAGGCTTTTAAAAGCATTTTTTTCAGCCGAAGAGGTTGTAGAAAAAATGCTTTTAAAAATTAAAAAAAAAGCCTCTGATGATCGCACAGCTCTGCTGGGCATGGGGGGGGGGGGGGCAGGGATTTTTGCTACCAGTTCTCCAAACCACCCGCCACCCTCGCTACTGGATCGGGCGATCCGGTCCGAACCAGGAGCATTTCACCCCTGCTCTGAATCCAGATGGAAAGGCTCATTTCTGACAGCCAGTGAGCGAGAACACTGCTATGGCGTCCATTCATGTAGGCATCTGGGCTACCTTGGTTGGGTGGAGAAAAGCAGACGTGCACACAGGCATTCTTGTGGTCACGTGAATGTTTGGGAATTCCTGCTAGCCAGCCAGCCAGGGAGCACCTTGCTTCCCCTCTCCTTTTTAACCTCCCCCCCCCCCCGCCCCAAGAGTTGGAGTGACAGCGGGGGAAGATAAGCAAGAGAGAGTTGGCTTGGAGCCCAAGTCATCTGGAGCCCCAACAATTGCAATCATCAGTCAAATGTGCTTCACTCCCCACATCTCCTTCCAGATCGGAATTTGGCAAAGGATACGTGGGCATTAAAACTGCTTGTGTGACTTTCCTTCTGTGGTCCCCTTCCCAGTTCAACTGCCCCCCACCCCATCCCCAGAAGGCCGCTCCCAGAACTAGGAGAATGCTTTTATCATCTTGCCCTCCAATTTCTGCCTTTCATCGTTGACCTGCCCAATGATTGATTGGGTTTAGTCGGCATACGTGAAATGAAAACCAGAAATAATAAGTTTTAGAAGTAGGATGGTAGATCAGCTGCCCTCAACAGCAATAGCATTTAGACTTATATACCGCTTTACAGTGCTTCACAGCCCCCCTCTAAGCGGTTTGCAGAATCTGCCTATGGCCCCCCACAACAATCTGGGTCCTCATTTTACTGATCTTGTAAGGATGGAAGGCTAAGTCAACCTTGAGCCAGTTAGGATCGAACCAGTGGTGAAATCCAATTTTTTTTTACTACCAATTCTGTGGACGTAGCTTGATGGGCGTGGTGTGGCTTGGTGGGCGTGGCTTAGAGGGCATGGCAGGGGAAGGATACTTCAAAATCTCCATTCCCACCCTACTCCAGGGGAAGGATACTGCAAAATCTCCATTCCCACCCTACTCCAGGGGAAGGATACTGCAAAATTCCCAATTCCTCCCCACTCTGGGGCCAGCCAGAGGCGGAATATGTCAGTTCTCCGAACTACTCAAAATTTCTGCTACCAGTTCTCCAGAACCTGTCAGAACCTGCTGGATTTCACCCCTGGATTTCACCCCTAGCAATACTGCAATACTGCACTCCTAATCGTAACTCACAAATTGTGCTGCCTAAGGAAACAACTTCACTCCATCTAATGGTAGGGCTGGTCTTGGCTCTATGAAGCAGTGTCTAAGGTTGATGTGAACATAACAAAACCAGTTTGGTCTAGTGATTAAGGTGCTGGCCTAGGAACCAGGAGATGGGGAGTTCTAGTCCCACCTTAGGCATGAAACCTGACTGAGGGACTTAGAGTCAAGCACCAGGAATGTGAGTTCTAGTTCCGTCTTAGCGATAACAGCTGGCTGGGTGACTTTGGGCCCGTCCCTTTCTTTCAACCCAACCCACCTCACAGGTTTGTTATGGTGGGCAAAGGAAGGAATATTAGGTGTCTTCGTAGCCTTGAGTTATTTATAAACAATAATAAGGGCAGAATAAAAATCAAAGAAAGAAATAAAATAAACAAAGAAAATAGCAGGATAGAACTCTCTTCTTGAAAGCTTCCAGTGATGAAGCTCCCACAACTTCCGAAGGCAACTTCTGTTCCATTGGTTGATTGTTCTGTTAGAAAGTTTCTTCTCATTTCCAGGTTGAATCTCTCCTTGTTCAGTTTCCATTCATTGTTCCTTATCTGGCCTTCAGGTGCTTTGGAAAACAGCTTGACCCCCACCCCCTCCTCTCTGTGGCAACCCCTCAAATATTGGAAGACTGTTATCCTGTCTCCCCTGGTCCTTCTCTTCATTAGACTAGCCATGCCCAGTTCCTGCAACCATTCATCGTATGTTTTAGCCTCCAGTCCCCTAATCCTCTTGATTGCTCTTCTCTGCACCCTTTCTAGAGTCTCCACATCTTTTTTATAGTGTGGTGACCAAAACTGGATGCAGTATTGATAAGGGACCATCCCATTGAAGGCGCTTGCTTTCCATTGAAGATACCCTGAAGTGGAGTCATCCTGTCCACATCTGGTCATCCTCCCCATGGAAAAGCATCTGGGAAGGACAGAGGCCAAAAAAAACCTCTTGAGGCAGACCGCTTAATCCTCAGAGATAAGACGAGAAGCGTAGGCAGTCCAGAAGCCGAGCATGGCTGACTCCTGGCCTTTTGCTATCACTTGAACAACAAGAAGGGAGCACACCCATTTCAGGGAAATATCCTTTGAACTGGAAGTTGCAGACTGGCCTGGCTTGGCCTGGCCTGAGATGGGAGTGGGGGCGGGTGGGGAAGTCGGATAGGGAAGTGGCTGGGAGCTTTTAGCCGCTTCTGAAGTGACTAATCCCAGCAGCCTCTGGGCAGACATTCCACGTGTCAGAAATCCAAGGAGGAGTGATATAAACCAGAAAAGGCCAGCTTGTGTGAAGGCATCTCGGAGACGTCAGGCAGGAGAAAGGCACAGATGCAATCACTCCTGCATTAATGGACGTCCTGGTGTCTGTTTCAAGACCGCCCCCCGAAATATTTGGCTTGTTTGGAAACACCAGACTTGGCTGTTCCTTTTAAGTGAGAGTTTATGAAAGGAAAAAGCACTGCAGAGGTTTGCCCAAGGTGCTAAAAGCTCTTTTAAAAATTCCTGTGCCTATCAACAGATATCAAACAATAGGATAGGATAGGATAGGATAGGATAGGATAGGAGAGGAGAGGAGAGGAGAGGAGAGGAGAGGAGAGGAGAGGAGAGGAGAGGATTCAATTCTTTATTGGCCAAGTGTGATTGGACACACAAGGAATTTATCTTCGGTGCATAAGCTCTCACTGTACATAACAAGGAAAAAAATACATTCATCAAGAATCATAAGGTACAACACTTAGTGATAGTCATAGGTTACTAAATAAAACAATATAAATCGTAAAGACAACCTCTAGCTAAAATTCTGTGCAATTTGGAGAACCCAAATCCCACTCGTAGCTGGCCCCGTCCACCCCACCCCTCCCAGGAGTCCCCACACAATCCATTTTGGATGCAGGCAATGGTGAAATGCAAAATTTGTTACGACCGGTTCTGTGGGCGTTGGTTGGTGGTGGTGGGGGGGTTAATGTGACTGGGTGGGCGTGGCCAACTTTTTTTTTTTACTTTTAAAACCATTTTTTCTACCACCTCTTCTGCAAAAGAGGTTGTAGAAAAAATGCTTTTAAAAGCCTCTGACAATCCCAGCTGAGCCACGTAATCATCAGTCTTTTTTTTTTTTTACTTTTAAAAGCATTTTTTCAGCCGAAGAGGTTGTAGAAAAAATGCTTTTAAAAATAATAAAAAAAGGCTCTGATGATTGCGCAGCTCAGCTGGGCATGGGGGGGGTGGGCAGGGATTTTTGCTACTGGTTCTCCGAACCACTTGCCACCATCGCTACTGGATCGGGCGATCCGGTCCGAACCGGGAGCATTTCACTCCTGGATGCAGATAAGTGCAAGGCGCATGCAGAGGCTCAGGGAGGGTGAAAAAGGGGCCGAATGGAAGTTCGGGAAGGCCTCCGGAGCCTGGGGAGGCTGTTTTCGCCCTCCCGGAGGCTCAAGGAAAACCTCCAGAACCCGGGAAGGGCAAAAAGCCCCCCACACACACACCACGGTGCAGGAGGCCGACTAGGCCACGCCCACCATGGCCACGTCCACCCAGCAACCGGACAGAAAACCCCTTGCTAAAATTTTTGAAGCCTACCGCTGCCTCCACCCCATTCTGTGACTGGTCCCTTCCCGCAAGAAGCCATCCCATTCACCTGGCCACCCCATTTTTTACCCTGGAATTTCTATTTGGGCGGGACAATAACCACAACAATATATTTTATTACAGCCATTGACCCGCTAAGTAGTACAATAAATTCCACAGCAAGATCGGATTGGAGTAAATCAAATCTGCTTGGTGTAATTATGGCAACAAACACTGGGCTGTTATCTTAATAGCTGCACACACACACACACACACATACACACACATACGCGCGCACACACACACACCACTTTGCAAGCCGTTTTAGCTCTATTGACTTTCGCATTTGCAAGAACTGTTATGATCCCTGCCCAGTGGTGTCCTTGAAGATGTGGAAGGGAGGGGCAGAACAATGGGGGAAAGCATTCTGTGATTCTATTGCTAGCCTCACCCCTTTGTTTGTATGTGTGTCATGACATCACCTGTGTTGCGAAGGGGCTGAGGCTGCACTGTGAGGGTAGAGCCCAACGTTCGTCACTTCAACCAAAGTAGGAAGTTGGACGCTGCCACAGATGCAGGTGATGGGTAGAGATGCACGATGTCTTTAACGGGGGTTCCTGGTTTAACCCACTTGGCTGCTTTGCAAAACAGATCGATCGGCAAACTAAGAAAATCATCTGGGTTCCTATAGCATGCTAAGTGTCGTCCCCCCCTGCCCTCCACAGTTGTCCCAAATTAACGCTAGTAGCCAAGGTTTAAAGTTGTTGTGCAGATGGGATGCAACAACTGACCTCTGACTTACAAGACCGCCTTCTGCCTCCAATAGCCTCCCATCGACCAGTACGCTCCCACAGAGAGGGTCTCCTCAGGGTGCCGTCGGTTAGACAGTGTCGACTGGCGACTCCCAGTGGGAGAGCCTTCTCTGTGGGGGCACCTGCCCTCTGGAACGAGCTGCCCCCGGAGATTCGTCGGATTCCCGACCTTCGTACCTTTCGCCGTGCCCTTAAAACACTATTATTCCATCAAGCAGGGCTGGCCTAAAATATTATTTTTAATGGGTTATTTTATTTTAGATTATTGGCCAAACTATTTAATAATTTTAAATTGTTTTTAACTTTTATACTGTTGGTTTTTATCTTGGCTGTACACCGCCCTGAGTCCTTTGGGAGAAGGGCGGTATAAAAATTTAATAAAACTAAACTAAACTAAACTCTGAAAGCAGGGGTGTCAAACTCGATTTCATGGAAGGCCGCATCAGGTTGTGTTTGACTTTCGGGGGCCTAGGGTGGGCGTGGCCAGGGTGGGCGTGGCCAGGTCGATGTCACTCGTGTCGGGAGCACCTGTGAAGGCCCGAGAACTCTGTCAGAGAAAAAGGGCTCCTGAGCTCCGTTTTCGGCTGCAAAGGCTTCCTGCAACCCTCTGCCAGCGAAAATAGAGCTCCGTTTTTGCTGTCAGAGGAACTGCAGGCAAAACTGCAGCTCTTCTGCTGTTCCCAGGGCGGCCTCGCAGGCCAGATCTAAGCAACCCCTGGGCCAGATCCAGCCCCCAGGCCTTGAGTTTGACACCCCTGTCTTAAAGCTTGCTACATGCATGCACTACCGACAATACCTCCATAAGACTGGATCCCAAATCACCCAAAACAGACGAGGTTTGAGATCTCCAGATTTCCGTCTCTCTCACTTACCTTCGCTACCAGTTCGGAAATGTGAGTGCGCGCATCTCTTCTGCGCATGCACAGAGGGTCAAAAACGGGACATAATGACGTCCCGGCGGGTGGGTGGAGCCTCCCGCCGTTGGCCCTACCGGTTCGTGCGAGCCAGATAGATGCGGCCGGATTTCACTGCCAATCTAGAGAACCTCCTCTGCCTGTAATTCCCACATAGTCCTCGACTTACAAACGCAATTGAGCCCAACGTTTCTGTGACTAAGCGAGACCGGTGTTGTGTTTTGTCCCATTTTACGACCTTTCGTGCCCCAGTGGTTAAGCGAATGAATCACTGCAGTGGTTAAGTGAGTAACCCGGTTTTGTGAAGCGAACCTGGCTTGCTTGCCTGTCGACTTTGCTTGTCAGAAGGTTGCCAAAGGGGATCCCACCAGGGCACTGCACCCGTCATAAATATGAGCCCGCTGCCAAGCGTCCGAATTTTGATCACGTGAGCCATGGGGATGATTGCAATGGTCGTAAGTGTGAAAAACGGTGAGTTTTTTCAGTGCCATTGTAGCTTCGAACCTTTGCTGAATGAAAAATTGTAAATTGTAGACTGTCTATACTTGAAGTGTTAAGAGCCCTGTTTCTACCAGCTTAAGGTGGGAAGCACATGGAAAATGCAATGGTATTTGGCAATCAATATCAATCAAAGGGACCTTGGAGGTCTTCTAGCCCAACCCCCTACTTCAGTGGTGGGTTTCAAAAATTTTTACTACCAGTTCTGTGAGTGTGCCTTGGTGGGCATGGCATGGCTTGGTGGGCGTGGCAGGGGAAGGATACTGTAAAATCTCCATTCCCTCCCTAATCCAAGAGAAGGTTACTGCAAAATCCCCATTTCCTCCCGATCAGCTGGGACTCAGGAGGCAGAGAATAGATGGGGGCGGGGCCAGTCAGAATTTTTACTATCGGTTCCCCGAACTACTCAAAATTTCCGCTACCGGTTTTCCAGAACCGGTCAGAACCTGCTGAAACCCACCTCTGCCCTGCCCAAGTAGGAGACGCTGTACCATTTCAGAACTGGCAAAGACCTAAGGAGATGCTGCCAAAAGAACAGTCAGATAAGAGTCACCATAGCCCACAGATGAATAATGGGCTGGGCAAGAGCCTCAGAAGATATTTTCCCTAGTAAGGGAAATGGGGGAAGGGAGAATTGTATTTTCAGACTTGCAAGAGTCTGTCAATAAAGATTTACAATAAAGCAGAACTAACTCCTCTGGTTGTGATTCCTATCCAGTTCCCACCACTACCACAAGGCCAACGTATTGTAAGCCCCACACAGGCACATGTTAGGAAAACCCCACCATCAAATACCACCCTTTCCCCAATTCACTTGAAAGCTTTTCTTTAAAATGACTCAAATAGGAAAAAAAATGTGGTATAAAGTTCCTTTGAAATTCATACTTGATGAGTCATCAAATACTGACTATAAAAGAAAAAATCACTTGCAAATGATACTTTCACCCCTAAAACTTGTTTGCCAAGATTATATGGGGAAGTATCTTTTTTAATAATCATATCGGTACCTATTAGCATCTCTGGTAGCAAAATGATTGGTGCTGATTTTGCTTGAAAGTTTATGGAAAAAAGGAAAAAAGAAGAAGGCATGGAAACAAATTTCTCTTAATAATCAAGGCTACCATCTTAATAATCAAGTCTACCGTGGGGAGGAAAGCTATGGCAAATCTAGACAGCATTCTAAAAAGCAGAGACATCACCCTGCCAACAAAAGTGCGTATAGTCAAGGCTATGGTTTTCCCAGTTGCAATGGATGGCTGTGAAAATTGGACCATAAGAAAGGCTGAGTGTCAAAGAATTGAGGCCTTTGAACTCTGGTGCTGGAGAAGACTGCAAGGCGATCAAACCAGTCAGTCCTAGAGAAGATCAACCCTGACTGCTCTTTAGAAGGCCAGATCCTGAAGAGGAAACTCAAATACTTTGGCCACCTAATGAGAAGGACTCACTGGAGAAGAGCCTAATGCTGGCAATAATTGAGGGCAAAAGAAGAAGGGGACGACAGAGAATGAGGTGGCTGGATGAAGTCACTGAAGCAGTCGGTGTGAGCTTAAATGGACTCCAGAGGATGGTAGAAGACAGGAGGGCCTGGAGGAGCGTTGTCCATGAGGTCATGATGGGTCGGACATGACTTCACAACTAACAATAACAATCTTTGTTGGCTGTTTAATTGGAAACCAAAAATCAAATCAAATCAAATCAAATCTTTATTGTCATTGCACAACATATGTACAATGAGATTGGTTGAGCTCCCTCAGTGCAACCCCGACCCCCACCCCACCAAGCACAATACAACTCACAGTGGAGACAGAAAATCTCTAACCCAATAAATCATATTAACAAATGTAATTATGTAATGCAAGAAATTAAATCTATGTATGTTCTTTTCCGCTAGATTTGCTCTTACCGGTACAAAATGACACCCTTGGCAAATAATTTTAAAGGGTTTCAGATTTCTCATGAACATAGCGCCTCTCTGCTCTTCGTTAAAGCAGGAGTCTTTCAAACTTGCTCATTTTAAGATTTGTGGACTTCAGCTCCCAGAATTCTCCAGCCAGAATGGTGGGGATGAGGAATTCTGGGAGTGGAAGTCTGCAAGTCTCAAAGCTTGCAGTATTAAAGCATTCCTTGACTCTTTTTTTCAGATTTCCAATTGAGAAATAAAAACAAAGTGTGGCTGCTTTAAGAGTCCAGTCAGATGAACTTCAAGCAAATAGCTTCGTGTTTTAATCACTGGGAGCCTTAAAAAGGGGGGAAGGTAGAAACTTTACAGAGGTGAGAGGAGCTGTGCTTATAGACAACCCAAAAATCCTGCTTGGATTTCTACTTGGAAACCGCTCCTAGCTTTTGGGCATGAGACGGGGGGTGGGGGGTATGGAAATGAAACTTCTGGCTTTGGGATTTGCTGATGTTTATTGTTACAGGAAAGGTTAGTATACACTAAGAATTCAAAAGGAAAAGGTTGAGGCCGGATCATTATTACTTTTATTCTACTGCTCTTAAAAGTTGGAAGTTAATGCCTTTTTTTTTTCTTAGCCTTTACCCCACATTTCTCTTTTCTGCTTTTCCCCCTTTCCCGCTATCTTTATCTTCACTTATATTTTATGTTTTGGTAAATTTAACGTGTGTATGTGTAAATAAAACAAAATCTTTCTCCCAAAGGATAGTAGATAGATATGTACATTCCACAGTATATATGTATGTATGTATGTAGGTAGGTAGGTAGGTAGGTAGGGATAGATAGATAGATAGATAGATAGATAGATAGATAGATAGATAGATGATATAGATGTTTGATAGATAGATGGTATAGATGAGAGAGAGAGAGAGATGATATAGATGATTGATAGATAGATGGTATAGATGAGAGAGAGAGAGAGAGAGAGAAAGAGATGATATAGATGATAGATAGATGATAGAGATAGATAGAGATAGAGATAGATAGATAGATAGATAGATAGATAGATAGATAGATAGATGATAGATAGATAGATAGATAGATAGATAGATAGATAGATAGATGATATAGATGATAGATAGATGATAGAGATGATAGAGAGAGAGAGAGAGATAGACAGACAGACAGATAGATAGATAGATAGATAGATAGATAGATAGATGATATAGATGATAGATAGATGATATAGATGATAGAGAGAGAGAGAGAGAGAGAGAGAGAGATTTAGATAGATAGATAGATAGATAGATAGATAGATGATATAGATGATAGATAGATGATATAGATGATAGAGAGAGAGAGACAGACAGACAGACAGACAGACAGATAGATAGATAGATAGATGATATAGATGATAGATAGAGAGAGAGATAGATGAGAGAGAGAGAGAGAGAGAGAGAGAGAGAGAGATGAGAGAGATGTTTGATAGACGGATGATGAGAGAGAGAGGGAGACACAGACAGACAGACCCTATACCCTATATATATTATATGGTAGGTATGGAAATACAGGTAGTCCTCAAGGTACAGCCACAACTGAGCCCAGCATTTATGTTGCTAAGTGAAACATTTGTGGAGTGAATTATGCCCCATTTGACAACTTTTCTTGCCACAGTTGTTAAATGAATCATTGCATTTGTTAAGTTCGCAACACAGTTCTTATCTGAATCTGGATTTCCCCCATTGACTTTGCTGATCAGAAGGTCGCAAAAGCGGATCACAGGACCCCGGGACACTGCAGCCGTCATAAATATGAGCCAAGGATCTGAATTTTGATTTCTTGTGACCATGAAGAACGGTCGTGTGAAAAAACGGTCATAATTCACTTTTTTTCCAGTACCGTTTGTAATTTTGAACTGTTACTAAATGAACTGTTGTAAATCAAGGATTAATTTTTTAAATATGAAAAAAAAACATGTTTTTAAGTAATTTTCTAAAGTCTAAGCAGCCCAGAGAACATTACAGGTAGTCCTCGACTTACAACAATTCATTTAGTGACCGAAGTTACAACGGCACTGAAAATGTGACTTATGATGAATTTTCACAGTTACGACCTCTTCGGCAACCCCATAATCACGTGATCAAAACCAAGATGCTTGGCAGTTGGTTCATATTTATGACTGTTGTGGGGTCCCAAGGTCATGCAATCCCCTTTTTACGACCTTCTCACAAGCAAAGTCAATGGCGGGGGGAGCCATAGTCACTTAACAAGCGTGTTACTAACTTATCAACTGCAGTGATTCACTTAACAACTGTGGCAAAAAAGCTCGTAGAATGGGTTGAAAACTCAAATATTTCACTGTACGACAGATATTTGGGGCTCAACTGTGGTCATAAATTGAGGAGTAATTTGTATTCCTGCAAAGAATCCAGGCTGTTTGGTGCATCAGCCTTAACAAGAAACAAACCAGGGGTGAAATGTTCCCAGTTTGGACCGGATCGCTCGATCTGATAGCGATGGTGGCGGGTGGTTCGGAGAACCAGTAGCAAAAATCCATGCCCCCCCTCCCATGCCCAGCTGAGCCGCACAATCATCAGAGGCTTTTTTTTTTAATTTTTAAAAGCATTTTTTCTACAACCTATTCAAAAAAAATGCTTTTAAAAGTTAAAAAAAAGCCTCTGATGATCGCACGACTCAGCTGGGATCTTCAGAGGCTTTTAAAAGCATTTTTTTACAACCTCTTCAGCCAAAGAGGTTGTAGAAAAAATGCTTTTAAAAGTAAAAAAAAAAAATGGCCACACCCACCCAGTCACATTATCCCCCACCAAGCCACGCCCACAGAACCAGTAGTAACAAATTTTACATTTCACCACTGAAACAAACAAATAAATAATTCCTACCTAGCCATTCCCTCCCGGCTGCTCAATGGAAAACAGACTCAATTAATGGTCTGAGTCTAAACTGACTAACTAATCTCCCACAGCTACATACCTTCTGGTGGGACCAAACAGTCTCTCTTTTGTCTTTAGATCCCATAATGGCAGGTAACATTTCACAAGCGACGTCTGTATATGGGATGAGATCACTGGCCTTCCTCTCTCATTATTGTGGTCATTGACGGGCCACAGCTTGCCAATGTTTCAGACAGAAGGGGTGGGTGTTTTTTTTCGTTTTGTTTTGCTTTTTAGCCTTAACCTGGAAGATGCCAGAATATATTCATGGCACTGTTTGCAAGTAAAATAGGAATCACATTGGATAGAGAAAACTTCAGAATCAGATGCAGAATCGCAGAGAAGAGTGAGGGGGCAGCAAAGAGTTACTGTTTCTGTGTCTCTCTCTGTCTCCCTCGAGTGGTCCTTTAAAGTATTGCAGCCCAGGTACGGTCTGCCAAGCGCAATCGATACAGAACTTGTTCTCATCTGTTTTGGCAAAAAAAAAAAAAAACTTTTTGAATTCAACTTTGATAAACCTTGATTAAGCTGGGTAAGTGTCCGATCTGATCATAATCAATATGATTCATGCCTATTTAAAGCATTAGTCCAATTCAGGGGTGAAATCCAGCAGGTACTAACAGATTTTGGAGAACCAGTAGCAGAAATTTTGAGCAGTTCAGAGAATCGGCAAATACCACCTCTGGCTGGCCCCAGAGTGGGGTGGGAATGGGGATTTTGCAGTATCCTTCCTCCAGGAGTGAGAAGGGAATGGAGATTTTGCACTATCCTTCCCCTGCCACGCCTACCAAGCCACAACATGCCCACCAAGCCACGCCCACAGAACCAGTGGTAAAAAAAAATGTGGATTTCACCACTGGTCCAATTGGCCCGGTTCACATCACCTCCATTAGACCAGGCAAGAAAACTGATTGGTCAGGTCAACGTTTGGTCTGCAGATATGTGTTAATGCCATCTATGGAGCTGTAACATTTGAACACAACACTCTGATTGTAACACAGTTTTTGATATTTAGAGTATCGCAGGATCTCAGACGGGTTTAAGGGAGTTATATCAAACTTACTCCCAGGTAATTACCAAAGATTTCAAGTGATGTTTGTGTTCATGGATGATTCTTCTCTTCCCAACCTTAGAGAAATCTATATACCAAAAGGGCAATCAAGGCGAGACTAAAAATAATATAACAGGCCAATAAAGGGTTGCTCAAAAAACCCGACAACCTCTGGCCTCAGCCTTGGCAGGAAGCCTAACTGAACATTAATAATAATAATAATAATAATAATAATAATAATAATAATAATAATGATGATGATAAATAATGATAAAAATAATAATAAAAAAACAAAAGCAGAATATAAGAAAGAAGTAATTGAGCAGCAAGCTGAAAATTGGAAACACAAAGCTCTGCATGGTCGATACTTGAAAAGTATTGAAGGCAAAGCTGACCAGAAACTAACTTGGAACTGGTTAAGATCAGGAGTACTGAAAAAAGAAACAGAAAGCTTTATTTTGGCAGCTCAAGAACAAGCCCTAGCCACAAACTGCATGAAGGCAAAAAGTCAACATGTTACCACCAACAGCAAATGCCGCCTCTGCAATGAGAAAGATGAGACAGTCGACCACCTGATCAGTGGGTGCAGCAAAATTTCACAAACTGACTACCTACAACGCCATGACCGTGTTGCTAAGATCATTCACTGGAAATTGTGCCAGAAGTTTGGATTTGAGTACAGCAAAAACCACTGGGAACATCAGGTTGAGAAAGTTTTAGAGAATGAGAAACTCAAGATCTTGTGGGACTTTAGGATTCAGACTGACAGGCACCTGGTCCACAACACACCTGACATAACAATAGTTGAAAAGAAAAAAGTATGGTTCATTGACATTGCAATACCTGGTGATGCACGGATTGAAGATAAGCAGCAAGAAAAAAATCACAAAGTACCGGGACTTGCAAATTGAAGTTGAGCGACTGTGGAAAAAGAAATCGTGTGTTGTCCCGATTGTAATTGGAGCCCTTGGAGCAATACCCAAAGGGCTACCCCGCTATTTGGAAATTCTAAATTTGCCAGACTTGAACATTTTGACTCTACAAAAAAACCACCTTACTCGGAACAGCTTACATCCTCCAACGATACCTTAACAGTTCCTGGGTCCTTGGTTAGGACTTGAGCTGCTGAGCTATTAACCAGCCTCAAAGGCTGTGAATCTCACTAAAGATTAACCAATAGTAATAATAACAACCTTTATTGTCAGTGCACAACATCTGTACAATGAGATTGGTTGAGCTCCTTCAGTGCACCCCCCCAACACAAAACAATTCCCTAACCCAATAAATCATATTAACAAAACACCCAGTCCCACTGCACCTGTGTGAACATGTTACATGTTGCGCCAGCCCTGCAAGTCCATCGTACTACGTAATTATGAAGTTATTTCTCATTCAGGAGGCTGACAGCCCAAGGATAAAAAACTGTTCTTCAGCCTGTTTGTGCGGCTGGCTATGCTTCTAATATCTCCTTCCCGAGGGTAGGAGGGTAAAGAAGCGGTGACCAGGGTGGGAGTCGTCCCTTGACATCTGAGTACCAATTGTTTTTAGAGGAAATGGAATAGAGCAAGGGGTGTCCAACCTTGGCAACTTTTAAGACCCGTGGACTTCAACTCCCAGAATCCCCCTGGCTGGGGAATTCTGGGAGTTGAAGTCCATAGGTCTTAACAGTTGCCAAGGTTGGACACCCCTGGAATAGAGAGCTAAGCTATTCCTAGAGAAGGCCGTTCCAGGGGTGAAATCCAGCAGGTTATGACAGGTTCGGGAGAACCGATAGCGGAAATTTTGACCAGTTCGGAGAACCGGTAGCGGGAATTTTGAGTAGTTTGGAAAACTGGCAAATACCACTTCTGGCTAGCCCCAGAGTGGGGAGAGAATGGGGATTTTGCAGTATCCTTCCCCTGCCACGCCCTCCAAACCACACCCACCAAGCCTCACCAGGCCCACCAAGCCACGCCCACAGAACCCGTAGTAAAACAATTTGGATTTCACCACTCGACCGCTCCACTTTATACTGCAAGAAAAATATCACAGCTGTTCTCCATCTTCCCAGAGCAGAAGATCTTAAAGGCACAGGAAGCCAGATCCTGGTTGAATGCTAGGAAGAGCTCATCCTAAGGTCGATTCGCCAAGGAAACCCACCCCTTCACTAATGTGTTAATGCAGAAGCTTGGAAAGCTAACAAAGCATGTTCATTTGCACTCCTGTGGAGCAAACTCCAGGTTTGATGACCTCAAGGGCCCCTCCAGTTCTAGGCTTCCTTGAATCTTCTTTGCTGCTTTGTTATTGGCCTCCTCCCAAGGGTCACGCTATCTCGTACATTCGATTGGATTATCATTCCTCCCTTCCATTCACTGATGGCCTGGCACTTCAGAAACTCTCAATCTACTTCCTTCCTTCCCTCTCTCTCCCCCCCCCCTTCCAACCCCCTCTATCCCGTAGCCTTATCCCACGCTTGGATTTCCCCAGCCCTCAATACTTGTCTGAAGCATGTCCTGGTTGCATCATCCTGATCTTCACCCTTGTGTGCCTTTCTCTCTCCCTGCGCCCCCCCCCCACACTCCTTTTCCTGGAATTCCAGCAAATTGGAGTGCAAAAACGGTTTTGCTTTCAGTTGGGACACAAGCAGAGCTTCTCTACAGCAAGGTACCCTCAGCCACGATTAAACTGAGTTTAATGTTTCTGATTCAGCACGGCTGGGAAGGCACGGGGGGGGGGAAGAGGCCATGCTGTGGGACAGGCCTTCCCTATTGATTAGATTTATATTCCACTTTCGTCACGGCATGCAAAACACTTCCAAATTTTGTCCCAACACAGGCTGTGATGTGAGACACGCTTGGCATGGATTTAGGGGGTGGTTTCAGACAATGCACCCATCTGCCTCGTGTTTGGCTGGCTTGTGGCCGAAACAATAATATCCATAACCAACAACTTATGGTTTATTGGGGTGGCGGGATCTGTGTGCAGTGGTGGGTTTCAAAAACTTTTTACTACCGGTTCTGTGGGCGTGGCTTGGTGGGCATGGCATGGGAAGGATACGGTAAAATCTCCATTCCCTCCCCAATCCAGGGGAAGGTTACTACAGAATCCCCATTTCCTCCCGATCAGCTGGGACTCAGGAGGCAGAGAATAGGTGGGGGCAGGGCCAGTCAGAATTTTTATTACCGGTTCTCCGAACTGCTCAAAATTTCCACTACCGGTTCTCCAGAACTGGTCAGAACCTGCTGAAACCCACCTCTGTATATGTGTGTGTGTCTCTCTCTCCAAACTTGGCAACTTGAAGACTTGTGGACTTCGGCTCCCAGGATTCCTTAGCCTGCTATGCTAAGGAATTCTGGGATTTGGAAGTCCACAAATCTTCAAGTTGCCAAGTTTTGGAGAAATCCCCCCCCACCCCGTTTTTCCTATCAATTTAAACCTGGCCAATTGTGGTGAGTTGTGTTACGTTATGGGTACCACGGCCAAATTGGTCCCAAAAGCACTGATTTGACTTTCCATAAAACTTCACCAAACCCTAGCCAATATCTTCTTAACCCAATCCATCCCAGTGTTTCCTGATCGCGTGCAGAGTTCAGGAAAGGTCATTGAAATCTTTTCTTTCTAAAGGGACAACAAACACACACACACACACACACACACACACATACACACACACAGAGAGAGGGGGGGAATTGATTCTTGGCTAAACTCAAGAGGAGGAGGAGGACTTGTATGGGTTTAAGAGCACTGATGGGATTCAGCCGGTTCGCACCACTTCGGTTGTTAACTTCCTGAGCAGTTTGGCAAACTGGTTGTTGGAAGAAATCATTAGGGCAGAGAACCGGTTGTTAAATTACTTGAATCCCACCACTGGTTTAGAGATAGGACACCACCAGGAGATCCCACAGCAGCAGCCAAATTTGCAAAACATCCATCAAAGAGCCACAGCCTGAGGTCTCTGCGGCCATGGCCACCAAGTGGCCAGGCGTCGGTGTCCACTCTACGGAGGCTTTTTATGTATGTATGTATGTATGTATGTATGTATGTATGTATGTATGTATGTATGTAAACTCCGGGCCCCGTCGATCAAACTCCGGCGGGTCCTTTTCATGGAGAGCCATCCCTTTTCTCACGTTCTCAAGCCAGGACCCGAGCTGGGAGATGGATGGGGCGCTGAAGGCGGGGGGAAACCGCCCACCACCAGAATGAGTCAGAGGCGTGGTCCCCCAGGCGGGGCAGCCGGCCGAGGGGATTAGCCCCCCTCCCCTTCCCCCCCCCAGCCAAGACGTCGGACTTAAGCACACAGCCCAGGAATGGGGCAGGGACCTGAAAGGCAGCCCAGCCCAGCCCTGACGCAGGGAAGAGGCCGCCCCTCCCGATTCAAAAGCTTCCCCCGCCAGGCGTGCAACAGCCCCGGCTTTCTCGGCCAAGCCAGCTCCGGTCCTGCGCTGGCTGCTCTTCGCAAGCCCCGGCGCTGCAGGTAAGAACTGGCCGGCGGGAGGGACGGATGGATGGGCGGACGGGTCCGCGGGGCCTGGAGAAGGGGAGGGCGAGCTTGTGGGGGGAACCGGAGCGGATTCCAACGCAACGCAACGCAACGGAGCCGCTTCGGTAGCGGGGTTGAATTTCTTCCATCGCGGTAACAATGGTTGGGGAGGGGGTGGGGGGGTGAGGGATGCTGCGGGGTTCTGGGAGCAAACCCCCCCCCCACCCTTGATTTGGCGACGATCCGAGTTTGAGTCCGGTGGGTCTGCTTTCAGGGGCTACCCCCTAGCCTAGCAAGAGGATGATTGTGCCTCTGAGAGTGTGCAGAGTGCGCTCTCTCTCTCCCCCAACCCTCCTTTCAGCGCTTCTCCAAGCCGGTTCTGGTCCCGCACATTTTAGGAATTGAGTTGGTTTCCGAAGCGGACGTCTTAGCCAACGGGAACCAACCTCCCCCCACCCAAAAAAATAAAATAAATAAATAAAAACCCTGAATCGCCTCTCTCTTTATATAAAATAGAGATTAAGTCCGAGTTGAAGCTGGAAACACGAAGCGTCAGCATCTAAAAATCCACACACACACACATACATACACACACACACACACACACACACACACACACACACACACAGGCACCCGATCTGCATAGAGAGGCTTAAGGATGCTTGGGGGAAGGTTATTCCACCAAGGTTCATTTATAAGTTTGTGTGTGTGTGTGTGTGTGTGTGTGTGTTGGGTTCATCCTTCAGTAACGGGGAAAGTTCTTGCTTGATGGGCGCGTGGAGCGAAATGACGGGTTTTGTATGTGTGTGTCTTGGAACTGCGAGTCCGGATTCATTCATTAAATCCGCCAGAAAAGCCTGGGGTGGGGGGGGAGGGATCGCTCATGGAAACGATTCTGGCAGATCCAGGCAAGCGGGGAAGGCAGGTGAAGGTTATGCACGCTGTTTTTGGGGGGTGTTTTTTTTTTAATTAAACAATGGACCCCGGAGCCAAAAAGTTATCGCCCCAAAAAGTTATTGCCAGCCCGAGAAGAAGAACCAAAAGTCTTAGTTGATGTAAAAAAAAAAAAAGGAGGGGGGGAGAATAGGTAGAAATGAATGGGTTGTGTCTTTTCTCTGGGAAAAAAAAACTGGCATTGTATTTCTTAATTGTTGTGAGCCGCCCTGAGTCCTATGGAGATAGGGCGGCATACAAATCAAATCAAATTAAATTAAATTAAATTGCTGAAACCAGAGGCTCCCAAGTCTGGCGAAGATTGACCAAAGATTGAGCAAAGAGTCCAACTTGATTTAAACTCGCTTTGCTTGTTCTCATCAGGGTTGTGAATTTTAGGTAGTGCCATGTTTTTTTGGCTTGGGTCAACGTACTTGTGGGTCATCGGTTGGGAATGAAACTTGAAGATTGGTTCTCCAGTAGGCTGCAAAAAACCATTTCACACTGCCCACTGACCTAGATCTCAGCTAGAATAAAATTGATTTTATTTGAATAGTTCTTCATCCGGGCCTTGGGCGAGGTGCGGGGGGGTCCATCCCCTTGATCTATCACATGTCCCATCTTTTATCTTTTATCACTTATTTTCATTGATTTGGCTGGGTGAGTCTTTTTGCTTGCTTTTCCTTTGCTTTTTTTAATTTATATGCCGACCTTCTCCGGAGACTCAGGGCGGCTTACAATGCGTTAAGCAATAGCCTTCGTACTTTTGTATATTTATACAAAGTCAGCGTATTGCCCTCAGAAACCGGGTCCTTCCATCCTTTGAAAGGATGGAAGGCTGAGTCAACCTTGAGCCTGGTGAGATTTGAACTTGCAGTAATTGCAGGCAGCAGATGTTAATTACGGTGCTTTAGTCCACTGTGCTACAGGCTCTTTTATTCTAGAACAGAACAGACATAACAGAGTTGGAAGGGACCTTGTAGGTCATCTAGTCCAACCCCCTGCTCCAAGCAGGAGATCCAGATTTCTTTGTTTGATTGCTGTGAGCCCCTCGGAGTCATTCAGAGTCGGGTGGCATACAAGCTTATTCGTCAATTATTATTTTACTTATTCATCTTTCTAAACTGAAACGCCTAGATCAGGGGTATCAAACTCGATTTCACTGAGGGCCGCATCAAGGTTGTGTTTGACCTCAACCCTGGGGTGGGGGGTGGTCGGGATGGGCATGGCCAGCTCGAAGTCACTCATCGAGGCTCTGTTTTCAGCTGCAACGGCCTCCTGCAGCCCTCTGCCAGCAAAAACGGAGCTCGGGGGGAGGGGTCTGTGTGTGGCCCACCTAGACTCTGTTTTTGCAGGCAGAGGGTTGCAGGAGGTCATCACAACCAAAAACGGGCCTCGAGAAGGCTGTGCAGAGGCAGGTGGAAGCTGTAGTTCAGCCATATCCCAGGAGCTGCAGTTTTGCTATCTTCCTCGCCCCGTTTCTGTTTACATCAATATTCTATTAATTTAGAGTCGTGTTTTGCAACTCTGGTCACTTGAAGATGCTGGCTGAGGAATTCAGGGAATTGAAGTCCACAAGTCTTCAAATGGTCAGGGTTGGGAAATACTGACTTAGAGGATGGCTTATGTTTGGGTAGGAGACTGAGTGTGTGATCCCACTCCATCTGCTTGGTCACTAGTGATCGGCACGTAATCTATTGGATCTGGGAGATTTATTTATTTTATTTATTTATTTTGCTTTAATTTATATGCCGCCCTTCTCCGGAGACTCAGGGCGGCTTACAATGCATTAAGCAATAGCCTTCATACTTTTGTATATTTATACAAAGTCAGCTTATTGCCCCCACAAACTGGGTCCTCATTTTACCTACCTTTGAAAAGATGGAAGGCTGAGTCAACCTTGAGCCTGGTGGGATTTGAACTTGCAGTAATTGCAAGCAGCAGATGTTAATAACAGTGCATTAGTCCACTGTGCTACCAAGGCTCTACCAGTCATGAAAGCTGCATATAACTCTTGGGAGAGATTCTGTGTTGTCATAAAGTCTCAAGTTGATTTTGATTCCTGAACTGAAATCCCTGCAGTTTTCTTGCCAATGTTTTGCCATTGCCTCCTTCCTAGGGCTGAGAGGAAGGGACTGGCCCAAAGTCACCCAGCTAGCTTTGTGCCTAAGGTGGGACTAGAATTCACAATCTCCTAGTTTCTAGCCCTGTGCCTTTAACTAGTACACCCAACTGGGTCTTATTAAAGCTTTAGAGTAGGGGGCTACATCAACAAGAGCATTCAAGGTTGACTCAGCCTTCCATCCTTCCGAGGTGGGTAAAATGAGGACCCAGATTGTTGGGGGCAATAGGCTGACTCTGTAAAACTGCTTAGAGAGGTCTGCAAAGCACTGTGAAGCGGCATATAAATGCTATTGCTATGGCGGGCTATTGCAGGCTAACTCTGCCCACTGCCCGGAGTTCAATCCTGACTGGCTCAAGATTGACTCAGCCTTCCATCCTTCCGAAATGGATAAAATGAGAAGCCAGATTGTTGGGGGCAATGTGCTGACTCTGTAAACCACTTAAAGAGGGCTGTAAAAGCACTATGAAGCGGTATATAAGTCTAAGTGATATCGGTATTGCTATTAGAGAGGTGAAAATGGGACCTATAGCTTGGGCTACAAGCTCACATAGCTGATAAGTCAACACTGCTGAAAGCATCATAGATGACCTCTTATCTGGCAAGTGGGAGGGCCAGAGACTACGGCTCAGACACGGCTACCTCCCGGATTTAGTGTTGAGCTCAGTGTAGATCGGTTTTCCTTTTGGCTCAGAGTTTGCAATTTTGCCCGATTTAGTAACAGTGCTGCCCAAGGCATGTTGCTATGGAATTCTCCCATAACAACACACAGTCAGCTCTCTCATCTCCTCCCAGTTATGTTTGTTCACATGACTGTCTAAAGGCACGCATTGGTGCACAGTTGGTCACGTGTGCTTCCCACCCACCCGTGATGATGATGATGTAAGTGCATGTGGTGGTTTGGCAATAGGAGAAGTTGAGACCTGGGTCAGAAAAAGTGGAACTCTGCCTTCAAGAGCCTCATAAAAAGGCTAGAGACCCAGTTTGGTCTAGTGGTTAAGGCATTGGGATAGAAAGTGGGAGACGGTGAGTTCTAGTCCCATCTTAGACGTGAAAGCTGGCTGGGGGACTTTGAGCCAATCGGCCGAGGCTATGAGTTCTAGTTACACCATAGGCACAAAAGCTGATTGGATGACTGGGCCAATCACCAGGAGACTGTGAGTTCTGGTCCCGCCTTAGCCATGAAAGCTGGCTGGGTGACTTTGGGCCAATCACTGGAGACGGTGAGTTCTAGTTCTGCAATAGGCACGAAAGCTGATTGGATGACTGGGCCAATCATGACTGTGAGTTCTAGTTCTGCATTAGGCACAAAAGCTGATTGGATGACTGGTCCAATCACCAGGAGACTGTGAGTTCTAGTCCCGCCTTAGCCATGCAACCTGGCTGAGTAACTTTGAGCCAATCACTGAAGACAGTGAGTTCTAGTTCCACAGTAGGCACAAAAGCAGGGGTGAAATCTACTTACCTTCTCTCCTGGTTCGGAAGTGCGTGCTCTGCATGCACCCACGTCATGTGCGATTTTGGCCCCTCTGCACATGCACAGAGGGTCAAAAACAGGTTACTTACTAGTTAAAACCAGGAAGTAGCAACATCCGGACAGGTGGGTGGAGCCTTGCAATGCCGCCGCTACCAATTTGCCCAAACCTGTGCGAACCGGTAACATTTCACCCCTGCATAAAAACTGATTGGATGACTGGTCCAATCACCAGGCGACTGTGAGTTCTAGTCCCGCCTTAGGCATGAAAGCTGGCTGGATGACCTTGGCCCATTCATTCCTTCTCAGCCCAACTCACCTCACTGGATGGTTGTTGTGGGGACAAAATAGGAGGAGGAAGGGGTGATGGATATGTCGGTTATCTTGGGTTATTTACAAGAAACAATAAAAGCAGGATACAAATTAAGTAAAACAAGGCGAAACACTTCCAAGGTCTTGTCCTCATGATGATTCCTACTCTGCTCAGAAGCAAATCCCAAAAGATAAGATGCTCTTAGTCTTTTGATTGCCCTGTGCTGATTGACGTCATTTTGGGATTTCTGCTCCTACCTGGTCGGCCTTCTTCCAACAGGAAAAAGGTCGTAAAATAGAGGCAAAACTCAACAACTGTCTTGCTTAGCAGCGGAAAGGTTGGGCTCAGTTATGATTGTAAGTCAAGGACTACTTGCACTTGTTTCTAAAGTCATTCTGTCTGTTACATGAGACTAACCGAAGGGTTTTTTTTTTTCCACCAGAGACAGAAAATCCATCAATCGTCTCTGCCCAAAAACCATAAACCATGATAAACTATTTAACCATGTTTGGTTTGCTTTTTTCGCCTTTGCTACTCACCTAGGTACTGCCCAGGGGACACGGTGGCTCAGTGGTTAAGACACTGAGCTGCTCAATCAAAAGGTCGGCAGTTCAGCGGTTCGAATCCCTAGCGCCGCATAACGGGGTGAGCTCCCGTGACCTGTCCCAGCTTCTGCCAACCGAGCAGTTTGAAAGCACGTAAAAAATGCAAGTAGAAAAATAGGGACCACCTTTGGTGGGAAGGTAACAGCGTTCCGTGCGCCTTTGGCGTTTAGTCATGCCAGCCACATGACCACGGAGACGTCTTCGGACAGCGCTGGCTCTTCGGCTTAGAAATGGAGATGAGCACCACTCCCTAGAATCGGGAACGACTAGCACATATGTGCGAGGGGAACCTTTATCTTTACTTTTAGGTCCTGCCCAAGGCAACGGTTTTATCTTAATGTTTAGGGTCAGCCCTGCCCCATAAAAATATGATTGTGCCCTGAATGGTGAACGTAGAAAAAAGGGAGATTTTGATACTGTCTGGGAAGGGTTAAGTAAGAAAGAGCACTCACACGTGTATGTACAAGTGGTAATAACACATACCATCTCAATACTTTGTCGTTTATTTATCCAGTGACCCATGGCTGCCAATGGCTCTGATTCGGAAAAACGCCCCTTTCGTTGGCTCTGTAAATATATTTTTAACAGCTTTGTTCTGAGACCGTGCCAGGAAATTAGCTTAGGGATGCTTGGGGTGGGCGCAGCCTAGAAAGGAGGTACCCACCCAAACTGGGAGGGGAGCATCTCAACCCTCTTTCCTAATGGAAAATCCCAATGGTCCATTCTCCTTGTGGGGCAACACAGGAAAAATAGCAATAGCAACAGCACTTAGACTTATATACCGCTTTACAGTGCTTTTACAGCCCTCTCTAAGCGGTTTACAGAGTCAGCCTCTTGCCCCCAACAATCTGGGTCCTCATTTTACCCACCCTGGAAGGATGGAAGGCTGAGTCAACCTTGAGCCTTGGTGAGATTCAATCTGCCAAATTGCAGGCAACAGAACTAGCCTGCAGTACTGCACTCTAACCACTGCACCACCATGGCTCAGAAATAATTGCAAGTCGCTTAGTAGTTGGATGGTTGAGCTTCAGCTGACCTAATTCCACCATGTTTTAAATAGCCAGTTCAGTCACGAAGGGTTTTGTACGCGTACGAAGCCAGAGCTTCTTCTAATCATGGTTGAAAGAGGCCGGGGTGGTCTCATGTAAAACAACCATGTTAGAACCATAAATCATGATTTACGGAGAGGAGTTTTACACCTACGAACCACCCAAATTACCCCTTTAGCGTGGTTTGTGAAGTCGGCCATATGTGTTTGTGAGACACGATTTATGATTTAGTATTGGTGGGGTGATCCAATCAATAGTTAATTTCAACGACACGGCAAAATGTCTCGGAATCCCACGGCCAGCAGCTTATTGAGATGTTGGTTGAAGATCGTATTCTGCATCTTTGATGTCCTTGGGAGGACAGCACCCTGAGTCTGTTCCTACCCATAAATATTAAATTTGTATCATAAAAACTGAGATTGCTGAGTGGTGCGGTGGCCTAGAGGTGGACCTCTTGCCTCACAATCAGGAGGCTATGAGTTTGATCCTAGGTAGAGGCAGATATTTCTCTCTCTGGGCACAAGGTGAATATATCTGCTGAAAAAAACCCTCCGCCTTGGCAACAGGAAAGGCATCCGGCCAGTAAGAGCTCAGCGCCAATCAGTTGTCCAGACTCCACCCTACAAGGGTTCATTAAAAGATGATAAAAACTGAGATTACTCACCTCCCTGGTTTTGTTTGTTTTTTTCCCCCTAGGGATGGATGTTTCCAAAGCCACCAAATTTTTTGTCTCGACGGGACGTCGCATCATCACCATTGGCTTTGCCTTGCTCATATTATCAGTGCTGGCATGGGCCTACATTAAGGGCATCCAGCTGGTCTCTGACCAATACCACATCATGGCCTTTGGCCTCTACGGAGCCTTCCTCACCTTCCACCTCATCATCCAAAGCTTCTTTGCTTTCCTGGAGCACAAGAGGATGCGGAGGGACTCGCTGGCGTGCAGCTACACCAAGTCGGTGGCCCTCACCATCTCTGCTTATCAGGAGGACCCAGCCTACCTCCGCGAGTGCCTTCAATCAGTCAAGGCAACCTTGTATCCCCCAGAGAAACTCAGGATCATCATGGTGGTGGATGGGAACAGCAATGAGGACCGATACATGATGGATATGTTCCGAGAAGTCTTTGCTGGAGAAGACGTGGGCACTTTTGTTTGGGAGAACAACTACCACCATCAACCTCAATTGGATATGGAGAAAGAGGGCAGTGGTTACCAGACTGGGGATGAGCCCTCTGCCTACACCGAGATTGATATGGAAGATCCCGGACAACTGGTGGTGGAAGAACTGATCCGCACCAAGAGATGTGTCTGCATCATGCAAAAATGGGGTGGGAAGCGAGAAGTCATGTACACGGCTTTCAAGGCCCTTGGGAATTCAGTCGACTACGTTCAGGTACCCAACTTTTTATTATTATTATTCTTTTATGGGGGGCAGGTGACATGATAGCAGGGTTCCAATATCTCAGGGGCTGCCACAAAGAAGAGGGAGTCAAACTATTCTCCAAAGCACCTGAAGGCAGGACAAGAAGCAATGGGTGGAAACTAATCAAGGAGAGAAGCAACCTAGAATTAAGGAGAAACTTCTTAACAGTGAGGACAATTAACCAGTGGAGCAGCTTGTCTCTAGAAGTTGTGAATGCTCCAACACTGGAAGTTTTTAAAGAAGAGATTGGATAACCATTTGTCTGAAATGGTGTAGGGTTTCCTGCCTGAGCAGGGGGTTGGACTAGAAGACCTCCAAGGTCCCTTCCAATTCTCTTATTCTGTTAAATGGGAGAGCAGGTATCCTTTTCTGAGCTGAGATCTCTCTGTGGATTTTGATACCATTGAGGGTGGTAGGGGACTGGAGACTAAAATGTACAAAGTATGGTTGCAGGAACTGGGTATATCTAGTTTGATGAAAAGAAGGACTAGAGGAGACATGATAGCAGTCTTCCAATATCTCAGGGGCTGCCACAAAGAAGAGGGAGTCAAGCTATTCTCCAAAGCACCTGAAGGCAGGACAAGAAGCAATGGGTGGAAACTAATCAAGGAGAGAAGCAACTTAGAACTAAGGAGAAATTTCCTGACAGTGAGAACAATTAATCTGTGAAACAACTTGCCTCCAGAAGTTGTAAATGCTCCAACACTGGAGGTTTTTTAAGAAGATGTTGGATAACCATTTGTCTGAAGTGATGTAGGGTTTCCTGCCTAAGCAGGGGGTTGGACTAGAAGACCTCCAAGATCCCTTCCAACTCTATTATTCTATTCTATTCTATTCTATTCTATTCTATTCTATTCTATTCTATTCTGTTCTGTTCTGTTCTGTTCTATTCTATTCTATTCTATTCTATTCTATTCTATTCTATTCTATTCTATTCTATTCTATTTATCTCACCTTCCATGTGAAGAGCTTGGGGTATAATACAGTCTATTCCCCTTCAATTGTATCCTTTCTGGAAGGCTGACAGATAGTGACTCATCCCAAAACATACATTGGCTTTCAGAGATAAGTAGAGATTTGAACTCCAGATCAACATCTTATCCCAACATTCTTTAATTAGTCTCTTCCAGATGTCCTGGCAAATTCACCCTGGCATCTAATCATGTCTGGGCATGTTGGGATTTATAGTTTGGCACATGTGAAAGGTACATGATTGAGGAAATTATTCTTCATCCAAGCACCTAACTGCTTTATTGGTCTTGAAAGTTGCGTATCTTCCATCGGCTGTTGTTGGGCTATGATTTATTTTATCATTTCATTCATTACAATGTCTAGGATTTCAGATTCTAGCGTGGTAATTATATAAGTTCTGGCAGCCCACCAATTTGCCACCGTGCCCAACCATTACAGTTGGCAGCTAAAATGCTCCCAATAAACTTTTAGGTGGTGGAACCTCACTGACCTTGACTGATCTCCCCAAAAAAAGCTTCATGAATTACTTTCCACAGGGCGTCTTCCTTTTTAATCTCTTCAGCCCCTTTATGGTTAGCCCAGTAATCTCGTTTTTCTAGAAAACTAATCATGCATTTCCTCATTTGCGTATGGAAGGCTTTCATTGCGTAGCTTTCATTCCCATTCTACAGATGGGGCAAGTGAGGAAGTAAACTGTTATCTTTTTAAGTCAATCAGTGACTGTTATACATGAGATAGGTTGCACTTGGTTGTTTACTAGAACGGGGTCTTCAACCTTGGCAACTGTAAGACTTGTGGACTTCAACTCCCAAAGTTCCTCAACCAGCAAAGCTGCATCCCAGCGAATGCAAAGCTGGCTGAGGAATTTTTTATTTATTTTTTTAAATTTGATTTATATGCCGCCCTTCTCCGGAGACTCAGGTCGGCTTACAATAATTCTGGGAGTTGAAGTCCACAAGTCTTAAAGTTGCCAAGGTTAGAGAACCCTGTACTAGACAATGCCCTTCCATGGCATCGTAATTGCTGCAAATGAAACAAGCTGCGCAGTGGTGGGATTCAAGCAATTTAACAACCGGTTCTCTGCCCTAATGATTTCTTCCAACAACCAGTTTGCCAAACTGCTCAGAAAGTTAACAACCGGTTCTCCCAAAGTGGTGCGAACTGGCTGAATCCCACCACTGAAGCTGTGACAATAAGTTTGGGAGATAGGAGGAAGAGTCAGCACTCAGACCAAGGGTCCCAGAACTTGGCAACTGTCAGGGTTCCAAGTAACACCCCCAACGAAAGAAGACTCCGAGGCTAGAGATTCCTCAGATCCTTAAATTAAGACTTCTGGACTTCAACTCCCAGAATTTCCCAGCCAACATGGCTGGCTGAGGAATTCTGGGAGTTGAAGTCCATAAGTCTTTAAAGCTGCCATGTTTGGAGACCCCCTGGCCTAGATAATGGTCTGATAAAAGACATTGGAGTCCAAAGCAGAAATGGGGTTAGACAAAAGATCTCAGAAGAGGTCTAATTCTGTGGAAAGTAAAGACAAGGGGAAAGGGAAGGTCCTTTTAGACTTGCAAGATTCTATACCCCACTTTACAGTACAAATGGTATTAATACTCATGGACTTCCTGTGGAAACCGCTCTTTATTTTCCAGAGAACTACTACTGTCTAAACCAGAGGTCTTCAAACTTGGCAGCTTTAAGACTTGTGAACTTCAACTTCCAGAATTCTCCAGCCAGCATAGCTGGCTGGAGAATTCTGGGAGTTGAAGTTCACAAGTCTTAAAGCTGCCAAGTTTGAGGACTCCTGGTCTAAGCTGTAGTTCTTCCTCCTGACTCCCAAGATTCTTCTTGAGTATCTATGTATTCCTTTGATCTTGTGCCCTTTGGGCTGGCTTGTACATATGTGTATGCCACGCTTTATGGCAACCAAGGGATCTTCCCAAATCAGTTGATGCTGCCTCTTCTCCTGCGAGGACCGAAGACTGGAAACGAAGAAGTCAAACTGTAGAATTCTTCTGGACCCAGGCTTTAGGTTTTTCAGCAATCCAGATCTTCTTGACAAGTTGATGGGGGCGTCTTTAGACTAAACTCTTGCCTTCTCCCAGGTATGTGACTCTGACACCAAGTTGGAACCGGAAGCAACGGTAGAACTGGTGAAGGTGCTGGAGTCCAACGAACGCTATGGAGCCGTTGGGGGAGATGTCAGGATCCTCAACCTTTCCGACTCCTACATCAGCTTCATGAGCAGTCTGCGCTACTGGATGGCTTTCAACATTGAGCGGGCCTGCCAGTCCTATTTCAACTGTGTCTCCTGTATCAGTGGTCCCTTAGGTAAGGTTTCCACCTGTAAATAATGTCTTAAATCCTTTCTCTGAAGAAATCATGAAGTGATATTGGAAAGATGAATGCATTTCCCTGATCCACTGCATTGCTTTAAAAAATCTTACCCTTTCTTTTTATTGGTTGCATCAGGTCTGTATCGGAATGACCTTCTACAGCAGTTTCTGGAATCCTGGTACAACCAGAAGTTCCTTGGCACACATTGCACCTTTGGAGATGATAGACACCTCACCAACAGGATGCTGAGCATTGGCTATGCCACCAAGTAAGGAAATCTGGGTTATCTGATGGAATATAGGAACCATATGGAATGAAATGTGAGACGTCTGTTGAGGTAGTTCTTTTAGGAGTCAGCAACCTGCGGCTCTGGAGCCACATGTGGCTCTTTCACCCCTCTGCTGCGTCTCCCGGTCACTCAAAATACACATCACAACCACCAATGTGCGACACCCACCGGCACGCAGTTTATTGGGCTTTTCAACTCCTGGTAGAGGGTTGCCAACCATGGATAAATCCAAGAAAAGAAAAGTTTCAGAAGAAAACAGAACATTTAATTCAACTACATTTGCTAGTTTTGTGGCCACTCAGGAAATAATCAGGCACGGGAAGGATTTTGTGGCTCCCGGTGTTTTCTTTTCTGTGGGAAACGGGTCCAAATGGCTCTTTGAGTGTTTAAGGTTGCAGACCCCTGTTTTAGGGTGCTATTTTTTTTTTTCAAGGAGGACTTTCCATTTCAAACACTTGCCTTCATTTATGATGTCCTCCAGATATGGCTTCCTGACTTACAGCGGAGTTTTTTCAGCCTGGGCAGGTTTAAGAGAGGTGGACTTCAACCCCCAGAATTCCTCATCCAGCATGGCCTTCTTAAACTTTCCCAGGTTGAAAAATACTGATTTACAGGGTTGTTATTAAATACAGAGACAGGTCTTTGGGAGCAATTAAAGAACACGAAGAAATCTTGTGGTTTTGTTGAAGCTTTGTCTTTTTAAAGGGACGCGGTGGCTCAGTGGCTAAGATGCTGAGCTTGTCGATCGAAAGATTGGCAGTTCAGCGGTTCGAGTCCCTAGTGCCGCGTAACGGGGTGAGCTCCCATTCCTTGTCCCAGCTTCTGCCAACCTAGCAGTTCGAAAGCACGTAAAAAATGCAAGTAGAAAAATAGAGACCACCTTTGGTGGGAAGGTAACAGCGTTCCGTGCGCCTTTGGCATTTAGTCATGCCAGCTACATGACCACGGAGATGTCTTGGGACAGCGCTGGCTCTTCAGCTTAGAAACGGAGATGAGCACCGCCCCCTAGAGTTGGGAACGACTAGCATATATATGTGAGGGGAACCTTTACCTTTACTTTTACTGTCTTTAACTGACACTGGTAGCAGCCCTTGTAAGTACTGCGATATCAAGCTACAAGTTAAATTCAGGGTCTTCCTATTTTTCCAGTGTTTGGTACTGAGCTGACTTAATATATCTTTGCCCAAACATTATTCCTATTTAAGTGTTATGTTAGGAAATTAAATTGGTTCAAGCTTGAATAGCTTAAGCTTCTACTTAACACCCACACAATACTTTTGGGTATCCTCAGTTTGTTCATGAATTGCTATGTTCATACAATATGATCAATTTTGGATAATGAACTTAATTTCTGCTTTTATATAAGATGCTTTGTCCAAATCGAGAAAATCTATTATGAACATAATATGAAAAGGGAGTTATGCAGTTTGCAGAGACAAAGGCTGAATTTCCATAACATTTTCCAAACCCTTCCCACCTAGTTTAGTGTGTTGCATACAAATTCAGACAGAAAATAATGTTTTCATGGCCTTTGTCTCATTTTCATACAACCATAACCTCATGAGGAAGAATGGGGGAGGGGGGGGAGGGGGGATCTTCAAACTTGGCAACTTGAAGACTTGTGGACTTCAATTCCCAGAATTCCACAGCCCGGATGACTGGGCGGGGGAATTCTGGGAATTGAAGTCCACAAGTCTTAAAAAGTTGCCAGTTTGGAGATCCCTGAGGTCACATCGTCCTTCTCACTTTGCAGATTGGGAACTGCAGGAATGAGATGGATTTCTTGGGCCAAATTTCACCGTGTTGTCCTCCAGTTCCCACGGCAGGTATTTTAGACCAAGGTTTTCATTCGAAAGATAGGGCTGGAAGAGACCTTGAAAGTCTTCCAGTCCAACCCCGCTGCCAAAGACAGGAGACCCTACCCCAAGGGTCAGCAACCTGCGGCTCTGGAGCCGCATGTAGCTCTTCCATCCCTCTGCTGCGGCTCCCTGTTGCCAGTTGGCTCCACAATTGATAGGGCTTTCGGTTAGGACAGGTAGAGGAAAAAGGATGCCGTGCTAGGAGGAGACTCTATGGTGGGGGAACTGGACTTCCGGTCGGCTCCAGAACTGAACGGGGGGCTTCCGGTTAGGACCTTTGTGGTTCTTTGAGTGTTTAAGGTTGCCGACCCCTGCTCTACACCATCCCAGACAAACGGTTGTCCCATCTTCTTTTGAAAACCTCCAGGAGTGGAGGATCCCCAACTTTGGGAGGCAAGCTGTTCCACTAACTAACTGTTCTCGCTGTCCGGAAATTTCTCCCTAGTTCCAGATTAGATCTCTCTTGAATGAGCTTCCACCCATTATTTCTTGTCCTGTCCTTAGGTGCTTTGGAGAACAAGTCAACCCTTCTTCTCTGTGACTGCCCCTCAAGTACTGGAAGACAGCCTCTCATGTCACCCCAATCCTTCTCTTCATTAGGCTAAAGATATATTTTGTTCCCTACGTAGCTACAGTAGTGGCCAAAATTGTGGAAACCTTTTGGGAAAAGTATATTTTCTAAAACTAGCTAATAACACCACTTTTTTTTTTTTTTGAGTAGTACCATAAAATTATATATCAATGGAAAGATAATTTAATCAAGAATGTCATGCAATAACTTTTATGAAGGATTGGCTATTAGAATAGCAGTTACAGTATAAAGAAGAAAAGTGAAACACGTAGAAAAAACGAGATATAGAAAAATTATCACCATGTCAGTTAATACTTCGTTGGGTAACTTTTTGCATGAATTACTGCCTTACAGCTTCTTCCCGTGGAGTGAACCAAGTCTTTGAGTTCTGCAGCTGTTATAATGTGAAACCAAGATTGGAGGATTGCTTCTATTAACTGGGTTTTATTGCTGGGTCGCTTCTGATTAACAAGTTTCTTTAGTCGGCTCCATAGATTTTCAATTGGGTGAAGGTCTGGGCTCTTCCCAGGCCATTCCAGCAGTGGAATAGGATTATCTTGAAACTCCAAAAAAAGGTGGTGTTATTAGCCATCAAACCTCAAAAATACACTTTTCCCAAAAGGTTTCCACAATTTTGGCCACTACTGTGGTGTAGCCATAATCAGGAAAGGACCAGTGCAGGAAGTACTCAAGACCATAATGGAGTCAAATCGAGTTGCGTCTTGGTCCTCCCGTGTTAATCTTTGCCTCCTTTCCTTGTGCCAGATACACAGCTCGTTCCCGCTGCTACTCGGAGACCCCGTCCTTATTCCTACGTTGGCTGGCTCAACAGACCCGTTGGACCAAGTCATACTTCCGGGAATGGCTCTACAACGCCCTCTGGTGGCACCGGCATCACCTCTGGATGACTTATGAGTCGGTAGTCTCCGGCATTTTCCCTTTCTTCGTCACGGCCACGGTCCTGCGGCTCTTCTATGGGGGGAACCTGTGGGACGTGCTGTGGGTCTTGCTTTGCGTCCAGCTGGTGGCCTGTGTGAAGGCCCTTTATGCTTGTTGGCTGAGAAGCAACCCGGTCATGCTCTTCATGTCCCTCTACGCCGTCCTCTACATGGGAGGTCTACTTCCGGCCAAGTATTTCGCCATCTTGACTATGAACAAGAGCAGCTGGGGGACCTCTGGAAGGAAGAAAATGGTCGGCAACTACATGCCTCTGCTACCTGTTTCCATCTGGGGTCTTCTTCTGTTGGGAGGCCTGGTCTACACTATCTACCAAGAAGCCTTGGCTGACTGGACGACAGAAGCCAAACAAGCAGAGATCTTGTATTTGCTGGCCGGTTTGGCCATCTACTTGGGCTATTGGACATTCATGGTCATGCTTTACTGGGTATGGATTCGGAAGTGTTGCCGGAAACGAATGGACCTCTACAGCCTGGAGGTATGAGCAGGAAAGAGGGCGAAGATCTCCATATTCCTAGATTCCCATCTAAGCTGTAGCGGTACGGAGCAGCTTAACCGAAGGATCTTCCAGGGTCAGAACTAAAAGAGTTTCTAATTCAAAATGGGGGGGGGGAGCCGAATCTTCCCCTTTCTTGAGTCTTTTAAACTCAAGGTGTCTCTTGTTCAGGCTGAAGTTTTAGACTCCTTGGTTCTCTTCGCGAATCCAGGGTGGAGCCAGATGATGGTACAGGAGTTGTGAGGCGGAGGGTAAGGTCTCTGTGTTTGTGACTGCGCTGCTCAGGGAGGGTATTTATTTTATCCAGCAAAACGTGAGAGGGGGTACCTTGCTTGTCCTCTCGGTTCTCCTGTCCTGATGAATGTTTTCCGATCTGAAATTTATTTGTTACTGCTAAGTCTTCTCCATTCCAGGGGTACTTCTAGTACCCAGGTACTTTTTTGACTCGCGACCACCTCTCGGATGGAGCCACCGGGTGGTGATGCCACCACACGAGGGTGTGGACTTTCACAGGGGACTTATCGAATTGCACTGAAATGCTGGTGCCACAGCCACTGAAGACCAAGATGGGAATGTTGCGTCCATCGCTCACCCGTTGAAGTTCTCCTGAGGTTCTCCTGAGGAGAAAAGGCTCTGCTGAGGAAAAATGGGGGAGCAAAACCCTCACTTTACCGGAAGCTGAGATCAGATATTTTTTTTTTTTTTTTTTTTTTTTGGATGTACGGATGCTAACGTAATTTTAAAACAGTAGTTTGTGGCTTTTTTTTTTTTTTTTTTTTTGCCAAAAAGGAAAAAAAATAATAATTTGTCTTAGGGTTTGTGAAGACTTGATTACAAAAGAAGCACCAACATTTACAATTGTGCTGTGACAGAAGCTGGAAAATTCTGCCTTCCTTGATTCTTTTTTTTCCTCCCGGAAAGACAACCGATGGGTGGGTCAAATTCGCACCCGCTACCTCTATTTTTTTTTATTTTTTTGGGTTGGGGGGGCACAATATTGTCTTGTTTGGAATTTGAGGGACATCTTTCTTGCAGGGAAAAGAAGGACCTGAAGTTATTTATTTGCCATATTTTAATAATGAAAAGGAGGGCTATTTAAATTTGTTTTTTTAAAAAACGTTGAATGATGATGTAAAAAAAAAAAAGTTTTATAAGCAATGTAAAAAATAAAACACTATTTATTTTATAAAATCCCTTTCGTGGTGTTTTATCCTAATATTTTTTTTTCCCCTCAGGACGGCCAAATGTTATAAACCAGCAGCTGGTCGAATGCATCTGTTATACAATAAAATGCAGAATGTACATTAAGTACATACAAGTAATATGCCTTGCCTTACAACAGATCGTTTAGTGACTGTTCAAAGTTACAAAGGCACTGAAAAAAGTGACTTACGACCGTTTTTCATACTTACGACCACTGCAGCGTTCCCATGGTTACGTGATCAAAATTCAGATGCTTGACAACTGATTCATAGTTATGACCGTCGCAGTGTCCCGGGGGGAGGTCATATGATCCCCTTTTGCGACCTTCTGACAAGCAAAGTCAATGGGGAAGCTGGGTTCCCTTAACAACCGTGTTACGGATGTAAGTATTGCGATTCACTTAACAACGGTGGAGAGAAAGGCCATAAAATGGGTCAAAATTCACTTAACCAACTGTCTCGCTTAGCCACAAAAATGTTGGGCGCAACTAATGGCCATACGCCAAAGACTATCTACAATTCCTGTTGCTCACAGCAAAAAAAAAAACCCAGCAACAAAACCATCCTAACACCATTCAAATATGCATCATAATTCCCACTACGATGGTTTAAAATCTCTTTTAGAATTTAGAATAACAGAGTTGGAAGGGACCTTGGAGGTCTTCTAGTCCAACCCCCTGCTTAGGCAGGAAACCCTACACCACTTCAGCCAAATGGTTATCCAACATCTTCTTAAAAGCTTCCAGTGTTGGAGCATTCGCAACTTCTGGAGGCAGTTATCTAACTGTTAAACTGCAGTCATTCGCTTAACGACTCACCAGAAAGGTCGTAAAATGGGGCAAAACGCACAACAAATGTCTCACTCAGCAGCAAAAATGTTGGGCTCGGTTGCGGCCGTCAGCTGAGGACTACCTGTACGCAGGTCAGGTTGAAAAAAGGTAAAAAATAAAGCAAATTAAAAACGGGTGGAGCTCCAATTCCATTGCTGGCCCAGAAAGATCATTAGGACACTGTCTTGTGGAAAAGGCTACATTCAGTGAGTCCCTCTCCGAGATTTATCTACTAGATCAGTGTTTCTCAACCTTGGCTACTTTTAAGATGTATGAATTTACAGAATAACAGAGTCGGAAGGGACCTTGGAGGTCTTCTAGTCCAACCCCCTGCTTAGGCAGGAAACCTTACACCACTTCAGACAAATGGTTATCCAACTTCTTCTTCAAAACTTCCAGTGTTGGAGCATTCACAACTTCTGGAGGCAAGTGGTTCCACTGATTCATTGTTCTTGATTAATTGCTTGGCTGGGGAATTCTGGGAGTTGAAGTCCACACATCTTAATGTGGCCAAGATTGAGAGACACTGTACTAAATGATGAAGATACCATGGTTGGTGGTAATGGAAGCTGCCAAGTTCTCTAAGGAAACTAACCAAGCTTTGCTATCCATCTCCATCATATCCATCCGTCTGCCTAGCCAGACATCTATTACATAAAATACAATTGACCAGACCCAGAAAGTACCAAAGCCAAACCGGTAGAGGTCAAATCAAAATTTTTGTTGTTGTTAGTTGCAAAGTCGTGTCCGACCCATCATGACCCCATGAACAACGTTCCTCCAGGCCTTCCTGTCCTCTGCCATCCCCCAGAGTCCATTTAAGCTCACACCTACTGCTTCAGTGACTCCATTCAGCCACCTCATTCTCTGTTGTCCCCTTCTTCTTTTGCCCTCAATCATTCCCGACTCATTCTTCTCCAGTGAGTCCTTCCTTCTCATTAGGTGGCCAAAGTATTTGAGTTTCATCTTCAGGATCTGGCCTTCTAAAGAGCAGTCAGGGTTGATCTCCTCTAGGAGTGACCGGTTTGATCGCCTTGCAGTCCAAGGGACTTGCAGGAGTCTTCTCCAGCACCAGAGTTCAAAGGCCTCCATTCTTTGGCGCTCGGCCTTTCTTATGGTCCAACTTTCACAGCCATACATTGCAACTTGGAACACCATAGCCTTGACTATACGCACTTTTGTTGGCAAGGTGATGTCTCTGCTTTTTAGAATGCTGTCTAGATTTGCCATAGCTTTCCTCCCCAGGATCAAGCGTCTTTTAATTTCTCACAAATTACCCTAATTCCCCCAAGGCTGGGAGAACAATCAGGACTTCAATAGTTGTAAGGATGGGAGCCACCTAATGATCTTGCAGAAGATTATTTCGGATGGCAGTAGACACACTTCCTGGGTCTCACAAGATGGCATTATTTTAATTGATTGGACCTGGAACACATGCCCACTCAGATGGGTAAAGAGAACTGGATAGTGGTCATTGGCAGCTCATATAGGTACTAGCAGATGCCATGGTCTCTGGCAACCAAAGCAGCTTTAGCATGACCAAAAAGGCCAATTGGAATTGGTTCAGAAGGTCTCATTTGGATGTATCTAAGGTTGCCATTCTACCACCACATGGGACAGATGAAGAGAAGGGACAGATAAAAAGAAGGACGAGGAGTGACATGATAGCAGTCTTCCAATAACAAAGGGGCTTCCATAAAGGAAGTTTTCTTCTTTTTCTTAAGAGGTGTCCAGCTCTATAATTATATATCATAGAGCAATGCTAAACAGTTTTAATGCAACAAGGATGCTTATTATACCATCCAGAGTCATCTTATAGGGGAGATGGGCAATAGAAATGGCAAGTAGAGTAGAGTAGAGTGGAGTGGAGTGGAGTGGAGTGGAGTGGAGTGGAGTGGAGTGGAGTGGAGTGGAGTGGAGAGGAGAGGAGAGGAGAGAAGAGAAGAGAAGAGAAGAGAAGAGAAGAGAAGAGAAGAGAAGAGAAGAGAAGAGAAGAGAATAACAGAGTTGGAAGGGACCTTAGAGGTCTTCTAGTCCAACCCCCTGCTTAGGCAGGAAACCCTATATCATTACAGACAAATGGTTATCTAATCTCTTCTTAAAAAACCTCCAGTGAAGTTTAATAAATAAACACGATAAAACTAGTCTCGATGAAGACTTGTTTATGAGTCTGCCTTTACGTTGATCCCCCTACCCTTCTCCTCCTTATTCCCCCTCCTCCACAACCCCATTCCCCATAGGACAAGGAGATTATTCACCCTTGGCATAGATGTGAGACAGCGACGTACAGAGCGAGTCGGCTGACTCCGTCCTTAGTTCTGCAAGACGCAGACAAGGCGAGCAGGATGACGCTGCTGTCTTCCTTGGGTCCACCCTAGATTGGAAACATTTCCTTCAGTTGCTAGAAAACATCTGGTTTGAGTGATCTGGGCAGCCGCTGAGTCAGGTTTTGGAAGCCCAAAAGCCACAACATCTACGGGAAATGATCCCTTGAGGATGAATCTGCAGGGAGAAACAGCCGTCTGAAGAAAGGAAGTGTAGATCTTATCCTCCTGCAGAAGATCAGACGCTGTGATCTTCTGGACCCCCAGAGCAAGATGACTCAAGGCAACGAGAGAATTTGAGAGGGAAAAGGTCTTAGGAGGAGAAGTAGTCCTCGACTTACAACAGTTCATTTCATCAGAATAGAACTGGAAGGGACCTTGGAGGTCTTCTAGTCCAGCCCCTCCTCAAGCAGGAGAACCTGTATCCTAATTTAGTTTTCTTTCTTTCTTTCTTTCTCTTTCTTTCTTTCTTTCTTTCTTTCTTTCTCTTTCTTCCTTTTTTCTTTCCTTCTTTCTTTTTTCTTTCTTTCATTTCTTTTTTCCTTCCTTCCTTCCTTCTTCCTTCTTTCTTCTTTCTTTCTCTTTTTTCTTTCTTTCTTTCTTTCTTTCTCTTTCTTTCTTTCTTTCATTTCTTCCTTCCTTCCTTCCTTCTTCCTTCTTCCTTTTTTCTTTTTCTTTTTCTTTTTTCTTTCTTTCTTTCTTTCTTTCTTTTTTTTCTTTCTTCCTTTTTTCTTTCCTTCTTTCTTTTTTCTTTCTTTCATTTCTTTCTTCCTTCCTTTCTTCCTTCTTCCTTCTTTCTTTTTTCTTTCTTTCTCTTTTTTCTTTCTTTCTTCCTTTTTTCTTTCCTTCTTTCTTTCTCTCCTTTTCTTCTTTCCTTCCTTCCTTTCTTCCTTCCCTCTAGAAAGAGTGCAGAGAAGAGCAACAAAGATGATTAGGGTACTGGAGGCTAAAACATAGGAAGAATGGTTACAGGAACTGGGTATGATAAGAAGGACGAAGGGAGACATGATAGCAGGGTTCCAATATCTCAGGGGCTGCCCCAAAGAAGAGGGAGTCAAGCTATTCTCCAAAGCACCTGAGGGCAGGGCAAGAAGCAATGGGCGGAAACTAATCAAGGAGAGAAGCAACTCAGAACTAAGGAGAAATTTCCTGACAGTTAGAACAATTAATCAGTGGAACAACTTGCCTCCAGAAGTTGTGAATGCTCCAACACTGGAAGTTTTTAAGAAGATGTTGGATAACCATTTGTCTGAAGTGGTGTAGGGTTTCCTGCCTAAGCAGGGGGTTGGACTAGAAGACCTCCAAGGTCCCTTTCAACTCTGTTATTCTATTCTAACACCCAGCGTGACACTAGAGCACTGAACTGGGGAAGGATTAATCTCATACCCACGAAACCTCAATATTCCCCACCCCCCCAAGCACCCTAGGGTGTGTATACACGGCTGGCTGGACCTTAGCTATTAATAGCTGCCCTAATCTGTGACCAAGTCACTCCGGGCGCAGCCCAAAGGAGGCATTTCAGAGGAAATGATGATCAGCAGCCAAACTCCAGCAGCACCTGCTCCTGGCTGATGCTGCCATGGCTGGAGCAGACGCATGCAGCCTGCAACTCAACAGGAAACTGAGGGAATGGAAACCGTCCCACCGCGGCTAATGAAGCGACACCCAAAGGCAGACGGGACCCACCCAGCTTAGCTCAGCACCACAGCGGAGCCGAGAAAAGGCAAACCCACCCTCTGAACCAAACTCTCTCTCACCCCTTCTGACAAGTGTTTCCCAATCTCGGTGACTTTTAAGAGGCGTGGACTTCAATTCAGGAGGAATTGAAGGAAGGAGAAGGAGCCTGGATAGCTCAACAGACAGAGCACTGTAATTTAACACCAGCTGTCTGCAATTAAAGTAAGTTCGAATCTTGCCAGGCTCAAGGTTGACTCAGCCTTCCATCCTTTCTAAGGTAGGTAAATTGAGGACCCAGTTTGGGGGGGCAATAAGCTGACTTTGTATAAATATACAAAAGCATGAAGGCTATTGCTTAGCGCACTGTAAGCCGTCCTGAGCCTCTGGAGAAGGGCGGCATATAAATCAAATTAAAAAAAAAAAATAAAAATTCCCAGAATTCCATTTTCTGAAGCAAATTGTTCCAATGGGTCATTGTTCTCCCTGTTAGGAAATTTCTCCTTAAGTTCTAGGTTGCTACTCTCCTGGATTAGTTTTCACCCATGGTTTCCTTTCTTGTCTTGCCTTCAGATGCTTCGGAAAATAGGTTGACCCCTTCTTCGTTGGGACAGCCCCTCAAATATTGGAACATTGTTGTCATGTCATCCTAGTTCTTCTTTTTACTAGACTAGACATGACCAATTCTGGGAGTTGAAGTCTATGCATGTTAATGTTGCTGAAATGACTTCGTAGATGACCCTCACTCTGTCAAGGACCTCGGAGTACTCATATCTAATGATCTAAGTGCCAAAGCCCACTGTAACAACATCGCCAAAAAAGCATTTAGATTGTAAACCTAATCTTGTGTAGCTTCGTCTCCGGTAATATCACACTACTAACCAGAGCATACAAAACATTTGCTAGACCAATTCTTGAATACAACTCATCTGTCTGGAACCCACACTGCATATCGGACATTAATACAATTGAACGTGTCCAAAGATATTTCACGAGAAGAGTCCTCCACTCCTCTGCTTGTAACAGAATATCTTATGCCACCAGACTTGAAATTCTGGGCTTAGAAAACTTAGAACTACGCCACCTTCGGTATGACCTAAGCGTAGCTCATAAAATTATCTGGTACAATGACCTACCTGTCAATGACTACTTCAGCTTCAACCGCAATAATACAAGAAAACACAACAGATACAAACTTAAGGTAAACCGCTCCAAAGTCGATTGCAGAAAATATGACTTCAGCAACAGAGTGGTCAATGCCTGGAATGCACTACCTGACTCTGTGGTTTCTTCCCCAAACACCTCCAAGGTTCCTACTCAGGCAGGAAACCCTATACCATTTCAGACAAATGGCTGTCCAACCTCTTCTTAAAAACCTCCAATGTTAGAGCACCCACAACTTCTAGAGGCAAGTTTAATCTGGATTGCGACACCTTGCGCTCAGTCACTCATGCCTTTGTCACCTCCCGACTGGACTACTGCAATGCTCTCTACATGGGGCTCCCCTTGAAAAGCAACCGGAAGCTCCAACTGGTCCAGAATGCGGCTGCGCAGGTGGTTATGGGCGCAACTCGTTGTGCCCATGTGATACCCCTCCTGTGTGAGCTGCACTGGCTCCTAGTGGTCTTCTGGGTGCGATTCAAGGTGTTGGTTACCACCTTTAAAGCGCTCCATGGCATAGGACCTAGATATCTTCGAGACCGTCTTCTGCCACCAGTAGCCTCCCACCGGCCAGTTCGCTCCCACAGAGAGGGTCTCCTCAGGGTGCCATCGGCCAAATTATGTCGGCTGGCAACACCCAGAGGGAGGGCCTTCTCTGTGGGAACCCCTGCCCTGTGGAATGATCTGCCCCCAGAAATTCGTAAAATCTCTGATCTCCGTGTGTTTCGCTGTGCCCTCAAAACCTTGTTTTTCCGCCAGGCTGGGCTATCAATGTAAAGATTTTAATTGGTTTTTAAATATGGGATTTTAAATTTGGGGTTTTATAATTGGGCCTATCATTTAATAATTTTAATTATTTTTAAATTTTGTTTGTCTTTGTGCTTTTAATCAGGCTGTACACCGCCCTGAGTCCTTCGGGAGAAGGGCGGTATAAAAATAAAATTATTATTATTATTATTATTATTATTATTATTATTATTATTATTAATAATAATATTAACCTTAAACTGTCTACTGTTGACCTCACCCCATTCCTAAGAGGTCTGTAAGGGGCGTGCATAAGTGCACCAGCGGGCCTACCGTCCTTGTCCTAATATTCCTTTTTACTTACTCTTTTCATGTATCCAAATTATGTTTGTACTTTTACCTGTTATCTTATATATGATTGACTAAATAAATAAGTAAGTAAGTAAGTAAGTAAATTGGTCGTTTCACTGAGGAATTGTTCTCACTAATAGGAATTTTCTCCTTAGTTCTAAATTGCTTCTCTCCTTGATTAGTTTCCACCCATTGCTTCTTGTCCTGCCTTCGGGTGCTTTGGAGAATAGCTTGACTCCCTCTTCTTTGGGACAGCCCCTGAGATATTGGAACACTGGACGGGGGAAGAAGTTGTGCTTCTGATTCATGGAATACTATTGATGTGACTTGAGCTTTGCCCCTGAGCGGGTCTCCCAGAGAGTGCATACCTATCTTGCTTTGTTTTTGCGTTGTTTTCATGTTGCTATCAGGAAGCTTGGCAAAGAAAATCACAGGAAAGTCTTATTTGTATTTGATCGCTAGGATTATAAGGACCGTTTCCCAGAAAGTATAACAAGATTGTTTGGGGAGGGGCGGGGGGGGGGGGTCCAACCATGAAACCAGAGTCAATCGTTCAAAGGGAATGCCGACTTTCAGCCAACAAAGTCAATGGAGGAAGTTTGATCTTCTTAACCAGTGTTTCTCAACCTTGGAAGCCTGAAGATGGGTGGACTTCAACTCCCAGAATCCCCCAGCCAGCAGCGCTGGCTGGGGGATTCTGGGAGTTGAAGTCCACCCATCTTCAGGCTTCCAAGGTTGAGAAACACTTCATTTATTTATTTATTTATTTATTTATTATTGAATTTCTATACCGCCCTTCTCCCTGAGGACTCAGGGCGGTGTACAGCCAGAATTAAAAAAAACATGCAGTACAAATATTAAAAAACAATTAAAAGATA